>CM062271.1:3362305-3412305 GCA_031216635.1 Dissostichus eleginoides | reverse complement strand
TAACATATTCTTAGTAAATATCTATGTCTGAATACTTAATTGTTTTGTTAAATAGTTTTTCTTGTTGTGGGACCGCACTTTTTACTAATTCAGTAGAATGCCCCATATAGGACATAAAACAAATAAAACAGATGCAATAGTGGAAGTAGATACAAATAAAATAGAAATTGTGCAGGATGTCTAGTTGTTAAAGGTCCCCTATTATACTGTTTTTCATCAATATATCAATAATAGGTCTCAGATATATCCAGAGCCTGTCTCTGATTGGCTGAAACACCAAACAGATCATTGCAGCATCCCATAATCCCCTCTGTTTCAGCCCTGTTTCCAAAGTGCTGATTCTCTGTCTGTTACTTTAGATGAAAATAAGGAGCCCCTCCCCACGCCCCTCTGAGAGACATTTGGTTACAAAGAACTCAATGGTGCTCTAGGAGGAGATTCAGGTGATAAGGTAGGGGGGGGGGGGTTACCTTGGTTGCTGATTGGCTAATGGTTACACAAGCCAAAACATCGTTATGACATCACAAAGTGACCAAAATCTGATCAGCTCATTGTCAGACAGGTTTTTATAAAAATGGATCAGGACAAAAAGAGAGAGAATCTTTGTTCCTGAAACTTTCAGAGTCTCTTTACACAGAGGGGACACATGTTGATGTAGAAGAGACATGGAGAAGAGGGGACACATGTTGATGTAGAAGAGACATGAAGAAGAGGGGACACATGTTGATGTAGAAGAGACATGAAGAAGAGGGGACAGATGTTGATGTAGAAGAGACATGAAGAAGAGGGGACACATGTTGATGTAGAAGAGACATGAAGATGAGGGGACACATGTTGATGTAGAAGAGACATGAAGAAGAGGGGACACATGTTGATGTAGAAGAGACATGAAGAAGAGGGGACACATGTTGATGTAGAAGAGACATGAAGAAGAGGGGACACATGTTGATGTAGAAGAGACATGAAGAAGAGGGACACATGTTGATGTAGAAGAGACATGAAGAAGAGGGACACATGTTGATGTAGAGGAGACATGAAGAAGAGGGGACACATGTTGATGTAGAGGAGACATGAAGAAGAGGGGACACATGTTGATGTAGAGGAGACATGTGTCCCCTCTGTGTAAAGAGACTCTCTCTTTACACAGAGGGGACACATGGTTATGTAGAAAAGACATGGAAAAGTGGATGTTGCATAATAGGTGACCTTTAAGACAACTAAATGTATTTTCAGGGTTTTAATGTGTACTTTATCTAATTCAATCTGAGTGAAAGTAGTTGTCCCTGTGTCTCAGTGTCATAATCAGTGCATCAGTCTCTCGGTAATAAGCAGGTGTTATGTAACCTGCAGAGGCTTCTGGTTAAATCCTTCACATGTGGGCTGGCTGATTGTTAAACTCTGATTCAAACACTTTGAGTACGGCACTCAAATCGTTCTCTCTTCAGAGTAAAGCCCGTGACTCAGCTCCGTCCGTCAGAAACGGCCTCATTATTCCAGTTATGCTGAAGAAGAGAATCAAAGCGCTGGCACTGTGAAGGATTCTGATTTCTGACTGGTGTTTGGCTCAAAACATGGAATTAAAATAAAGAAAACAGACGGCTGCTGACCCTCTCTTTAGTTTGGAGCAACATGCACACATTTACATTTTGCTGCTCTCAGTCTGCATCCATATTTACATTTCACCCATTTAGCATTTTAGTTTAATGTCCTAAGTGGAATCCAATGAACTGCATGTATAATTTGAGGGTACTTTAGCTTAGCATTTTCATTTTACGCTGCTTTATACTTCTTATTTCAGATAGACATTATTAGCTGATATGAAATATAAATCAACTAATGAATACACTTTGACTTATAATTATAGAAAGAGAGACAGACTTTTATTAACCAGGGTTTCACTCATGAACACACGTCATTTTAGTAAAGTTTTGATGCCCATACTTTCGTACTTTTTGTACAGAAGTAAGACTTTAAATGCAGGACTTTTACTTGTAACAGAGTATTTTTATAATTTTGATTCTAGGACATGTAGTTGTACTTACACTCACCTGTCTGTAGCATCTGAAGTGTCTGTGTGTGTGTGTGTGTGTGTGTGTGTGTGTGTGTGTGTGTGTGTGTGTGTGTGTGTGGTGTGTGTGCACGTGTGTGTGTGTGCCCTCTGGCTATATCAATTCTTTGTAATGCTGAAGTGTGATTCTCAGCTGCTCTACATCAAAGCTCACTTCAAAGAAACTGAACATTATTCCACCTGCATTACACACACACGCACACACACACACACACACACACACACACACACATACACACACACACACACACACGACCCGATGACACTGGCTTACCCACCTGCAGTCAGTAGTGAAAGAAGTCTTCAGATCGTGTACGTAAGTAAAAGTAATTTTACCACAGCGTAGAAATACTCTGTTATAAGTCCTGCATTGGAAATGTAACTTAAAGTAAAAGTAGCTAATTAATCAAAAGCAATACAGGTATTCAATGTAAAGAAAATAAGTTGTGGGGAGGCGTGTGGCGCAGTGGACTAGTGCGTTGGTGTTGGGATCAGGGGAGCACGGGTTCAAACCCCACTGCAGTCAGCATGTCGTTGTGTCCCTGAGACACTTCACCCCAAAGTGCTCCTGTGGGGATTGCCCACAGTATTGAGTATGTAAGTCGCTTTGGATAAAAGCGTCTAACAAGTTACATGTAATGTAAAGTCTGCCATTTGGTAACATATTGTTGTTTATAGTTTATACAAATACAGCTCAGCTGAGTAATCAAATAGCCAGTTGAGACATACATTAACACATAGATATTCATATTAAAATTCATGATTTTAAATGCTATTATTTTTATATTGCTTTTTTCTAATATGTTTTATTTATTTAACTGTTTTTGCATTGTTGTTAGTGTAACGTTTAACACGTTATGCCTTTTGCTAATATTTATATATTGAAATACATTTTTTGCATTTAATTTACATTACATGTCACTTGTTAGACGCTTTTATCCAAAGCGACTTACATACTCAATACTGTGGACAATCCCCACAGGAGCACTTTGGGGTGAAGTGTCTCAGGGACACAACGACATGCTGACTGCAGTGGGGTTTGAACCTGTGCTCCCCTGATCCCAACACCAACGCACTAGCCACTGCGCCACACGCCTTTTATAAACTTTCTATTTATTTTGCAAAAAACTGAATTTGTAAAGTATTTAAAGCTGTAAGGTAAATGTAGTCAAGGAATAAGTGCAATATTTCCATTCAAATCGTAGTGAAGAAGAAGTATAATGTGGCATGAAAGGAAATATTAAACTGTTAGTATCTCATCAGTGTACTTAAATACTAAATACTTAAAGACAGTTAGTTGGATCTCAGCATTGCATAATCCTTAAAGAATCTCATCATACAGCGGGTAACTGCTGAAGAATGCAGAGAGCTCTTCAGTATTTATTCTTAGAGCAGATAAATCTGTCCTGAGACGCTGCCAGAGGTCAGGAGGTCACTGAGATGAGACTTTACCCTCCGTACGGTGGCCTTTTAGGGACATCTCAGCTCGTCTGGCTCTGCAACCATTTGTCCAATTTGCTCAGCATGTGCTTAGCATGAACATTAATCAGTGGATTAGTCTGAATGGAAGTGAGTGATTATTTCCGGATGTGTGCTGTCAGACATGTTTGTTTTTGTTTTTTCGTTTCAAATATATGTATTGAGAAGAAGCGTACAAGAAGCAATCGAGCGGTGCAGGGATGACGTATTTACCCGGAAGTAAGCTGCTGGTTCCCTCAACAAAAAAGCAACGGGATTTCTCCAGAGGATTTTGGAATATTGTAAAAAATAAGGTCTGTGGAAAACGAGCCTGTTTGATAAATGCCCGTTTTGTTCAGCCGGATAATCTCCACATGTCTACCCTACTTTTATAATGTTTAAATCATAAATCTAATGGCCAGAAGCAAAATGCTAACGTTATGCTATAAAGGAACTACAGCCGAGTCCAGCAGCACGACTTCAACGTCACGCCAACTTCAGATCCATATTCAAACACACAGATTCTAAATGGTACGAGTTGAAGCGTTTGTTTGAACAGTTTGCAGGAGGCAGGTACTTGCTCTCAAGCAGAACAGAAACAAACTTAGAGGAGTGTTTACGTGTTCGGCGTAATGACGTACAACGTCCTCCACGACTTCTGTAGTCCTATTCAGCCACTTGGTAACAACCATCGTTTTTCAGACACGTCAACTCTTCAGAAATCCCCAGTGGGGTCACTGCTGATGGATTTAATGTCCTAGAACAAAACGTGATCCGTCTCTTCAATGTGTCTCAACCACAGACCTTATTTCAGGCTATTTTCCTAAATCCTATGGAGAGATCCCATTGGCTCTGAGACCAGGGAACAGGAAGTGGTGAAATGCTGACTCACTTCCTGGTTTTAGGACTCGTCACTGCACCACTCTATAGTACAGACTTCTTTGGGGTGGAAATCACGCTTCCCTTTTTCAACAAAGAAGACAAACAGAACAGCCAACAAGAGATAATAAAGAAAAAACATATTATGACAGGAATACCATACTTAACGACATACATAGTCAAAGTGGGAAAGAACATACAACATTGGATATATAATACAAATAAATAAATACACTTAAAGGGTGCAAGGCTGACTGCTGTCAGACGTGTTCACCTGTTGTTGGAGGCAGATTACAAAAATCAAGGTAACATCAAAGTCCGTTTGACTGAACTGGACCCCTGCTGTGAGGGTAAATTAACACCTGACTTCAAAAGTGAATCTTCAAATACGTCTCGAAATACATATCTTGAAGGTCGCAAATATATTCCAATATGACGAAATATAGCAGTCATTTTTGCGTAAAGATGACGAATACCTCACCAACATTTTAAATTTTTTGCAAAAGTTGTGTTTCATTTTGCAACCAAATCTTCTTGATCACTCAATTTGTAAGTTGTGGTCAATGACTTGCTTCGGTTGTTTAATATAACTGATGAACAGTGATGGTAATTGTTGGTTTGTTCCCACACTTCCATCAGGAGAAACACGCTGCAGCTTCAGAGACGATAACAAAACACATGCAGGGGTGTTTCTAGAAAGATATAGTATGAGTGCTGTGTCTCTTCCATCTTGTTTATAAGATATATAAATTATCTCGAGATCATGACGCCTGTAAACAAGATTTCTCCGGACGTAAACAACAACGTGACGTCGGAGCTCCGTAAAAACCAAGCTGTCTCTGCCGTCTGACGCTCTGATTGATACTCACAACATATTTGAGAGGAATTATACTGTTTTTGACGAATAGAAATGTTTTTTTCTTGCATTACTTTAACATTTTACAGTGATTGTTACTGTACATTTGTAATTCAACATGTATATTGTCTTATATATATACAGTATATATATATATTTATTTATTTCTATTGAGATGGTTACGTTTATTTCTAGTCTTTTCATTTTTAATGTACAATGCCTTGTCTTTTTATGCTGCTGCAACGCAAACATTTCCCAAATTGGGATCAATAAAGTACATCTTATCTTATCTAAGATTATTATTAAGAGGGTGCAGACAAAACCCTGACATGCAAATTAAGAAACATCTTCACCACAACCCCAAGCCTAAACCCCTACTCAAATCAACTCAAATAATAACAATGAATAATTACCATTTACATAATTGAATGTTTAACTTATATGTAGTTTCAATGAATGGCTCCAGCAGCTGTGAGTCATCAGTCCATCGCTGCACTTCCTGAAGATGTGTTGGACATATTTGGTCTATACTGGACCCTCTGTTTACCCAAACGCTTTAAAGAGGCCACGAGACAAGAAGTGAGATCTGCTCTGTTTATTTTTCATAAACGTCCCACCAGTTTGGGTACAAGCATGAGAACATGAGGAAGAAGAAGATGGTTCTGATTGTGTCTGAGTGTTTTCATCCGGGTCAGATGGAGTGAATGGTAGGTCTGTGATGTTGTAATGTGTGTGTAATGTGTGTGTAATGTGTGTGTGATGTGTGTGTACTGTGTGTGTAATGTGTGTGTAATATGTGTGTGATGTGTGTGTACTGTGTGTGTAATGTGTGTGTAATATGTGTGTGATGTGTGTGTACTGTGTGTGTAATGTGTGTGTGTAAAGTGTGTGTAAGGCAGACAGTGTGAAACTGAAGCCAGTGTTGAGAGGTGTCTATGTTTCACAGACTGATTTAACCAGCTCTTACTGGGAGAGAAACTAACAAATGGTGGAGGTAAAAATGAAACACTACCCAGAATCTTTAAAGTGGCCGTATAGTTTTCCCTTTATGTTTCAGTGCATGTAAATGGTCTGCAGAGGCTAAAATCCCTGTGTTATTTGTTTACTTTAGGAACAAAGTGACATCACTATGGAACACTTGCACTTCTATTGGCTTCTATTTTTGAGCATTAAAGCATGGAGACATGTCACAGTAGAGACACTACATACTGATATACACCTGAACATCAGCAGGAGAGGACTCTTTAAAGTAGAGACACTACATACTGATATACACCTGAACATCAGCGGGAGAGGACTCTTTAAAGTAGAGACACTACATACTGATATACACCTGAACATCAGCAGGAGAGGACTCTTTAAAGTAGAGACACTACATACTGATATACACCTGAACATCAGCAGGAGAGGACTCTTTAAAGTAGAGACACTACATACTGATATACACCTGAACATCAGCAGGAGAGGACTCTTTAAAGTAGAGACACTACATACTGATATACACCTGAACATCAGCAGGAGAGGACTCTTTAAAGTAGAGACACTACATACTGATATACACCTGAAGATCAGCAGGAGAGGACTCTTTAAAGTAGAGACACTACATACTGATATACACCTGAAACATGCAATATGTTTTAGATTATCAAAATGAATGATGAAGAATGTTTGAAAATGAGTGCTAAAGTTTGTTAAACAGCAAGTAGAAAGAAGGAAACTCACATGCACCTCTCTCACTGTTTGTATTCTAGCTGTAATCACTAATAGGAGCTGCTAAACAAATATATAATTCATAGTAAACATGCTGTAATGTTATATATGTGTACATGAATTTACTGAGTGCATGAGTAGATAACACTAATGTCAGCATGTGGAGTTTAAAGAGTCTTACCCCTAGATTCCACCGGGAGCGTCTGCGCTGCGTTACGGCTACGCCATGCCACGCTGCGGCGTTTTTAGCGATCGCGGCCACTCTAGTCAATGGGTGCTATTCCACCAGACCCGCTGCGCCACGCTGCGCCGCGGCTCGAAGCGTCCCAGAAGCGCCTCGGCGCAAGGAATTTCTAAAATATAGGATGAATCCTATTTCTGACGCGGCGCAGCGCGGCGCAGCCGTAGCTTTCTTGTAGAAGTACAAATGTCCAGGAAATATGCCCAAATCAACAACAACTGCGAGCCTGCACAGACGACGCTCCGCTTCCGCAACGTTTTGAAATGCGCCCGGTGGGTTATGATGCAGGAGGAGGTCGCAGCGTGGCGTGGCGTAGCCGTAACGCAGCGCAGACGCTCCCGGTGGAATCTAGGGGTTAAAGACTTCTCTTTATAGATGACTGATTATTTCCACCCTGCAAGGCGACAAACACGAAAACTGTTTGGATCCTCGGCTCCCCGGGTGACTGAATAATTGATGCAGCAAAGTCAACTTTTAATTAGGAAGTGTACAATCCTACTTTCTGCCCGGGGAAACATGCAGTTGCACAAATAATCCCAAAGCAGACATTTTAAACAGAGAGACGTAAAATATCGGGATGAAGTAAATAAAGATAGGTATCAGTAACGGAGGTGATCTCAGTCTCTGTAAAGGAACATATTGGTACACCTGTGAGAAATAATAATAATAATAATACTAATACAATGAATACATATATTAATTTAAAAATAAATAATAATACATGTAATATTAATAATAATAGTAAAAAATAACTGAATAAATGAATTCATAACAATAATAAATATAACTATTATACATAATAATAATAATACATATACATATTATATTATATATATATACACAATACGTTTTGGTGTACAATAGGATATTACCCTGAACGTTTTGTGTTGTAATTTACAAAACTTAAATATAACATTAGTAATTTTATTGGTGTAATATCAAAAAATATTATATTAAATATTCAGTTCCAGAAAAAAAAGAATGTTAAAAATGTATTCTAAAATTGTGAATAGTAGTATTTTTTATTAAAGGGGACCTATCATGCAACATGCACTTTTCGATGTCTTCTATACATAAATATGTGTCCCCGGCATGTCCGGGAACTCACCAAGTGTCCATCCGATATGACATTATTTACGTCATATCGGATGGCACCCACGTGGTGGACCCACGGCCCTATCAGAAAGTTGCTATTAGAATCAATGCCCGACGTGTTTTGGAAGTAATATGGTCTTTGTTCACATTAGCATGCTAACACTCAGAGCTAACCTGTACTGGAGAGAGTATGTGTGAAGAAACAGGAAATAAAAAGGAAGTCACCTTGTGGTAAACCTGAGAGAGAGAAAGAGTTTGAGCTCCATCCTGTTTCAGAGATAATCCTTGATGTGGTTTGTCGTTTCATCACCGCAGCATTTATTTTGGATAGTATCTGCCGGGTCCCGCATGAGCAGGCATGAGCTCTGCCCCCTCTTCTTTTTTTTTTTAAAGCTTTATACCCCGAATCAGCACTTTAGTAACAGGAAGTGAAACGGAGGGATATCAGGCTTGAATGAATGATCTGTTTGGTATTTTGAGCAAAACACTTCATAGACATGTTTTTTATACATTTGTATATATCTGAGACCTATGCTGTTGCCTAAATATTGCATGATAGGTGACCTTTAAACAAATCAGGTATCCGCATACTGGTTTTGAAAAGAAAAGATATGTTTGCAAGAGAGGAAGAATAAAACCAAAGACCAAGTTCCACAGTTTGCAGCAGCTGTTTTTTTCAGAACAAACAAAGTAATAGGAAGTTATATATGTAATATACATATGCCTGGAAGTCTGTTGGTGACCAAGCGTGAAACACAAAGGTTAAGAGTTCAGAGGAAACTAGGATTCAGTTGTGAGGGCGGACAGAAAACCAGAGGAGAGTTCGTCTCTCTGCTGGAAAGAAGCGAGACAGAGTGAGAGCAAAACATCCATCTGACACTTGAACATCAGGCCATGAACGCCCGTCTGCAAACGGCCCAAGTATTTACTTTAGGTTGTGAGGCTGGTGAGAAGTCATCAGTTTATCCTGGCAGCGATGTCCTGGCACTCAATAACGTCAGGCTGAGACGGCACCAATAAAACCTCAGGACTCGACGGCCTGAAAAACAAACACTGCCTGATATCACAACTGCTGCTTAGATTTATGGACAAAAACATCTAGGGGTTATTGAAAAGCCTCAGGATCTCACCTCAGTGAAGGATCCACATATATCACAAGAACGATCACATAGTGAAACAGATAGAGAAACAAGAGGTCAGGCACTTTTCAATTTCATACTTCCAACATTTAATATTTCTTTTGGTTGTTATCCTGAAATAAGGTCTGTGGTTAACACAAGCTGAAGAGATTTGCATTCTACGACATAAAATACGTCAGTAAATACCCCACTGGTGAATTTAGAAATGGCGGTTGCTAACAAGTGTCTGAAAGAGACGACTAAACGTCATCACGCCCAACATTAGCCTCCTTTAGCTTAGCGGTGGTGGCGTGAAGTCATGTGACCGTGCTGTAGTTCCTTTATAGCCCAACATTAGCCGCCTTTAGCTTAGCGGTGGTGACATGAAGTCATGTGACCGTGCTGTAGTTCCTTTATAGCCCAACATTAGCCTCCTTTAGCTTAGCGGTGGTGACGTGAAGTCATGTGACCGTGCTGTAGTTCTTTTATAGCCCAACATTAGCCTCCTTTAGTTTAGCGGTGGTGACGTGAAGTCATGTGACCGTGCTGTAGTTCCTTTATAGCCCAACATTAGCCGCCTTTAGCTTAGCGGTGGTGACATGAAGTCATGTGACCGTGCTGTAGTTCCTTTATAGCCCAACATTAGCCGCCTTTAGCTTAGCGGTGGTGACGTGAAGTCATGTGACCGTGCTGTAGTTCCTTTATAGCCTAACATTAGCGATTGTGTGGTGATATTGTTATTCATCATAACTGCTCAACATCAGCATGTTAGCATGATGAAATTTATATTCAGCCTTGCAGTTTTTAAAGCATGGTGCAGGACTGAGGCTACAGTTCTACATGATCACATGTTAATATCAGGTTGCAGTTGACGCTGTCAAGCACAATATCTGATACATATTTCATTTTCAACATACAGTATTCTCTGCTCATTAAGAAAAGATGCAAAAAAAGGCAATTTGTTAGACATCCAGTTGAAGGGATGTCCTAAAAATGTCAGTATGAGTGAGTGCATAACCCAATTCCATCAACTCAATAATTCATCCACTCTACGATAATACTTTATTGTCAGTTAAAGTCTTACGTTTTCTTGCAACACAGCAGCTCCATTTACAAAACCACCAAAAACAAATATAAGGGGGAAAAACAAGCAAACAGACATTTAACCTAAAATTACAGACAATGATATCAAACCCTTTAAAATGTATTTGATTTGGGATTAAATTCTGTTTAGGCTAAGGGGCGGACTCTTTAAAGTAGAGACTCTACATACTGATATACACCTGAACATCAGCAGGAGAGAACTCTTTAAAGTAGAGACACTACATACTGATATACACCTGAACATCAGCAGGAGAGGACTCTTTAAAGTAGAGACTACATACTGATATACACCTGACATCAGCAGGAGAGACTCTTTAAAGTAGAGACACTACATACTGATATACACCTGAACATCAGCAGGAGAGGACTCTTTAAAGCAGAGACACTACATACTGATATACACCTGAACATCAGCAGGAGAGGACTCTTTAAAGCAGAGACACTACATACTGATATACACCTGAACCTCAGCAGGAGAGGACTCTTTAAAGTAGAGACACTACATACTGATATACACCTGAACATCAGCAGGAGAGGACTCTTTAAAGTAGAGACACTACATACTGATATACACCTGAACCTCAGCAGGAGAGGACTATTAGTAGAGACATTAAATGTGCATTATTTAAACTAGAAGATGATGATGAACTGGAAGACATGTTTTCATTCGAGTGTTTAAGCATTTTTTCTGTATTTTTAAAATGAATTGTAACTCAATATATTCAATGTATTTTTTATGTAACTGTAAAGGAATAAAGGTCATTTATCCCATTATATGTAAAATGTTACTACCCAAGCGTGGGATGTTTCTACAAAGTAAACTCTACGTCTCTCCCTCTTCTTCGAGCTGTAACCGAGAGACATTCATCTGACAAGTTTGATCAAGAGCACCTGATGCACACTTGCGTTTCTGTTCAAGTGTCTGGTTGAATGAATCAAGCGCTCCTCGAGTGCCTCTGATGTGTGAAAGCATTTTCTATTAAAAGAGAAAATAGTCCAGTTCAGTTCAGCGAGACATCAGCTCAAGGACGGCTGTGAACACTGTCTTTTTTCATTGATGGATTTTCTGGCGACACAAAAAGCTTTCTTAAATCTATTCGTGAGTTTTTAGGTCTAATATGAAACCAAAGTGCAAAGTAAAAAGGATTTCATTCATGAACTACACCTTGAACAGCAAACAAGACAAAACAAGATGTTTTATGAATGAGGAAACGTCTTATAAAATGTTCGCCCCACGTTTTTATCGCCCATATCCTTCAGAATATCCTTCACATTCTGCTGCAAAGACACTATGAGTTGCAGATGCGGAGATATAGCTCGTGGTGCATTTCTATCTTGTTTTAACTTGGACGTACAAGGATGTTTTCAAGGTTTCCCCCTCAAGAAAAGACAAGGATTTCACTTCCTGTTCACCCTTGTCTCAGTGTGAGTGACACTAACAACTTCTGCCAGCTGTTGTCCTGTTACCCCCCCGAGCACAATGATGAGACATTAGCCTTTGAATAAAATGAACGCCATGTTTTATTTTATAGGCGATCCAGTCTTCTCTGATTGGTTGGCTGGCTGGCTCTGCTGTGATTGGCTCTTTTCTTGCTGTAACAAATGCATATTTCCCCTCTGTGGGACGAATTTAGGTATTCTGATTCTGATTGGTCAACCCCTTAGAGATGTCCCGCCCCTTATAGCCTATCACGTACAATGTGTTGGACCAATAGAAGCACAAGTTTTCTATAGTGATGTCACTTTGTTCCGGAAGTAAACAAAGGAGAGGGGCATTGTGGGGTGGGGGGGGTTTAGTGTGTAGAGGATACACAGGGACTTTAGCCCCTGCAGACAATTGACATGCACTATAATAATAATATAATAATAATAATGCATGACACTTGTATAGTGCTTTTCTAGAAACTCAGAGACGCTTTGACAGAGAATAAAACATCAAAACAAAGAAAAATACAAAAACAGATAAACAAAAACAGAAAAGGGGGGGGGGGTGGTCAGAGGTTGAATGCAGTGTTGAACAGGTGGGTTTTGAGTGATTTCTTGAATTCGGTGAGGGAGGAAGAGTCTCTGATGATCCGACTATAACCTATAGAACAAACTCCAGGATGTTTTCAAGGTTTCCCCTCCCCAAGGAAAAAACACAAGCTGGGCTGGGTGACACTAACAACTTCTGCCAGCTGTCGTCCTGCGTCCCCCCCGAGGATATTAAGCTGATGAGACATGAACGGCATGTTTTATAGGGGACTATCACACGGTTCTCCTCTGACATATTTTCCATTAGCTGGACGAATCGTGATGTAGTCTCTGGAACACACCCTGCCATACTTGTCTTTTAAAAAGAAAAGCCGCATCCCTCCTCTTCCAAACACGTGCAAAACTGCGTGACAATTAAGCTGCATTGAGCGTTCTCTTTTTTAGCCCACAGCAGCTATAAGGACTATAGTTTAATAAATGAAACAGAGAATTGGGAAACACGAATATCCCCCCACTAACAGTTGGTTTGAGGTTAACACTCAGCAGCAGCTTGACGCACGCTCTCTCTCGTGTTGTTTGGTAATTGATAAATTAAGTTTAAATAGACAAAAGCTGGTTCAGGGTGAGGGTGTCGCAGAGATGAATTACAACATTTAACCACTGCAGAAGTCCTGGAATGTGTTGAACATAACAGAGTGAGAGCGTCCGGGAGATATTTACTTTAAGGGGGCAGGACGGAGTTTAAGATATGCAAACGCTGCTCAGAGTCAGAAGCATAAATACAAATCTCTGCTGGGAAGCAATCAGACTTTTCTTGTTTCAGAGAAAGTCTGAATGAAGAGCCGTTAAAGAATATCTGTAGGCAGAGCTGCAGAGAGGTCATGTGATATTCATGGGAAGGGCCACAAAACCGTCATGTGTGGCAGAACAAATTAAATACCATTTAAGAAGCGATACAGTATTCTGCTCATTTTCAGCCAATCAGTATGTAGTGTCTCTGCTTTAAAGAGTCCTCTCCTGCTGATGTTCAGGTCTATATCAGTATGTAGTGTTTCTACTTTAAAGAGTCCTCTCCTGCTGATGTTCAGGTGTATATCAGTATGTAGTGTCTCTGCTTTAAAGAGTCCTCTCCTGCTGATGTTCAGGTGTATATCAGTATGTAGTGTCTCTACTTTAAAGAGTCCTCTCCTGGTGATGTGCAGCTGTATATCAGTATGTAGTGTCTCTACTTTAAAGAGTCCTCTCCTGCTGATGTTCAGGTGTATATCAGTATGTAGTGTCTCTACTTTAAAGAGTCCTCTCCTGCTGATGTTCAGGTGTATATCAGTATGTAGTGTCTCTACTTTAAAGAGTCCTCTCCTGCTGATGTTCAGGTGTATATCAGTATGTAGTTTCTCTACTTTAAAGAGTCCTCTCCTGCTGATGTTCAGGTGTATATCAGTATGCAGTGTCTCTACTTTAAAGAGTCCTCTCCTGCTGATGCTCAGGTGTGTATCAGTATGTAGTGTCTCTACTTTAAAGAGTCCTCTCCTGCTGATGCTCAGGTGTATATCAGTATGTAGTGTCTCTACTTTAAAGAGTCCTCTCCTGCTGATGCTCAGGTGTATATCAGTATGTAGTGTCTCTACTTTAAAGAGTCCTCTCCTGCTGATGTTCAGGTGTATATCAGTATGTAGTGTCTCTACTGGGACAAAGCTCTTTATTTTCCTCATACTGCCTGTGCTGCAGCACCTCTTTTCACCCTCTGTCTGAAACCAGAGCCCAGTCTGCTCTGATTGGTTAGCTGGCCGGCTCTGTTGTGATTGGTCAACCGCTTAGAGATGTCCCGCCCCATATCACGTACAATGTGTTGGAGCGATAGCCAATAGGAGCACGATTGTTACATAGTAATGTCATTACGTTACATAAGTACACAAAGGAGTCCAATGGAGGCGTTCAAGGCAGGGGGGGAGTGTGTGGGAGAGAAACTCCCTCTGGAGGGAACACAGGGATTTTAGCCTTTGCAGACCGTTTACATGCACTAAAACCTATAGAACACACAAAAGGAGAGGGAAAACCCCCAAAACATGATAGGGTCCTAAGGGTTTCCTGATTGGATAAATTACCTGCCTGTTCGAGCTGTAAATTGAACATAATATGAAATTCATCAAGGACACACTCGCTGACTACGTTTCATTTATCCACCAAAAACATTTCCTTATTTCCCTTATTGCAAATAACAAAAACCATAATCGTTATGTGTATTGTGACTCCCAAAAGGTCTCCTGAAATTAGCATATTGGGTCTCCAAATGATTCCAAAACTTGCAGTTGATTATAATTGATTGGATCCTGTGGTGTTATTAATCAGGAAATGACGGGGCGATAATGTGATTACATCAGAACAAAACAACCTTTTACATGTCAGCTTCTTATTATTCATCACTGAAGATTCCCCAGCTACATCCCCTGCTGTGAGCATAATTAAAGCCATTCAAAAACATGTTCCTTAAACATGTTTAACTTATGAAAATGCCTACGTTAAAGGCAGGACTCTGTCTTGTTTGTCTGGCCGAGTGTTTTCCCAGACTAAGTCTTTTATTGGCTCGACTGCTTTGAAAACAAGTGGAGCTCTTAACAAATCCATCAGCAAACGGCAACAATAAATCTGAGTCTCCCTCCATACTCCCCGGGGGATAATAAACTCTAATTTCATAAAGCAAATAGCTTCAAGAAAAAATGTCCTCGTTTGTATTTCTCTAGCAGTAATGCTTTTAATTTCAAATTGAATAGATCACTTTGTATTATTTATAACAGTCTCTTTGCTGGGAGATATCCCACTATTACATTTAGAAGAGCTGTTAATATAACAGCAGGCGACAGTTCTCCCAGGGAACTGATGGGAACCACGTCCTCTTAAATCATCTCCTATTGGAGCGCCGCTAAAAATAAGCCCTCCAACAGAGAGACTGAGTATGGTCCGTGTAGAGGAAGCTGTTTCATTTTACTACGAATTAAACTACAACTTCATACAGGAAACAGAAGGAATCTAGATCATTAAATCATCTCTACTTTAAAGAGTCCTCTCCTGCTGATGTTCAGGTGTATATCAGTATGTAGTGTCTCTACTTTAAAGAGTCCTCTCCTGCTGATGTTCAGGTGTATATCAGTATGTAGTGTCTTTACTTTAAAGAGTCCTCTCCTGCTGATGTTCAGGTGTATATCAATATGTATTGTCTCTACTTTAAAGAGTCCTCTCCTGCTGATGTTCAGGTGTATATCAGTATGTAGTGTCTCTACTTTAAAGAGTCCTCTCCTGCTGATGTTCAGGTGTATATCAGTATGTAGTGTCTCTACTTTAAAGAGTACTCTCCTGCTGATGTTCAGGTGTATATCAGTATGTAGTGTCTCTACTTTAAAGAGTCCTCTCCTGCTGATGTCCAGGTGTATATCAGTATGTAGTGTCTCTACTTTAAAGAGTCCTCTCCTGCTGATGTCCAGGTGTATATCAGTATGTAGTGTCTCTACTTTAAAGAGTCCTCTCCTGCTGATGTTCAGGTGTATATCAGTATGTAGTGTCTCTACTTTAAAGAGTCCTCTCCTGCTGATGTTCAGGTGTATATCAATATGTAGTGCGTGCGTGTGTGTGATTTGAGGCCCAGTGAATGGTGTCTCATTACTAACACGGAGCTCTTGTGATAATCTGATGTAATGGATGCTATTTTTAGCCGAACCCCCACTGGTCGACTTTCAAGACTTTTTTCTTTCTTACTAACCTCTGAGCTGGTATCAGGATAAAACAGGTCAGAGGCACAAAGGTCCCCTATTATACTGTTTGTCATCAATATATCACAGGTCTCAGATATATCCAGAGCCTGTCTCTGATTGGCTGAAACACCAAACAGATCATTGCAGCATCCCATAATCCCCTCTGTTTCAGCCCTGTTTCCAAAGTGCTGATTCTCTGTCTGTTACTTTAGATGAAAATAAGGAGCCCCTCCCCACGCCCCTCTGAGAGAGATTTGGTTAGAAAGAACACAATGGTGCTCTAGGAGGAGATTCAGGTGATAAGGGGGGGGAGGTTACCTTGGTTGCTGATTGGCTAATGGTTACACAAGACAAAACATCGTTATGACATCACAAAGTGGCCAAAATCTGATCAGCTCATTTTCAGACAGGTTTTTATAGAAATGGATCAGGAGAAAAAGAGAGAGAATCTTTGTTCCTGAAACTTTCAGAGTCTCTTTAGACAGAGGGGACACATGTTGATGTAGAAGAGACATGAAGAAGAGGGGACACATGTTGATGTAGAAGTGACATGAAGAAGAGGGGACACATGTTGATGTAGAAGAGACATGAGGAAGAGGGGACACATGTTGATGTAGAAGAGACATGAAGAAGAGGGGACACATGTTGATGTAGAAGAGACATGGAGAAGAGGGGACACATGTTGATGTAGAAGAGACATGAGGAAGAGGGGACACATGTTGATGTAGAAGAGACATGAAGAAGAGGGGACACATGTTGATGAAGAAGAGACATGAAGAAGAGGGGACACATGTTGATGTAGAAGAGACATGAAGAAGAGGGGACACATGTTGATGTAGAAGAGACACGAACAAGTGGATTTTGCATAATAGGGGACCTTTAAAATCAGAATCAGAATACCTTTATTTATCCCACAGAGGGGACATGTACATTTGTTACAGCAGAAAAGAGTCAGACAGCTTAATGTTAACTAAGAAGCATGCATAAAAACTAAAAACAAACTCCTGGGTGTGTTGCAGGTGAACAACTTCTCCATTAGACAACAAATAAACCTGCAGTATAAATGTAGAAATGTAAGCTCTGATTTATTATTTGTGACACCAAACAGTATCTGCTGTAGTTCTGTGTTTTTATGGCGCAGGGTTATCAATTAAATATTGTATTATGGATGGAAATGACAACCAGTTCTTGCATCCCAGTCAGAACGTCTCTTCTTTCCAATTAAAGTTTCCCTGTTAAGGGTGAGCGAAGCCAAGAAGAATTTTGATCAGTTTATTGCTCCAAGTTTCCAGCTCTCAGCAGAATAAAGGATCTAATCTCGCAGATAGCCGCTCTGTAAACGGAGGGTTTATAACTCCGTGGACTCTGAAGCTCTCTCACTCTATCAGCGCTGCGCCACTGTGCCAGGAACTGCTGCTTAAGACTACCAGTATTATGGCACACACACACACACACACACACACACACACACACACACACACACACACACACACACACACACACACACTCTCCCAATGACCCGATGACACTGGCAAACCAACCTGCAGTCAGACACACCTGCAGTGGTTAAGTCCAAACACTCTGTTAAAAGTACAATTCCTGCATTGTAAATGTTACTTAAGTAAAACTAAGGAAGTTTTATCAGCGAAAAGTATTACAAGTAATAAACGTTAAAGTAAAAATGCAGAAAAAAGAAAAGCAAATCTACTAAAGCAATACTTTACAAGCTAGCTAGCTCAAGTTAGCTACCTATCAAGTGACTTTTAGCTATCTGGCTATTTTGGTGGCACTCAATATTTTAATTGGAATTAATGTTTAATACCCTTTAGTAAAACGTGCAGTGTGGACCTGTGTTAGAATTCTGGCAGTGAGAGTTATAATAAACTCAAATATTTTTAAGCTAACCGTCTGCTCTCATACAGAAGCAGCTCCAAACACCAACGCACATTCATATATATGCGTTTTTTGGATAAACTAATCCCATATTAGTTACATAAATAGTTAGTTTCTTGCATTTTTTTTAATAACAGTTCCTCTAAGATCTTAAAAACAGCTTCTTTGGCAAGTGAAGGTTGATAAAGATGGCGATGCTATGCAAGGAAATAACAATTACTAACTCTAACTGGAAGCACTGACACATAATGTGGCAGCGCCCTAGAGCATAAGGTGAATTACATTACTGCATTACATCATGAATTCATATTCAACAGATGGCAAATGTTCAAGATGCTTACACACACACACACACACACACACACACACACACACACACACACACACACACACACACACACACACACACACACACACACACACACACACACATACACACACCCATTGTTTCTGCAGAAATGCCCAGCAGGAAGTTCGCCCGCTGTGTTTCCTAACAGCTTCTTATCTGTGTGTTTAACAGGTAGCTGTTTCTTTCGTTACGGAGCCTCTGCAGAGATGTGAAGATGTGTGTGTGTGTGTGTAGATCTGTGTGTGTGTGTGTGTGTGACCTACATGCTCCTCTCCATGCTGCAGAAACGTTAAGGTTAATGGGCCTGGAACTCATGCCGGCTCCCCGCAGAAACACTCTGTGTTTATAGGGCTCTCCCTCACTTTTAATGGCCACCTTTATTAAAGTCTTTATTGGATTTTCAGTTTACAAACAATTCCTCCGAGGCAGAGTTCATCTTGTTGGGTTTAATGTCAGAGGGTGGAGCCGACCCGCCAGCTGCCGGGAGAGAAGCTTAACCAATTCATAGTTTATCCAGAAAACAACACACATTGGCTGCTTTAAAATGTGCTTTGTTGATCTTGACTTTCACTGTAAATCAAATACACTTGGGTTGGATCAAACCAGCCATTTAAACACAATGAATGTGGGTTGTCGACAAGTTAATGAAATAATCTTTATTTTACAAGAGGAGCTCATTTAAAAAACACAGTAGCGATTAAGATAGTTGCGTCAAACTCAAAGGGACATTTTACTTTGCTTTTTTTGTGCCAACTTTGGTGAACTGCAGTCGGTATCTATTTTGTAAAGTCAACATTTCAAGACTTTTCACTCGTGTCATTTTCAAATGTTTATGAGTCAGAGTTATGAAGCCTGTCTTCATAAATTAGTGCTTTATTGACGTCAGCTCTAAAACTTACTTTGCTTTGTGTCTGAACAACGTCAGATTGACTAGTTAACCTCGCTTGACTTTTTGTTTCATATATATACGTTTATTCCATTTAAACAGGATATATTGTGCTCCTACTGGGACATCTCTACTTTAAAGAGTCCTCTCCTGCTGATGTTCAGGAGTATATCAGTATGTAGTGTCTCTACTTTAAAGAGTCCTCTCCTGCTGATGTTCAGTGTCTCTACTTTAAAGAGTCCTCTCCTGCTGATGTTCAGGTGTATATCAGTATGTAGTGTCTCTACTTTAAAGAGTCCTCTCCTGCTGATGTTCAGGTGTATATCAGTATGTAGTGTCTCTACTTTAAAGAGTCCTCTCCTGCTGATGTTCAGGTGTATATCAGTATGTAGTGTCTCTACTTTAAAGAGTCCTCTCCTGCTGATGTTCAGGTGTATAGTCATGTAACCGTGTCTTGTGACCTACTTTAAAGAGTCCTCTCCTGCTGATGTTCAGGTGTATATTAGCATGTAGTGTCTCTACTTTAAAGAGTCCTCTCCTGCTGATGTTCAGGTGTATATCAGTATGTAGTGTCTCTACTTTAAAGAGTCCTCTCCTGCTGATGTTCAGGTGTATATCAGTATGTAGTGTCTCTACTTTAAAGAGTCCTCTCCTGCTGATGTTCAGGTATATATCAGTATGTAGTGTCTCTACTTTAAAGAGTCCTCTCCTGCTGATGTTCAGGTGTATATCAGTATGTAGTGTCTCTACTTTAAAGAGTCCTCTCCTGCTGATGTTCAGGTGTATATCAGTATGTAGTGTCTCTACTTTAAAGAGTCCTCTCCTGCTGATGTCCAGGTGTATGTCAGTATGTAGTGTCTCTACTTTAAAGAATCCTCTCCTGCTGATGTTCAGGTGTATATTAGTATGTAGTGTCTCTACTGGGACATGTCTCCATGCTTTAATGTTCAAAAAGCTCTTTATTCTTCTCATACTGCCTGTGCTGCAGCACCTCTTTTCACCCTCTGTCTGAAACCAGAGCCCAGTCTGCTCTGATTGGTTAGCTGGCCGGCTCTGTTGTGATTGGTCAACCGGCTTAGAGATGTCCCGCCCCTTAGCCTATCACGTACAATGTGTTGAAGAGCTAGCCAATAGGAGCATGAGTGTTGCGTAGAGATGTCATTATGTTCCAGGAGTAAAAAAAGGAGTCCAATGGAGACATTTCAGGAATGTTCCTCTACTGTAAACTGACCGTGTTCATTCATTTATAATGACTGAATTAATGTGACAATGTTAATATTATTTTATTAGGTATCTATTGGGTATTCGTGTTGATATTTTAACCTTTTTTATCCTTAAATGTGTCGTATTAGTCGCCTACACTTTCTTACTGGCAGTCACAGAGCTCGTATGAGTTTTTCTAGAAGACCATGACGAGCGTTATATTTTAGCCGTGAAGCTTTGATGGCTCTTATTGCTTTATATTTCACTTGCTCAGAAGGGAAAGAGACTGTTTGCCACTTGGCAGTTAGGGGGATGATGCACTCGTGGAGGCTGATTTCCTGAATACCAATAACACACCAACACAGCGGTTAGTGGGAGGTTTCTGATTTATGGCCCTCAGACTGAAGGCTTAACTGTCGTTTATTTCTTCCTCATTGAAGGATAATAAAAACACCCGGAGGGAGGGAAAGAATAAGCATTGTTCCTTCATCCACCTTGAAGTATTAGCCAATAGCAGCAGTGTGTGATCTCCAGTATTATAAAGGTTAAGCAGCATGGACTTTGTTCCAGACGACCTGAACCAGAGGAAGCAGGCTGTCAGCCATGACTCATTAAAATGTCGGGGGTGTAAGGTTGTAGAAAATATGACATGTGTTCAATAATTCACAACGAGAGGCTGCATTGTGGTGAGAGAAAGTTAAGTATCTATGTTAGAGGATGGTGGAGGTATTGCTTAAGAATGTAATACATAAGCTAAAGGCGGCTAATGTTGGGCTATAAAGGAACTACAGCACGGTCACATGACTTCATGTCACCACCGCTAAGCTAAAGGCGGCTAATGTTGGGCTATAAAGGAGCTACAGCACGGTCACATGACTTCACGTCACCACCGCTAAGCTAAAGGTGGCTAATGTTGGGCTATAAAGGAACTACAGCACGGTCACATGACTTCACGTCACCACCGCTAAGCTACAGGCGGCTAATGTTGGGCTATAAAGGAATTACGGCATGGTCACATGACTTCACGTCACCACCGCTAAGCTAAAGGTGGCTAATGTTGGGCTATAAAGGAACTACAGCACGGTCACATGACTTCACGTCACCACCGCTAAGCTAAAGGTGGCTAATGTTGGGCTATAAAGGAACTACAGCACGGTCACATGACTTCACGTCACCACCGCTAAGCTAAAGGTGGCTAATGTTGGGCAATAAAGGAACTACAGCACGGTCACACGATTTCCATTTTTCTCAAGACATGAGCTCCTTGAAAGCATCATAAAACATCGTTTAGGGAAATGTTACTTCTTTGCTTTAGGTAGTATGAAGCGTGCAGATTATTTGTTTTCCTCTCTGCGTAAATTTGCAATCCTTTAAGGGAGACTTGTAATCAAGAATACGTTAATTATCAACAGTAGTTTTTACAATTTTTCCTCCATTTATTTTCCCATTCGTTTCTCAAACAAAGTACAGATTTTCTCAGAAGTGGCTGCTCCCCAAATTGTATACGTTGGACATGATGTTTTTTTTGAAGTGCAGTATATTTGCGTGAATGTGAGAAGTGGCATCAATTTTGCAATGAATGAATGACTCTGTCTTCTCAGTGACAGTGGTTACATAGTTATTAGTCACTTGGTGCTCTTTGGACAGTCCTGAAGTGTTTTATGGCTCATGCTGTTGAAATCTCACCTGTTCCTGTGCACTGAGAAAGACGGACAGACAGACAGACGTTAAAATAGACAGACAGACAGACAGACAGACAGACAGACAGACAGACAGACAGACAGACAAATAGACAGACAGACAGACAGACAGACAGACAGACAGACAGACAGACAGACAGACAGACAGACAGACAGACAGACAGACAGACAGACAGACGTTAAGATAGACAGACAGAAAGACGTTAAGACAGACGTTAAGACAGACAGACAGACAGACAGACAGACAGACAGACAGACAAATAGACAGACAGACAGACAGACAGACAGACAGACAGACAGAAAGACAGACAGACAGACGGACAGACAGACAGACGGACAGACGGACAGACGGACAGACAGACAGACAGACAGACAAATAGACAGACAGACAGACAGACAGACAGACAGACAGAGAGACAGACAGACAAATAGACAGACAGACAGACGGACAGACAGATGGACAGACAGACAGACAGACAGACAGACAGACGGACAGACGGACAGACAGACAGACAGACAGACAGACAGACAGACAAATAGACAGACAGACAAATAGACAGACAGACAGACAGACAGACAGACAGACAGAGAGACAGACAGACAAATAGACAGACAGACAGACAGACGACAGACAGACAGACAGACAGACATAAAGACGTTAAGACAGACAGACAGACAGACGTTAAAATATACAGACAGACAGACAGACAGACAGACAGACAATTGCTTTGGTTATTGACTGTTATGACATTCAGTTCAAGCCAATATCTGAACAAATCACCTGCTTTCTGTTCACAGTGTACCAAAGTTATCACGTCTATATCAAGCCTAATATCTTTCTAAAATGAATTCTATGCATTAATCGTCAATCTAGAACATTTCAAAGAAGTAGTGAAGAAAAATGTCCTTAGACACCTTTCAAAATCCCAAAGACATTATCTTTACAGTGATTCAATGCCTAAGAAAAAACTGGAGAACTGGAGAATGATTGGCCTTTTTATGTCCTTGATAACGATTAAATTAAACCATGAATTGATGTCTCTGTCTATTGACTAATTGCTTCTATGCACAGTCAAAGCTTGAGTCAAAAACTAAAATCTAATAGACAATCAGAGTGCTTTTTGCTTGTGAATGTAAAGAAATATTCTACAAAACCACCAGATAAACCCAGAAAGGCTTCGACAAAAAGAACCTCTCTTTCTGTGTTGATTATTTTTGGACCAAAGCTTTATTTCTTTATTTAAATTCATGCAAGTTTAATTCACTGGGAGTGCTTTTGGCTCCCTAAACAGAATGGATCTAAACTTGGAAAGATCCAAGCACACAGAGACCATGTTTATAATCCAAATACCTCCTGCTTTTAGATTAAGACATGGATGTTAAAGGCTCTGGGGATAAGGGATTATTAAAAATATAAAAAAGTAGGAAATCACTTAAAGAAATGAAGACCCAAACGCTCTGATCTAAAACCATCCCTTTAATCCTGCAGAGCTACTTCCTGGTGTATCTTTGCCCTGCTGTGTTTATTGTGTCTGTGCAGTACATGCAGTTTCACGGTGCAAAGGACACTCAGACAGACGCTTGGATTTACCGCGTGCTTCTTGACTTATACATATACATGTTGTTAAGCTGTATGGAGTAGCGGCGCCACATCTGCAGATCAGCTATGAATCTGGTGAGTTAAATGTTTCTTTAAGTGACTGAAAGGAAATGGAGTTTCAGGATAGTAGAAAAGAGCAGAATAAGAGATTTAGAAGTTGAAATGATTTGACCCAAAGTCAAGTGACTCCCCATAAGGAGCAAAGAGCTTCTTCTGTTCAACCTCTTGTCTCTCTTATTTCTTTGATATCCTTCACTTTCTTATCTTATTATCCTCCTTACTTTTCTTTGCTCGCTCTGTCCCTTCTTGTCGAACGTTATAAAACACATGAATGATTCAATGCATCATCTTCAAGTCCTGGATCGATATCTTAATGAACCATATTCGTGGAGAGGGAATAGACTTTATAAGTTGCAGAGTGGTTTTGCATGCAACAGCAAGTCCTTTATTATGATTTATTGCACAGCTTAGTGGGATACTTGATTCTGATTGGTCAATTTGGACATTCCAGAGATTGTTAATTTCATCAGAAAACACATTTTTGAATATACATTTTTATATTTGTGGAGGGCACAAGATTTTGGATTCATGATGGTTAAACTGTTCACAGTAAAGAAAAGAATAAGAGAACAAGAGAAGGAGAGAGGATACAAGACAGAGAGCTGGACGTCAGAGAAATTGACAGAAGAAGACAGACAGGAAGTAAACACTAAAGGGAACAGTCGAAGAAGACAGACAGGAAGTAAACACCAAAGGGAACAACAGAAGAAGACAGACAGGAAGTAAACACTAGCGGTGGTCTTTTTTCTTTAACCCTTTAACTGCCAGCGCCACCACTTGGTAGAGCACATTTTGTGTCTTGATATCTTGTTGAAAAGAAAAGAAAAAAAGAAGTTGAACTCCATCTGATTCAGCCAGCTCTACCGTTTGGTTGACATGTTATGCACAAAACAACCTCTAGATGTCACTGTGGTTCGAACAGAAAGCCCTTCAGCTAGCTTCCACTGAGAAAGTTGGCAATGCTAAAAATCACTGCTGAAGAAATCACTCTTTTTGGTCAACTTTCGTAAGGTAACCATATCATTTTTGACCTATGTTAGTGTCAGAGTACTGACTGAACATATTTAGATAACTTGATACACAAAAAAAGTTTTAACAAGGGTGTAATTAATTTTTTGAAAATATGCTCAACCAACCGGTCGAATTGGCTTTTTATGGTAAACTAGCAATATGACTTTTTCAGAGTTTCAGAGATGTTTTCCAATAAAATATGGTAAATAAATGGCTAGATTCATGGTAATATTACTAAATCTAGTACTGCCTTATGAGTCTCAGAGTGAAAGAGTGATAATAATTTATATAGCACCTTTCATGCAAGGCATTCAGCCCAAAGTTGCACACAGATGAGCAAGTTAGGCCAACACAGGATATAGACATTTGCTGTTAGGCCAGTGGTTTCCTGTTAGGCCAATTCAGCATATACAGTAAGATGAGCAAGTCTTTTTTTTATTATGAAAAACACTTTACATTACTTTTTTACATTTTTTTTTACAATAATTTATTATCTTTTATGAATATATCTGGTTGTATACATTGCTCATTTTCCATAAAAGAAACAAATGTATTTGAGTTTGTGTTTTATTTGAGTTTGATGCGTACAAATACTGTACTGTATATGATGATTCTTGAAAATGCACTTTTACCATAAAAGGCCAGCTCGACCAGTTGGTAGAGGCTCATAAAAACAAAACTGTGTGGTCAGTCAAAAAAAAAAAAATAGTTTGTGGCCCATTTGATAAATAATGCAAACAAATAATTTTTCCATAGCTTTTTTCTTGGTCTGGCAGTTAAAGGGTTAATGACTGCCTTGCCATATTATCCCTTATTTAGCTAATTTTTCTTAGTATTCTGTCTGTTTTAGATTAGCCCTCCATGTGTTACTTGAGAATAAGCAGGAGCTTCCTAATCCTTAATGAAATACAAGAACTAAAACAAGACTGCATCTTACCAGTGACAGTGAAGAGCCCCAGACTGCCATCAACCCCAAATTAGCATTTCAATTGAGGAACCAATCATGACGTACTGAAGTGTGTTTCCTCGTCTTTTGGATGCAGGACAACGATGTCCTCTTTGCCAGAATGACAGTTCTCCTCCACCAGACATGAGTGATATATTGTGAGTGAAGGATCCACTCAGTGACAGTATTAACTGCCTGGAGATCCACTCAGTTGGCAGCTGGATGTTCCCCCCTCACCACCAGGCAGCCACTTGTGAATACCATTGAAAAATTAAACCAAACAGAGTCATCAGTCTGTGTGCTCTGAGACTGTTGTGTCATAGAAGCTTCGAATAAAGAACAAAGTGAGTCTAGTCCAAATTGTACATTTTTACTTTATATTAAAGGTCCCCTATTATACTGTTTTTCATCAATATATGACAGGTCTCAGATATATCCAGAGCCTGTCTCTGATTGGCTGAAACACCAAACAGATCATTGCAGCATCCCATAATCCCCTCTGTTTCAGCCCTGTTTCCAAAGTGCTGATTCTCTGTCTGTTACTTCAGATAAAAATAAGGAGCCCCTCCCCACGCCCCTCTGAGAGATATTTGGTTAAAAGAACTAATGGTGCTCTAGGAGGAGATTCAGGTGATAAGGTGGGGGGGGGGGGTTACCTTGGTTGCTGATTGGCTAATGGTTACACAAGACAAAACATTGTTATGACATCACAAAGTGGCCAAAATCTGATCAGCTCATTTTCAGACAGGTTTTTATAGAAATGGATCAGGACAAAAAGAGAGAGAATCTTGTTCCTGAAACTTTCAGAGTCTCTTTACACAGAGGGGACACATGTTGATGTAGAAGAGACATGAGAAGAGGGACACATGTTGATGTAGAAGGAGACATGAGAAGGGGACACATGTTGATGTAGAAGAGACATGAGAAGAGGGGACACATGTTGATGTAGAAGAGACATGAGAAGAGGGGACACATGTTGATGTAGAAGAGACATGAAGAAGAGGGGACACATGTTGATGTAGAAGAGACATGAAGAAGAGGGGACACATGTTGATGTAGAAGAGACATGAAGTAGAGGGGACACATGTTGATGTAGAAGAGACATGAATAAGAGGGACACATGTTGATGTAGAAGAGACATGAAGAAGAGGGGACACATGTTGATGTAGAAGAGACATGTGTCCCCTCTGTGTAAAGAGAGAGTCTCTTTACACAGAGGGGACACATGTTGATGTAGAAGAGACATGAAGAAGTGCATTTTGCATAATAGGTGACCTTTAATATAAGTTTCCAACAAGAATGCTAGAAGACGGGGAAAATGCACTCGACATACTCGTATTCACTTCAAAACATAACAGGAAAGAGAATGAGCAGGACACATACTGGCACTTATAAATTAAAGCATTTCCTGTCAAACATTCCACCCTTATCTTTTGTCAAGAAGCAAATAAACAAATTATTTTTACTGCCTTAAATAAAAGAAGTTACAACAGGGAGGGAAAATCAAGAGCAAGAGTCTGTCCAGATGTCTAAAGGGTTATTTCTGCTCCTTAAAACCACAGTGATGGGGAAAGTTCTTAGTACCAGGGATTCAGTTTGAGAGGCCATGAGAACACAGGAGCAGACAGATCATTGGAGTTAATTAAAACAGAAGGGAGGATTGGAGGTAGAACGGCAGCTGGTGTGAGGAGAGAATCTGGCAAAGAGGAACTGAAACCTCTCGAGTCGACTGAGTGCGATACAGACTCACAAACAGTCTGATAGAGACTAGAACCACACATTTATCCCCTAATCCTGAATGCTGATGGGCAACCTGTTGGTATTATTTCTACATTTAGGTCCTTCTCAACTATTGTTCTGAGATTACATTTAGAAAAATACAAATTCTGGAAAAAAAAGTCAAATGTTGTGAAAAATATCAATTTTTTTGACAAATAATTAATTCTGGAAAAAAAGTCAAATTCTGGGATAAAAGTCGAATATAATTTTAAAAAAAATGTGTTTCTGGGAAAAAATTAAAATTCTCCATAAAAAGTCATTTTTGGGGGAAAATGTCAAGTTCTGAGGAAAAAGACACATTTTGGGAAAAAAGTCAATTGTTGTGAAAAATATCACATTTTGTGAAACTAGTAAAATTCTGGGAAAAAAAGTAGATTATTGTTTACAAAAAATAATTCTGGGAAAAAAAGTTAAAACCTCAATAAAAAGTCAAATATTTGGAAAAAAGTCAAGTTCTGAGAAAAAATCTAATTTTGAGAAAATAGTCAAATCCTGAAAAAAAAACATCTAATAAAAATAAATCTAGTTCTCATAAAAAAAAGCCAAAATTCTAAAATAAAAAGTCAAAGAAAAGTCATAAATCGAAGAAAAAAGTCTGAATATAAAATGTATGTAACCTGATTACTTTCCGTCTCTGATATTCTTGTTACATGAAATCCATTACTCCCCATAGTTGTTTTAGGATTTTGAGTCAAACTCCCAAATTAAACTAGATCTTAACATTTGACGCAATATTATTAAATCATGGTGTGTTTCCTTTCACTGATACAGATAAGATGTAGTTCCTTTATAGCCCAACATTAGCCGCCTTTAGTTTAGCGGTGGTGACGTGAAGTCATGTGACCGTGCTGTAGTTCCCTTATAGCCCAACATTAGCCACCTTTAGCTTAGCGGTGGTGACGTGAAGTCATGTGACCGTGCTGTAGTTCCTCTATAGCCCAACATTAGCCTCCTTTAGTTTAATGGTGGTGACGTGAAGTCATGTGACCGTGCTGTAGTTCCTTTATAGCCCAACATTAGCCTCCTTTAGTTTAATGGTGGTGACGTGAAGTCATGTGACCGTGCTGTAGTTCCTCTATAGCCCAACATTAGCCACCTTTAGCTTAGCGGTGGTGACGTGAAGTCATGTGACCGTGCTGTAGTTCCTCTATAGCCAACATTAGCCACCTTTAGCTTAGCGGTGGTGACATGAAGTCATGTGACCGTGCTGTAGTTCCTTTATAGCCCAACATTAGCCACCTTTAGCTTAGCGGTGGTGACATGAAGTCATGTGACCGTGCTGTAGTTCCTTATAGCCCAACATTAGCCACCTTTAGCTTAGCGGTGGTGACATGAAGTCATGTGACCGTGCTGTAGTTCCTTTATAGCCCAACATTAGCCACCTTTAGCTTAGCGGTGGTGACATGAAGTCATGTGACCGTGCTGTAGTTCCTTTATAGCCCAACATTAGCCACCTTTAGCTTAGCGGTGGTGACATGAAGTCATGTGACCGTGCTGTAGTTCCTTTATAGCCCAACATTAGCCACCTTTAGCTTAGCGGTGGTGACGTGAAGTCATGTGACCGTGCTGTAGTTCCCTTATAGCCCAACATTAGCCACCTTTAGCTTAGCGGTGGTGACGTGAAGTCATGTGACCGTGCTGTAGTTCCTTTATAGCCTAACATTAGCATTTTACTTAAAAAAATCATAAAGTGGTGTTCATATGTGGAGATTATCCTGCTGAACTAAACGTGTAATTATCTTTGCACTGTTTGTGTGTGTGTGTGTGTGTGTGTGTGTGAGTGTTTGGAGTGTTTGGAGTGTGTGTCTGTGCATAATTCAGTATCTGCAATATCAACCTTTTATTTTTGTTCAATCATCCATCCGACTGGTGCGAACAGCTTTTATATTGTTAATGTCCTGTCAGTGTTGGTTGGTATTTAGCAGGTGTTTGTGGTATACAGTATACTGTTTGCTTCTTGTGTGTCATCTTGAGGCCTTCGATCTGCAGTGTTTTTCAAAATTGTTAAAAAATACATGAGAGCGAAATGGAACGTGGCCTTTCAATTTCCTAAATGTTATTCGACTCGTCTCATTAGCGCATTTTGACACCCGTTGTGCACGAGTCGACCAGAGTGTTGGCATGTTGTCAGTCATGCCTCTCGACTCTGAAGCATTACGGCTGCAGGACAGGACTCCCTGCTGGTTTGAGGAAATGTGAGACGAGGCGGTCACTGGGTCGCTGCGTTGGAGCTAATGAGCAGGCAGAGTGAAACCTGAATGACACTAATGGAAAGAGGAAGGGCATGGATGAGTAGAGAACGATGGTCAGTCGGATATTTGATGAGGCGTGTGGCGCAGTGGATAGAGCCTTGGTGTTGGGATCAGGGGGCACAGGTTCAAACCCCACTGCAGTCAGCATGTCGTTGTGTCCCTGAGACACTTCACCCCAAGTGACATGTAATGTAATGTAATGAGCACCAATGGTTAGGAACAGAAACCTTTACTTATTCAACATTTCACACGAGAGAAACCGACAGCCAAAGTGCTAAACATGATCCTTTAAAACCTTGGTCCCCAAACCATTGGATGACCACCTGGTAATGGAGAGTCCTACAATCCAGAAACAACTTCGCATTTTACCACTTATGGATTTGTCTTAAAGTTAACGTTTTTGTTTATTTTATTTTTTAACGTTTGTAGTCACTTTTTTAAAACAAATATACTGCTACTTTTTTACCATGGTGTACTTTCTTTTTTCAATCATTTTGTTCTCTTATTATTAATAACGTGTGCATACCTAGTCATTTTAAATAGTTTGATGTGTAAATCTATTCTCCTCACTTCATCTGCTGTCGTAATATTGTACATTTAACACACTCTTATATTCACCAAATCTACATTTTAAACAGCCCTTGCTGGCAATAAGAGTAGGACAGAGGTTTGTACTTTGACTCAAGAGATAATAATATTATACGTTTTGAGTGTTCATTTTACTTATATCATCCAAACTTTGTGTAAATCTCTCATAAATGAGTCTCTACTGTATTGCGCTGCTTTTATCTTCTCTACTTGTGTGTTTCTAAAGTACTTCAGCTGCTCTTTCTGCAGCAGCAGTTTGGTAAAGATGTTCTGTTTCCTTAATAGAGTTAAGGAGCTAAACTGCTTTGAAGTCGATAAATAAAATGGTTGTTTAAAACAATGACACTGGTTGACCTCACTGCAGGCAAAAGGTGGATTTAATTAACCGGCAATAACCAATTTGTCTGATCTAGCCTCAACACAGGTTAAACAAGTGATTTTCCTTGTGTGTTTTCCTGTCTTAGTGCTACATATCCATTTTAGAAAAGAATACTGACATAAATATTCTGATTCTCAATCTCATTTTGATTTTGGTAGCCAAGAAGCATAATGGATATTGAGGTACTGTATACAGGAATACTTTTTCTTAGTACACAAGTCTTCACAAACATGCTATGCTTTGGGATTAACATTTATTATTCACCAACAAACATTGATAAAGTTTAAATGAACGTTGTGAACTCTTTACATATTGCTAATTAGCTGTGTAGCATGTGTGGATGTTCTGTGTGTGCAAGACTTGTTAAGTTCTTTCTTGAACTGTACATCACCCTTACTTCAATACTTATAGATACTTGTAGTATAAGTGTGTATACAGTAAAGTACTATATATGCACTTACATTTTACAGACACACTTTAGTCAATAAAGATACTTACACTACAGTTTAAATTATGTTAAGAAAGCCCCTAACCCTAACCCTGGTCTGGTCGTTGGAAAACACATTTTACAATCGAGCCCCAGCTATGAACTTGACTTGGAACTGCAAGTATAAGTATACAATGCATCCCAGATATCTAATCTACATCTAATCTGGATTTGCGCAATATACAGTCCCCTCCAAAACTATTGGAACAGCGAGGCCAATTGCTTTATTTTTGCTGTACACTGAAAACAATTTCATCAAAAGATGAATATGAGACAAAAGGTCAGTATTTCAGCTTTTCAAAAATATGTGTGTTTAAACAAAAGGTGCTGTCTTCTCAGTTGTTTAACAGATTTTGTGAATTGTTTTCAGTGTACAGCAAAAATAAAGCAATAGGCCTCGCTGTTCCAATAGTTTTGGAGGGCACTGTATGTGTTTAGGGGCAAAACTGGGGTCTGTGTGAACCATTTGCAAAACCATCCAAAGTTGTTGTTTCTTCGAGAGGCTATAACTTATGATACAGGCTTCTATGTGAACATGTGTGCCGGTCGTCTTAGTGCATGTTATCACATCATTTCCTGTGGGACCTCTCACATGAGTTTTAGCGATAAAATATGAGTTTGCAGACCAGATACCCTCAGAGATGATTCTTCCCTGGGAAAGGTCTAAGTGTAGTGTGTGACCCTGTGTCGGCCATGTTGCGTGAAAATGAAAGCGACTTCTGGATGACAAGTCAGCGAGGTGTGAACACTACAGCGACCTGACAACTCAACAAGTCGTGTTCGCCTGAATCTGGCTTTACTTTCAGTCCCATGACACTTTCTTTTGACTTATTTTGTACTTACCTTCCCTTAGAAAGTCTCTTGCACATTTTGAGATGAATGTGACGTTGCTTTCAAGATGATGGATTGTATAAGCGCTGCTTCCCTTAGAAAGATTATGTTACAAAAAGCGGCTATGATAATGCTAGGGTGCCACATTTGACAGTTAATAGCAGAAAAGCTATCAATGGAATGGGTCAAACTGACAGCAAATATGGGTTTACAAAAAGACCAAAGATGTTATTGTCATATGCAAAATAGCTAGAGCGTAATTGCTGGAAATTAATCGCATAGTGCAAGTGATGAAAGGGAATGAACAGTCCTTCAAGCTTTTCTGACATATTGAGGGTTGGACACCAAGAATACGGTGAAAATTGTTGACAGAAATACTTGTGGAGGTCGCAGGAATTTGGATGGTTAAAACTTTCCCCAGTAAAGAAAATACAAAATGAACAAGAGAAGGAGAGGTTAGAAGACAGAGAGCTGGACATCAGATAAATCAACAGAAGAAGACAGACAGGAGGTAAACACTTAAGGGAACAGCAGAAAAAGACAGACAGACAGGAAGTAAACAGTAAAGGGAACAGCAGAAGAAGACAGATAGGAAGTAAACACTTAAGGGAACATCAGAAGAAGACAGACAGGAAGTAAACACTAAAGGGAACAGCAGAAGAAGACAGATAGGAAGTAAACACTTAAGGGAACACAGTGTGAGCTCTTGCAGTGTTTAAAAACTGGTTAATGCCAAAGAAAATCTGCAGTCCAAATGCTGAACTGATATGATTAGGGTCAGACACCAGGGCTACGGTAAAATGTTGTGTTCACAAAAAGCAATACATTAAAAACGTAGGGTGCCTCATTAAGGAAAACAGGACACAAAGGAACATTTCCGTTTCCCGGTTCCCTTTCTCAAGACCTCTGCACTTATTTTTGTGCCATTCCTGGCAGGTGTTTTTGAAAAGACAGACAGTCGAATTGTCCTAAGGCAGTCCCAGGGTGAAGGTGTCACAACACAGCAGCCCCATTCAGACTCTCTCCAAAAAACTGAGGAGCGATGATGGCTGGACATTAAATATTTGATGAGCTTCAGTCTGCTGACAGGGACTCTCTCCTGGGCTTTCTACAGGACTGAACAGAAACACAAACACAGAGTAAACCTCTCCATCAGGACCTGTGTCTGTTTCACTGCAAACAAGTAACGCCCCGTCCACACGTACGCGGTGAAAAAATCTTCCAACGCTTCTGCCCATTCACTTTGAATGGGGTGACGTCACTTCGCCTCACTTTTCCCCGAACTGCATTGTGGGAAGCAGAGCGGCGATTTACAGGCGTTCCAGGATTCAAAAGTTGAACATTGTTCAACTTTTGAATCCTGGAACGCCTGGAAATCTTTGAGGTGGAAGCGTCAGCCAATCAAATCCCGTTTATGCAAATCTGACAGTACAAGCGTTAGCCAATCAAACCGCGTGTAAGCTGGGAGTGACATACCGCAGTTCATTTCTATATTCCTAACAAAATGGAGGAGAAATTAGTTATTGCGGTAGCAAATCACCCGGTTCTTTATGACCAGTCCCTATTTACCTACCGGGATACATACCGGAGGAACCAGGCATGGAGGGAGGTGGCAGAGACAGTGGGTGAAACTGGTAGGTTTTCGCCTGTTTGGGGATTTTATATCCAGTTTACTTCGTTTTAACATTGCTAGCAAGCATAGACAGTATATTATATATATAGACAGTTTTTTGCTTTGTATGTCGGGGGCGGGAGATTCATGTGATTGGTTGTTGGTCGCGTTGCTCGCAAAAAATCCCCAAGCTTCAGACACGCCCACCGCCAAGATTTTTTCACCGCGTACGTGTGGACGCTGCGTAAACACATAAGTAAACATCCATAACATTCACCTGTTTGCAACTTACACATTATGTATCACTTGTATAATAGACTCTTATGGCACTACTTTTATATTTACTTTCACTATTTGATCTGTTTTATTGTGTTGCTCTGTTGGAGGAGCCTGGGACCTCAGACTTTCATTGATATATCCACACTGTAGCTATGTACGAATGAAAATAAAAGCCTTGAATCTTGAATCAACATCTTATTCATACTAACACACTGGTCAAGGCTCATTTTTGTAGGATATTTAAAACTGTGAGCTCCACTTCTTGACTCACACGTTAAAACCGTCCAAATAAAACTCTGCAGGCGCTGATTTCTTTGCCTTCCTTTGACTGATTTACTTCTTCCATAAAATTAAACAAAAAGGATCAGTGTAACGTGAAGTCAAAGACCGAGGCTCAGTCCCACCCCTTCCCTATACGACAGCTGATTAATCACAATAAATCAAAGCTATATCAGAATATGTCATTTAATAAAAATTCATAAATTGAAAGATCTAAATTAATTGGAAAATATTTAATTTATAATCAACACAAAACATTGCTCTAACAACACTATTGTGTATATTCTAATGTACACAATAGAGATGTTGTCCAACTTGCACAGCTGGAGAGGGGCAAGTTAATTAGTGCATGTCTATAGGTCTTGTTTGTGTGTGTGTGTGTGTGTGTGTGTGTGTGTGTGTGTGTGTGTGTGTGTTATTGTAAAGAACAACACCAGAGCGGTTGATCTTAATCTTAAACCACACATATGTCAATGGAAAACTTAACCCACAGGCTCCTCCAACAGAACAACTTGAATATATATAGGACATAAAACAGATAAAATAGTGCAAGAGAATGTTTTGACATGTGCAAACATATAAATACAAATGAAATAGAAATAGTGCAAGAAGAGTGTATATACAAGTATATGGAATATGATATATTAGATAAATAATGTGTAAGTTACAAACAGATGAATGTTATGGATGTTCTTTCAAAAGTTCAGGTGTTTAACAGTGTTATGGCCTGTGGGATGAATCTGTCTCTGAGTCTGTTCACTTTGCTCCATCAGTTCCTCTCTCGGTCATCGTTCCCCTGTGTTTCCTCCCTCTGTGTGTGAGTGTATTCGATCTGACAGTCTTTCAGCGGCCATTAGCTCTTTCATGCGTTCTGCTCCCCGACTGCGTTTATTATAGACCAGAATCAGCAGGCTGCGACCTCAACACACTGCCAAGGAGACTTCAGACTGGTGGCAAATAAGTCCTATGATGATATAATAATCTGTGAACGCTTGATTACACCGGTGCCATGAACTTCCCTGTACATGTGTTGGAGGAAGGTGGAAGAATCTGAATCAGAGCGTCGCCATGTGAGCTTTTGTTTTGCTCCACACATTCCTGTATAGGTTTGTTCCTGGAGTGACAAAGAGCTGCAATTTAGTTCATGGGAAGGTGGACAGGAGCATGAACATGCAGGAATATGTGAGGAAAACCGTCACATGACTTCACATCACCACCGCTAAGCTAATGGTGGCTAATGTTGGGCTATAAAGGAACTACAGCACGATCACATGACTTCACATCACCACCGCTAAGCTAAAGGTGGCTAATGTTGGGCTATAAAGGAACTACAGCACGGTCACATGACTTCACATCACCACCGCTAAGCTAAAGGAGGCTAATGTTAAGCTATAAAGGAACTACAGCACGGTCACATGACTTCGTGTCACCACCGCTAAGCTAAAGCAGGCTAATGTTGGGCTATAAAGGAACTACAGCACGGTCACATGACTTCATGTCACCACCGCTAAGCTAAAGGAGGCTAATGTTGGGCTATAAAGGAGCTACAGCACGGTCACATGACTTCATGTCACCACCGCTAAGCTAAAGCAGGCTAATGTTGGGCTATAAAGGAGCTACAGCACGGTCACATGACTTCATGTCACCACCGCTAAGCTAAAGCAGGCTAATGTTGGGCTATAAAGGAACTACAGCACGGTCACATGACTTCACGTCACCACCGCTAAGCTTAAGGCGGCTAATGTTGAGCTATAAAGGAACTACAGCACGGTCACATGACTACACGTCACCACCGCTAAGCTAAAGGCGGCTAATGTTGAGCTATAAAATAACTACAGCACGGTCACATGACTTCACGTCACCACCGCTAAGCTAAAAGAGGCTAATGTTGAGCTATAAAAAACTACAGCACGGTCACATGACTTCACGTCACCACCGCTAAGCTAAAGGCGGCTAATGTTGAGCTATAAAATAACTACAGCACGGTCACATGACTTCACGTCACCACCGCTAAGCTAAAAGAGGCTAATGTTGGGCTATTAAGGAACTACAGCACGGTCACATGACTTCATGTCACCACCGCTAAGCTAAAGGAGGCTAATGTTGGGCTATAAAGGAACTACAGCACGGTCACATGACTTCACGTCACCACCGCTAAGCTAAAGGCGGCTAATGTTGAGCTATAAAATAACTACAGCACGGTCACATGACTTCACGTCACCACCGCTAAGCTAAAAGAGGCTAATGTTGGGCTATTAAGGAACTACAGCACTACTTGGACTATGCTCTCAGTGTCCTCTATTTGTATTTGAGGATACATCTCCCTGACAGGCACATATAGAGTAGAACATGAAGATTATCCATCAGGACACTTTCATAAGTCATTGTACTCACACTAATCTATACAGCTCACCTTTAACCTCTGATATCCAGCGTCCTCTGCATCTTCTCGCTTCATATTAGCACCATGGTGTTGATAACATTCAGTCAAAATCCAATAGTTAAATTAAAGAGGAAGAGATAATTGTTATTTAAATATATTATCTGATTAAAGATAAAACGGTGGGCTAAATCATGATGTTAACATTTTCATGAAGGTCAGCTTCTTTAATCCTCAATCCCTTATCTTTAATCCTTATCATTTCTGCTCTGTCACTTTCCATAATGTGTCTTTTGAAAAGGTCAAACATTTAATTTAATATCACTGATGTGCAACAACACTGCCTGTACATATTTTAAAAAGTGTTGTACAAAACCACTGGTGATGTGCATTATACACTTATGTAAAATGAACACTTCATTGAACTCCTTTTTTCTGTTTTGTTGTGATTGGTCATCTCCAAGCAGTTGATATACACCTGAACATCAGCAGGAGAGGACTCTTTAAAGTAGAGACACTACATACTGATATACACCTGAACATCAGCAGGAGAGGACTCTTTAAAGTAGAGACACTACATACTGATATACACCTGAACATCAGCAGGAGAGGACTCTTTAAAGTAGAGACACTACATACTGATATACACCTGAACATCAGCAGGAGAGGACTCTTTAAAGTAGAGACACTACATACTGATATACACCTGAACATCAGCAGGAGAGGACTCTTTAAAGTAGAGACACTACATACTGATATACACCTGAACAGAAAATAAAATATGCTATTGTTAACAATAGATATATATATTTTGAGATTGAACTGAATTTCAATGGATGCTAGCAGGCTGTTTTCACTGTCGGAAATAGTGCAGGATCAATAATCTATACAACTGTTGACTCCAAGTAGCAAAACAGAGTGAGTGAGTGAGTGAGTGTGTGTGTGTGTGTGTGTGTGTGTGTGTGTGTGTGTGTGTGTGTTAAGCATCTTAAACATATGCCATCTGTTAAAGATAGTAATCCATCACGTAAAAAGTCGCTGATTGCATGGTTGTGTTTGTGTGAGAGAGAGAGTGACAGTGAAGAAGCATTATTCTGGATTTCACACAACTGAGCTTCCTTCACATTCATACCATGACTAGAGGAATAATAGAGGAACAAACATCTTTATTGACGTGGAAGCTGAGTTGAATTGTTTAGTTTCACAACATAAAGTTGATTTATTCATTCTGCATAACACAACTCTGTATTGTCTGAGGCTGTGAGCTCTGCCCTGTCGTATTATTTATAAAGTAGATAACATGAGGATTAGTTTGCTTGGTTTGTGCGGAGCTGTCTCAGCTTTAAATGTCCTGATGATGAATTGTTTCTGACGGCTGCCCATATGGCTGAAGCTTATGTTTTATTTTATTATTCAGCGGGTAATCCTGAAGGTCATGATGCTCTCTCTGACCTCTCTGTTAGGACGACCTTCACTTTGTCATAATGTCCATTAACTCATCAGCCTCTTTGTGTCACTGTGTGGATGAATTCTGCAAAGGTTAAAGAGGCCTATCATGCTTTGTTGTTGGTTTCCCTTTCCTGTAGTGTGTTATATAGGTTTTAGTGCATGTAAATGGTCTGCAAAGGATAACATCCCTAGCCTAGTTTCTCTCCAACACACTCTGGAAAAGCAGCAGTAAACATAAATGAATAGGACAGGAGGGGACTCTTTAAAGTAAAGAGCCTACATACTGATATAAACCTGAACATCAGCATGAGAGGACTCTTTAAAGTAGAGACACTACATACTGATATACACCTGAACATCAGCAGGAGGGGACTCTTTAAAGTAGAGACACTACATACTGATATACACCTAAACATCAGCAGGAGAGGACTCTTTAAAGTAGAGACACTACATACTGATATACACCTGAACATCAGCAGGAGAGGACTCTTTAAAGTAGAGACACTACATACTGATATACACCTGAACATCAGCAGGAGAGGACTCTTTAAAGTAGGGACACTACATACTGATATACACCTGAACATTACCAGGAGAGGACTCTTTAAAGTAGAGACACTACATACTGATATACACCTGAACATCAGCAGGAGAGGACTCTTTAAAGTAGAGACACTACATACTGATATACACCTGAACATCAGCAGGAGAGGACTCTTTAAAGTAGATACATGTGCTTTAAAGAGTCCAGCAGTAAACAGAAATTATTTAGCCTCAATTGTATTGTTTTTTCTGAGCCACGAAACGATTATAAACCTGTCCACAACTATGTTTTATGTATTAAAAGTTCCCCCCTTCATAATAAAAGTCAGTGTTTTAACTTTGCTCTCCTGTCTGCAGGGACTCTCTGCATTTATGGTCACATGAACGTCAGCGCTGCAGGCCAGATGCCGGTGATGGAGGAGCTTATCAGTGAGAGGTGAGCCCTATTCAGCTTTTATGACGGACACAAATGTTACCTGGATGATGTTAGCATGGATACCGAAGCCTCAATCATTGTGGCATAAGCTGTCTACTACCGGCATATTTTTCAGGTGTGTTTTTCACCGTGATATCATTTGTGGTAATCTGACATGACAACTGTTGCAGCCTATGTGTTGACTGACATACACCTGATAGCCGGTATTAAAAACAAACAGAAAAACTGCTATTGCTGCTGTTCAAAATGGTCAATCATCAGAATCAGTTCCAGAATCAGAATCAAGTTTATTGCCAGGTACGTTTACACATACAAGGAATTTGCTTTGGTATCTGGTGGTGCGAACATAGACAATCTAAAAAAATAAGTAAATGGTGAACGGGTGGTCATTAAAAGTGTTGTGTATGCCTGGTTAATGTTGTGTGACTTTATATATGTTTGGTTGCGATTCTCTACGCCAAACTCTCTGTAGAAGCTTTAGCCCAACACTAAAGCTTCTATGTGGTTGTTGAACTCCCTTTACTGTATTTATAGATACCGTTTGGTGTTGTTGTTTTCAATGATGAATAGCTTATAGGAGCGGAATAATCCAATCAATTTATTTCCTTAACAAACAATCCTTTGCATGAATCTACACTCGCAGTAATGCGTTCAAAAACCGTTCAGGTGACAAAACAAACCTTAAATACCTGTGCCAGCAACACCCTATGGCACACACAGTGAATAACACCCATTGTGACAGTTTGAAGGTCACCTATTATGCAAAATCAACTATTACATCTATTTTATACATCAACATGTGTCCCCTCTTCTTCATGTCTCTCTACATCAACATGTGTCCCCTCTTCTTCATGTCTCTTCTACATCAACATGTCCCCTCTTCTTCATGTCTCTTCTACATCAACATGTGTCCCCTCTTCTTCATGTCTCTCTACATCAACATGTGTCCCCTCTTCTTCATGTCTCCTCTACATCAAAATGTGTCCCCTCTTCTTCATGTCTCCTCTACATCAACATGTGTCCCCTCTTCTTCATGTCTTTTCTATATCAACATGTGTCCCCCCTTCTTCATGTCTCCTCTACATCAACATGTGTCCCCTCTTCTTCATGTCTTTTCTATATCAACATGTGTCCCCTCTACTTCATGTCTCTTCTACATCAACATATGTCCCCTCTTCTCCATGTCTCTTCTACATCAACATGTGTCCCCTCTTCTTCATGTCTCTTCTACATCAACATGTGTCCCCTCTTCTTCATGTCTCTTCTACATCAACATGTGTCCCCTCTGTGTAAAGAGACTCTGAAAGTTTCAGGAACAAAGATTCTCTCTCTTTTTGTCCTGATCCATTTCTATAAAAACCTGTCTGAAAATGAGCTGATCAGATTTCGGCCACTTTATGATGTCATAACGATGTTTTGTCTTGCGTAACCATTAGCCAATCAGCAACCAAGGTAACCCCCCCCCCACCTTATCACCTGAATCTCCTCCTAGAGCACCATTGAGTTCTTTGTAACCAAATCTCTCTCAGAGGGGCGTGGGGAGGGGCTCCTTATTTTCATCTAAAGTCACAGACAGAGAATCAGCACTTTGAAACAGGGCTGAAACAGAGGGGATTATGGGATGCTGACATGATCTGTTTGGTGTTTCAGCCAATCAGAGACAGGTTCTGTATATATCTGAGACCTGTCATATATTGATGAGAAAGAGGATAATAGGGGACCTTTAAACCCAAACATGAAACTCCATCAAATTGTCTCTTACACTTTCCATGAACTGTTCCGACAATAAGCTCTGACGTATTCGGTTCTCGGTTCCAGACAAGTGGTTCGTTGGTTCAAATGGGATCTGGTTTGCGAGGTCACACTTGACACATGTCAAATTAAATTGTATTTTGGAAGACCCAATGCTGAAAATCACACATTTATCTCTAGGGTTAATCTGCGACATCCTCCCATATAAGACCTTGACCTCAGAGTTATTTTTAGCAAGAGACGGGCGGCAATCGAAAAAACAAACAATATAGCGCCTTTTTTAAGTCTTCACATATCTGAAATCTACAGGAGGGATTATTGCAAATCTTTGCAATTTATTTCCTCGTTTGATGTTTTCATCATGGTGGTTCCCTGCAACGTCTCTGATGCAACCTGTTAAGCCCAAGCCTGTTTTTCAGTGTCTCAGGCTCGAAAATGACGTTTCCACAACAAATGACAATAACTTCACTTCTAAAAGTGATAATTAATAATCTTTTTTCTCAAAGTAATGATGAACCTGTGAGCTGGATGTAGAAAAGTCAGAATCAATATAGATGTTTTTTATTTTAAAGAAAATTCAGATTGAACATAGTAAATTATAGTGTCTGCCCAAAAAAAAAACATTACTTATAGTGAAAACCACCCTTGGATGATGGGTTAGTAGACTAAAAGCTTTAGGAATCCAAAGTACAACATATAATAAGTACCCTGTATCAAGATTGATGCAAAACAAGTGACATTTGACCTTTTTAGAGAGATTTAGCAAAAAAAACTCCACCTCTGGGGTCATTTGGGTGGAAATGGGCGTTTTTGCCGTTTCTCTGGAACCCATTGGTCGATTTTGATGATTGACATCTCTTTCGAACCGTTAGAGCCAATAGAATCGAAGGGGAATTTCCACATACACACACACGTTACCATTGAGAAATGAGAGCTATGCGCACGCAGCTTGCCCAAAGCGAAACCTATCTTACGCTCTGAAATCTGAAAACGCCCCCCTAAGCAGATTACGTTGATCTTGCGTGTAGATTCTGGGGGGTTTTGAAGTCCTTAAAAGATTGGACGGCCGTTCACCGGAGCCTTATCAGCACCGGAGTTTGGTATCGGAGACGGCCTAGATATTAACATTGGTTGTATCGAAGTTAGATTCCTTTTCAAGGGTCTTGTTTTTAGACAATGCACCTTAAGGTTCTTGTTAAGTCAGACTCTTGAAAACATCTTATGTTGAGATGGATCTCAGATGAAACAAGTTCTTTTTTTTTAGCATATCACAGGGTTTTTAAGCTGCTGTGTTATTTGTATAAGATGGATAATGTTCTTTCAATAAATACATCTTGGAAAATCACCAACGAACATCAGAAAACAGATATTTCTGGCTTATTTTGTACAACCTTTCCTGACCCCTTTCCCAGCTGATTATAAGATCTCATGTAATCCCATCCTATTTCATGAAATCTTACCATGCACAATTCCACTTGTTCTATTGGCAGATTTTAACAAGGCTAATACACCTTGTTTTCATAGTTGTTTTGAGCAGCATTGCGCAGCGTTTCATTTACATATTGCTTTTCATTCTGGTTGTTCCTTTAATTTGACATCCATCCCGTTTATATACGGTTCCAGATTCTCACACGTACTGATCTAAAGAACTCTTTATCTGGAGGAAAAGAAAGAGATGGCTGCTGCACACGGTAATAATCAGTCTCAGAGGTCTGCACATCAAAAACAAATTCCCTGCCCCGGTTCCCTTCAAGGGCATCTCTTCAGATTGGAGGCTGAGGAAACAATATGCAGCGTGGGATTCCTCTGCCTCTGTAGTTATCTACCCTCAGGCTTGTTGGTTTGATTGAAGCGGGGGAAACAGTTGGTGGTATTTTTCTAACGGCTTATGAATGTAAAGAGTCGTTTTATAGCTTTCCTCTGCCTAGCTAGCGTTTATTTTTATTTGTTATCCCTGAGGGCGAGAGAGACAGATTTGAATTTCTTTTTAAATCATCACTGTGAAGGCACAGTTAGGCCGCTCTTTTCCTGACTGCTTGATTTGACTCACAAGCTGATAAGAAAAAGGAAAAAGATGCATAAAGGTGAGAAGATATATCCCATTGTGTGCGGGCAGAAGGATTCACCTTCAATGAATCCAAGGGTGTACCACAGGGATCTGTTCTAGGCCCATTTATCAACCTTAATCAAAGTGTTATAAATGCAAATGTCCCTTTCATGCTGATGATACAGTGATATATTGCTCTGTGTGTGCCCCAAATCAGGCTCTTTGTGAGCTCCAGACTGCTTTTAAAACTTAAAACATACCCTTTGTGACTTGAAACACATCTTAAATGCTGACAAGACAAAGCTCATGTTGTTTTTTAAAAGCAAAATCTAAACAATCGAACCTCTGCCCTATCACCACTTTGCAGGCTCTTCTAAGGAATCTGTGTCTCAATACAAATAGCTATGTTTCCAATTGACAATTCTCTCTTGTCTTGTCTTAGCCTAAAGTTTCTACTTAATCCTTCTGCGTCCTTTATGTCTCTGCTAGACTATGGCAATGGTGTTTATATTCATGCATCTTCTACATGCCTTTGCTCTTTTGACATCATCTACATGGGGCTCCGAGGTTTATTACAAACCTTCAAACCCTTGAACGAACAATTGCTCCTTGTATGCTCTGGTTGGGTGTTCTGTAGACTAAATCATTGATATATCCTTATTTAAGACTGTTCTTGGTGTTTTTTCACTTTATGTTCGCATAAATATCCTTCGGAAAGTACAGGGACTCATGGTCTTTGCTTCGAGGACTTGTTTGTTGGACTAACTTACCCCGAAGAGCACACTGAGCTGCAGAAAAGGACTGTATCATATATTGAGTTATATTGAGTAAACATATATTTCTGTGGGAAGTAACGTCTCTGGGAACTTCACTCCAGCACGGACACATTTTCATCATTTGGAATAATTGCTTAATTTCCAGGAAGTTCGAGAACATGATAAAATACCTCCTGCAGATAGCAAAACAGTACACTAATATACATTTTTTCATTTTTAATTTCCGAAGAATTAGAAGACACAATCAGTCTGTCTGAGTCAGGAAATTATCTAAATTATGTATCATGGTGCCTGTATAAGCATCTGTAAAATGTAAAATATCTGTTTCCTTACAAGTAAAACACTTCGATCTCAGAAGCTCTTGTTTCTAGTCTCTATCGTAAAGTTACCCAGAATTTATACAATCAATTTATACATTTATTCAGACGAAGACACAACATGAACCAGCTTCAACATGAGCTGAAACTCAGGGAGAACAGATTTAAAGAGCCTCTTAATCTGTCCGTAGATTCTCTGTATGAAGCTCTTCTGATTGTGACCATGATATGTTCTCTGTTATTGTTTTTTATTTGTTTCTGTAACCGTGCTGATGTCTATCTTGGCCAGGACTCCCAGAGTTGTAATCTCAATGAGACTTCTCCTGGGTTAAATAAATGCTAAAATAAATGCCGAACTGTACTTACAGGATGCAAAGATATGAGATTAGAAAATGGTTACTAAATACAGACAGAAGATACATTCTCTACAGTAATCAGAAAAGTCTTGTGGACATTTTGCCTTTCCCAACTTTTAATTTGTCTAATAATTTCATCGTTATCTTGACAATAACTTTTTAGTGTTTACTTCCTGTCTGTCTTCTTCTGCTGTTCCCTTTAGTGTTTACTTCCTCTCCGTCTTCTTCTGCTGTTCCCTTTAGTGTTTACTTCCTGTCTGTCTTCTTCTGCTGTTCCCTTTAGTGTTTACTTCCTCTCTGTCTTCTTCTGTTGTTCCCTTTAGTGTGTACTTCCTGTCTGTCTTCTTCTGCTGTTCCCTTTAGTGTTTACTTCCTGTCTGTCTTCTTCTGCTGTTCCCTTTAGTGTGTACTTCCTGTTTGTCTTCTTCTGTTGTTCCCTTTAGTGTGTACTTCCTGTCTGTCTTCTTCTGATGTTCCCTTTAGTGTTTACTTCCTGTCTGTCTTCTTCTGCTGTTCCCTTTAGTGTTTACTTCCTCTCTGTCTTCTTCTGCTGTTCCCTTTAGTGTTTACATCCTGTCTGTCTTCTTCTGCTGTTCCCTTTATTGTTTACTTCCTGTCTGTCTTCTTCTGCTGTTCCCTTTCATGTTTACTTCCTGTTTGTCTTCTTCTGCTGTTCCCTTTAGTGTGTACTTCCTGTTTGTCTTCTTCTGCTGTTCCCTTTAGTGTGTACTTCCTGTCTGTCTTCTTCTGCTGTTCCCTTTAGTGTTTACTTCCTGTCTGTCTTCTTCTGCTGTTCCCTTTAGTGTTTATTTCCTGTCTGTCTGTCTTCTTCTGCTGTTCCCTTTAGTGTTTACTTCCTGTCTGTCTTCTTCTGCTGTTCCCTTTAGTGTTTACTTCTTCTCTGTATGTCTTCTTCTGCTGTTCCCTTCAGTGTTTACTTCCTGTTTGTCTTATTCTGCTGTTCCCTTTAGTGTTTACTTCCTGTCTGTCTTCTTCTGCTGTTCCCTTTAGTGTTTACTTCCTGTCTGTCTTCTTCTGCTGTTCCCTTTAGTGTTTACTTCTTCTCTGTATGTCTTCTTCTGATGTTCCCTTTAGAGTTGACTTCCTGTCTGTCTTCTTCTGCTGTTCCCCAGAACTCAGTATTCAGCTAGGCCGTGAAATAAACGTTTCTAATTTGCTGCTGTCACCCATAATTAGGGATTAATGTGGGGGCCTAAGGTCTCTGTAGTAAGACAAGCTTGTTTATGAGATTGTAGTGAAAAACTAGATGACCCAGTTGTGATGTAATAAATGGGACCAGTATCTGGTTGGTGGCAGTAAAACAGAGCCTCCAGCTGCATTGAGGGAATATTAAATGATCTGGCCAGCAGGATTAATGAGTCACAGCGGCCCACACAGCACCCTAAATACATACATAAATACATCCTAAATTCACGTATGTTGTGTATGTTATGTGTTAGCATGTTTTTGGTTTGGTAGATGAGGATGTAGGCACACTACAACGCAATGAGGCAGAAGTGTTGGGAGGTCAGAGTGATGAGGCGAAAGATAAAATGACATTAAGATACAACTTTGGTTTATTTATTTACTGTTTTATTTGTAGAAAACGTTCCTTGTATATTGTCTGCTTTCACTTCCTGTGTTTGTGTTTTTCTGCCTTTTCTTTTCTTGTTATTATGGTTTTTGACGCTCGTAGTTTGCAAGTAGTTTGTAATGGTGCTATAATGAGTCCTGAAACCCGTAAATGAGTCAGCATTTTACCACTTCCTGTCCACTGGTCTCGGAGTCAATGTTTTTCTGAAAGTGTTTTTAGTTGTGAGCCTGAAATAAAGTCTGTGGTGAACACAAGCTCAAGAGATTTTAACGTGTTTGTTCCTTTATAGCCCAACATTAGCCACCTTTAGCTTAGCGGTGGTGACGTGAAGTCATGTGACCATGCTGTATTTCCTTTATAGCCCAACATTAGCCGCCTTTAGCTTAGCGGTGGTGACGTGAAGTCATGTGACCGTGCTGTAGTTCCTTTATAGCCCAACATTAGCCTCCTTTAGCTTAGCGGTGGTGGCGTGAAGTCATGTGACCGTGCTGTAGTTCCTTTATAGCCCAACATTAGCCTCCTTTAGCTTAGCGGTGGTGACGTGAAGTCATGTGACCGCGCTGTAGTTCCTTTATAGCCCAACATTAGCCTCACTTTAGCTTAGCGGTGGTGACGTGAAGTCATGTGACCGTGCTGTAGTTCCTTTATAGCCCAACATTAGCCTCCTTTAGCTTAGCGGTGTTGAAGTGAAGTCATGTGACCGTGCTGTATTTCCTTTATAGCCCAACATTAGCCACCTTTAGCTTAGCGGTGGTGACGTGAAGTCATGTGACCGTGCTGTAGTTCCTTTATAGCCCAACATTAGCCTCACTTTAGCTTAGCGGTGGTGACGTGAAGTCATGTGACCGTGCTGTAGTTCCTTTATAGCCCAACATTAGCCACCTTCAGCTTAGCGGTGGTGACGTGAAGTCATGTGACCGTGCTGTAGTTCCTTTATAGCCCAACATTAGCCACCTTTAGCTTAGCGGTGGTGACGTGAAGTCATGTGACCGTGCTGTAGTTCCTCTATAGCCCAACATTAGCTTTTTATTTCTGTCGATTGCATTTATGCTCCAAAATAGTAAAATGCCAATGGCCTTTTGTCGAAAGAGAGCCTTTGCGATGCTACATTTCCAGTTGACCTACAAAAACACGTCATCACTGCACCACTTTATTTCCTTTTTCATTACCTGCCTGCTCCGTTAGTTTAGATGTTTTTATGTTTTGTATAAGCTTTAGATTTAATAAAGATTACGTTGCTTTTTGTTCCTGCTTTTAGATCCTACTGCTTTGAACGCAGGCAAATATAAGCAAGCATCCATCACTACAGGGAAGAATGTAATTTGTAATGCCAAATTAGCATCATTAGCATAATTAATCCCAACATCTTAATTAGTGGAAACACTATCTGCTGTTGCTGCTAACCTACCATGAGGCGATGAGTTAAATTAATCATATCACACATATTGCTCTGCATGTTCAGGCATCACACTGCAGTCTTATCTCTCTTCACCATACGGGTATCGGTGCAGTGTAGTTGCTGGAATTTGTCCCTCGGCACGGATGATTCAGTTACACCTTGACATGAGTTTCTGTGTCAAATATGGCCCACATTATGTTCAGGATGCATAACTCAGTTCTCCTGCAGCCTTTGAAAGGGTTTGATTGGTAAAGAGATCGTCAAGGTGGCAAGGTGATACATTTTTCATATTTGCATTTACATTTTACGTAACAATAATGCAATGTGCAGATGGTCATGAGTCATTTTTCATCCGATCATATGTGTTTGATACCTTTAGTTGCCAAGTTTATTAAATAATATCTACCCAAGATTATGAAACATGGATTCTGATTTGACCAAGATCCATTATCAACCCATGCAAGAAAATAGAATATGAGAAGTTGCTGTTTTCTTTTGTTAAGTACATCAGAACGTGTTTATACAAAAGCACCCAGTGACGTCTTCATCTGTTTTTAGTTTGACCGTATTAAGAATGTCCTCGAGTTCATCTGTTAGTACATGTTTGAATTTGAAGTAGCTCGGGTTCTGCCAACAATGAACAGTGTCTCTGTTTATCGACACGCACATTTTGCATCTCGTGTTTAAATGTAAAGGTACGCAGGGGAATTAGGGGCACCGGTGAAAAGATCCTTTGAGATGTGACCAAAAGTGAATTTATTTTTATGTAATGATATTTAAATTAGAATTCAGACTTTAGACTCAGGCCTTTTAAAGCAGATAAAACGATCTGCGTTTATCGGGCATGATCGCCCCGTATTTCTGTCACTTTAAATGTTGTGGCTCAAGGAATTGAGGGACAGCATTATCTCCTTTCCTTTCCTAAAGGATCGTCCAGTGTATCCTCAAGGAGATAACAAAGGAAGCATTGAAGCTTCTTTCCTGTCATCTAGAGAATTAAAACAGCTCTTAGCATTAGAGAGCGACCACAATCTAGATCTTTCTCAAAGCCAAACTGACCTCCTGAGGGAAGTTGTTCCAGTGAATGAACAGTAAAAGCTTACCACCAATCCCGTAGGGTGTCAGACGATCTGGGAAGCACTTAGATGCAAGAAGATCTTAAAATCAATTCTCAAATTTGCCGATGAAGAAAAGGAATTAGCGACCTTGACGAAGACCCTGAATCTTAGAATAATGTCCCTGAATAAACAAGTGCAGTGTAAAGCTATAGCTATCACATTTATGTCAAACACATCCTGAAATGTAATAGCTCATGTCGGGGACAGGACAGCGTGTTCGAGCTATAAGTCAATACCAGTCCGTCAGACAGCAGCTTCTCTTCCCTTCCTGAATCAGCTGCTGTTTACCTCTCCTCTCCTCTCCGGTGTCCTGTCACAGATCCTGTGTTCTGGATGATTGCATCCACCAGACAGCATGAGACCAAACAGAAAGCAGGAGTTCACCTCTGCCAGCTTGTGTTGTTCCTGGACTTTTGTCAATTGTTTGCTCATTCATTCAGTTTGTTCAGCTGTTTTTTCAATGCTGCAATATATGGATCCATTCATGGACAAAGCAATGCAGTGATGATGAATTTGTGTATGCAGACCCAGAAATGAACATCTCCCTCAACAAAAATCCAATGGGATTTCTGCATGTGATTGTGGATTATTGCAAAAAATAATCTCTGTGGAAAACAAACGTAAGCTATCGAATTAAGGAACTACAGCACGGTCACATGACTTCACGTCACCACCGCTAAGCTAAAGGCGGCTAATGTTGGGCTATAAAGGAACTACAGCACGGTCACATGACTTCACGTCACCACCGCTAAGCTAAAGGCGGCTAATGTTGGGCTATAAAGGAACTACAGCACGGTCACATGACTTCACGTCACCACCGCTAAGCTAAAGGAGGCTAATGTTGGGCTATAAAGGAACTACAGCACGGTCACATGACTTCACGTCAACACCGCTAAGCTAAAGGAGGCTAATGTTGGGCTATAAAGGAACTACAGCACGGTCCCATGACTTCACGTCACCACCGCTAAGCTAAAGGCGGCTAATGTTGGGCTATGAAGGAACTACAGCACGGTCACATGACTTCACGCTAAGCTAAAGGCGGCTAAAGTTGGACGTGATGTGGTAAAATGCTGACCCATTCCCGGATTTTAGGACTCGTTATAACTTATTAAGCGGTCCTCACCTCAATATCTCCAATCAGGAACTTATTTTCCTGATTTATTCAGACACCACATGAAAGCAGCATATGGCAATGTTATTGGAAGAACGTTATTCACATATCTGCCGTGATTCAGATCTGCTCCAATATTTAATGGGTTCTTCATTTGCCCTTGCTACACACTTCAACAAAATATGGAGCCAGTATTTTCTTTATAATCCCGCAGAAAACATCAATAGAAAAACTTTACTGTAAGAAAGTGTGTTGTTTTGCAGGAATATCTGACGATTATTTGAGAGTAAAAGCGTAGCATGCATGCAGGGAGTGGCTGCATTTACTTTCTGGACTTTT
>CM062271.1:3309805-3359805 GCA_031216635.1 Dissostichus eleginoides | reverse complement strand
CATGTCTGGGTTTCAGATCTGACTCCTGCACCTCTTTGTGACCAGAGACTTAAATAAACTGTGGCGTCCATCTCGAGTGTCTTCAGAAAATAACAGAACAGGTTTCCTCTTTCCTCCTTTAGGAAACATTCCCCCGACTTTCACTGATCTTCCTCGGCTGCAGGAAAGGAAGAAGTTCTCAGGTTATATACTATGTCAAAGTAGCATTACTACATTTAAAAAATACTCTGTTAGAAGTAAAGTACATGTTCAAAAGTACCAAAAAGTTGGCATGAACTTAAATATACTTCTCTACATTTCACCGCTGGATAACAGTGTGAAAGTCTCTCTTCTTCAGTGAATGTGGAGGGATTTGTCATGGCGGTGATAAACTGACAAATAAACCATATTTCAGGTAAATTCTCGTGACAGCTTTCAGGTGCGTTTCCTGTGTGAGTCGCTGCCTTATCTTTACAACAAAGCTCATCCTCCTTATCTCAATGTCTCTGTGTGTGTGTGTAGGTACAGATCCTGCAGGAGTTATAGGTTGTTTTTAACAGTAGACTGAACACGACCGTATCTCACCGACAATCTTTAGGTGGAAAATATCTGCACTGATAATCAAACGTGACATAAATCTGGAGTCTCGCTGAACTGTAGCGGCATTAAAGTTTGACCTTAAGGGAGGTCGGGTGGACTTCTGAGGCTAAATGAGGACGGGACAAAGAGCTAAGGATAAGATAATGTGGTTTTTTTTAAACATCTGAACCACACTTAGCATATTTATTCGGAAAACATCATAACATGTCATTAAAAAGGTTGAAAAGAGTCATTAAAATCAATGGAAAGTGGCTGAATATGTTTGGTTTTGGTTAAAAAAGGAAGTTAAGAGGATGCATGGAGGATTTAATGGTTTTTAACAAGGTAGGAGAGTTAATGTAGAAATCTCTTTCAGACAAAATGAGTGTGTGTTTGGACGTACTTATTTCATGTGACATATGAATGAGGTCTGAATAAGAGTAGATTAAGGGAGAAGTCTTTAAGAGTTGTTACGCCCCACCCTTAAAATGGCCAAAATATTAAGGCGACCCTGATCTGAGTATCAAAATGTAAAAGTAATGTAACCTGACTACTTCCTGTAATTTTTGGGTAACCTGAATATCAAATGCAATGCAGATAAATCCAAGAGAACAGACGTATCGATAAGATGTTTTTAAGTGAAGAGTATCATGTAAGAAACCAGAGCAATGTGACCTTAGAAGTTGGTATTTTTAATAAACACACATCAGAGAATGACTGGTTTCTTCATCTCAAAATACGAAAGCACTTTGACAATTGAATACATTTTCCATTTCTATTGACATTCTGTTGTGCATTAATAGGCCCAACATTAATACCTTTTAATGGTGTGGAGAAAAAGTTTATATATCCCAAAAAATGCTGCATCATGACACAGATAAGACCAGTTTATCATCCATCATCAGACCTGCTGACGCGCTCTGCTGTGTGTGTGATGGATTGGATTCTCACAAGGACACGTCAACGTTTGCTGCTATCTGTGGAAATCAGAAAAACATATATAACTTTTATCATTGACGGATGTTTAGGGATGAATCTGCACAGCTGGTTTGGTGTATCATCATTCTGATTTGGTCTACTTCCAAAAGAGTGCGTTAAACTCTGCGTGTTATAGCAAAAGGTAACTTGTTTTTCTTCTTTTTAAAATCTGAAATGCAAATGTAGAAAAGAGCAGCTTGGTTGTTGACCTCAAACTACGACTCGTCTCTGATGTGTTCAGACGCTGCCTGAGGGCGAAATATTCAGGATGTCCTTCAGTCTTAAAAGGAATCTCCTGAAGTGTCCTTGAGCAAAACGCTGAGGTCCTGAGGTCTCATCTTTACAAAAGCACAACTGCATCGTCCTTCACATGATAAACAGTCTGTTATTCTGGATTCACACGGAGCAGAAGGGTGTGAAGTTCATCAGAAACACTTCCAGCAGCGCATCGGAACATTCAGGGTTAACTGGAAGTAAACAGAAGCTAAACGACGTCAACGAGGCACGGTGTGCACTGCAGCTTACTAAGCAACATATGTCTAGAGCAAATGTACAGAAGATGCAGCCCTGTATGTAGAGAGATTTAAAGGAAGGATACTGATTCATGAAGTGAAACAGTGGAGGGTATGTTATCGAGTAGAATAGAATCCTTTATTGTCATTATACAGGAACAATGAGAAGAGTAGAGCTACTCCTTTTTTTAAGGTGCCATCAAAAATACAAAAAACAAACAAACAACATTCAGGAGAAGACAACATACAAACAACAAACATTCATACTTCAATATGCAGGGATACATCGGCAAGTCAATTGCTAGAGTTAGTTTAACGAAAGTGAAAATAATATAAATGCTAACATGCTAACGGCACCTGTATAATGATAGTCTGCAGTACACCCTACTACACCAATATATTGTGCTAATGAGCTTCGGTAGCCAAACTCCACCTCAGTATGTATGTGTGGTGTTGTGTGTGTGTGTGTGTGTGTGTGTGTGTGTGTGTGTGTGTGTGGTGAAAAACAGTGTACCCTACCTGAGGATCCTGAGTAAACAAACACTGGTTCCTACTTATACCCTGATCACTAATTGGCTCCTGCAAACAAAATTCTATGCATAATATTTGACTTCATTTGAGAGAAACTTTTAGCTAGTAAAACATGTCCCTTATTCAGTTTCTGTGTATTTTCTTCACGGAGCAAAGTCTGAGTGTTTCTTGTCATTAATAACCAAACATGGCCGCTCTCAACGAGGACGACTGTTTCTGTTTTGATCTTTTCCTGTTTCTCATTCTGTCAGCGCTTTGTTTTCCTCACCGTAACGCTCTGAGCCGGGGAATTTTATGGCATTTCAGTCTCGTACAAACTGCAGGTTCCTGACGGTTTGATACTTTGGAGACTCACTGTCAGGGGGAGGCAGTGTGTGTGTGTGTGTGTGTGTGTGTGTGTGTGTGTGTGTGTGTGTGTGTGTGTGTGTGTGTGTGTGTGTGTGTGTGTGTGTGTGTGTGTGTGTGTGTGTTGTGTGTGTGTGTGGTGTGTGTGTGTGTCCTGTTCGGTTCAGGATGCTCGGTGCAAAGTGCCTCTGGATTTTGTCTCTACCTAGTGATGCATATTCAAACAGATCCTATTCTGAACCTGCTCTCAGGCTCTTCTGGCAGAATATATTTATTTATTTTGAGATTGAAAAGCCCTTTTCCTTTTTGCATGGGGTTAGCACTGGTTTACTCTATTTGTGGTTAGCTTTTATCCAATGACAACAGAGCGCATGACCGTGTTTGTCAGAGGGAAACTACCATAACAAAGACCAAAACAGTGATAGGAGCACTGAGATGAGGAAGTAAACGCAGGCGGCGGACAGGTTCATTGATGTTAAATAATGCGATACGATATTACTTTAATATCATATAACGTATGGTATAACAGGTTTCATTGAGGATTAGTTGCAGGTTCTGGATCTGGGAAATCAGTGAGAGGAGGATCAGAAGAGAATAAGTATTAATGCGGATAAATCTGTCTGTGTGTTTTCTGTTTTATTTTGAAGTGTCACGGTGGCATGGCCTGGCTCTTGGCCATAACAAATAACGTGGAAAGGACACGATATAAAGAAAGATATTTATTATAACGGATTTAACGAACCAAAAAGAGCTACCATCATGGGGAGTGTTAGTCAGTAAAATCAGTAGTGTAGGTGTGGATGTGTGAACATGGTGTGATGCAAGGTGTTGAATGCCAAACTAAAACAAAGTGGAAACCGAAGTCTTTTGACTGTCTTCCTGTCTCTGTGTTTCCTTCCTGTTTGATTACCTTTTCTGTTCACCTGAAGTGTTTTTCCTGCCCAGCTGTGTCTTTTCCTTTCATTAGTTCTGCATGTATTTAAGTTCTGGATTTTCTTTTGGTGTTGTGGGTTCTTTGAGTCGTTACTAGGCAGAAAGGTCTGGTCCGTTGTATATCCAGGGAACCTTGAATAAAGAGGATTTTCACTAGTGTCACAAGTTATTTAACAGAGATATTAACTCTGTATCGTCAGAGGGATTACTGATTTGTCTCTTTTGTACGATAATATCAGTGTAGAACGTAACAATTACGGCTGAATTCATGCAGTTCCCAAATGCCCACATGAGCATCATTGGTATATTACATTTTACTGACCCTTTTCAGTGTTTTAATTCAAATCCTGATTAAAAAGTGGCCGGATGTTGGCTTTGTGATATCATGTTCAGACATCTTTCAACATGTTTGGCAAAGAAAACAAAATAACAAAATAACACACACACACACACACACACACACACACACACACACACACACACACACACATATACACACACACACACGTACACAGATATTCAGATACTTAAATGAGGCGATGCATACATTACAGATTGACTTAAATCCAATCAGAAACATGTTTGTTTTTATGCAGATTTTTCACCGGCTGCCCTTTACCGAAGACAAAGAGTAACCAAGCAACAGAGACATCATGTTATCTCGTCAGGCGTGTGAGACAAGAGCATGTGTAAGAAAATAATAAGAACAAATACTAATACATAAAGAGGGTTGGATTACTGCTGCAGCTCAGATATAAATGACAAATATTCTAATATGTGGTGTGTGTGGAATCTGTGGATCTTTGCAGGAAACTGACTCATTCTGGTGTGTGTGTGTGTGTGTGTGTGTGTGTGTGTGTGTGTGTGTGTGTGTGTGTGTGTGTGTGTGTTTTGTGTGTGTGTGTGTGTTAATTTGTGCACAGTACATTTAACAAAGACAGCAGGCGAGGCGGGACAGCTGGTGAGAATCAGACACAAACTGAGCGATGTGTGGAGGAAATTAACTAACTGTAAATCAGAATTATGTTTCATAGAAGAGACGAGGAGGAAACACCCATAATATTCACATTTTACTACATAGTGTCAAAACACTTTCTCTGGTCCCTGTTAACTGTCAGCACTGAATAATTGTACGTGTGTTAAAAGGAGGTTTCACATTAATCATAGAAAATTTATTTGCTCTCCTCTAGCTAAATGATTGTGGTCTCAAATATTGTTGAAGACACTGTTCCCAAGCTAATGGGAAGTGAGGTCATTCCTTTGTAAAGTTAAACCGATAGCATACATATATAGATGATTGCTATTTAAAAATCCTTTGACAAATCCCATCTTGTTGTTGTTTTGATGGCAGTGGCGGTCTTGTTGTTTTCAGGGTTTTTTCATGTTTTTGTTTACAGCGTTGACCAATTGCATCAGTGAGTCTCATCCAGAATGTATTGAGGTTAATCTCTGACAGTTCCCCCCCTCTTAAAAAAACCGTAACTAGTATCGATACGATTTCTTGGGGTGAGCATCTGAGCTCCCCGATGAACCATTTGTGTGATTTCTGTGTGTTAAGTGTTTAAAATGTGGCCGTGGCGGCAGGTTTCCTAAAGTGTCCGGGCTTTCCCGTGCAGAACATTCCGGCTGAATTTAACATGTGTGTCTATGGGCAGGTAGCTGGAGTTGTTGTCACTTCAGGGCACTTTTGGGTCAGATATGATGCTTACTTTGACATAATGAAAACATCGACACAACGCTGACAAATGTAGCTACTGTAATCATGTAAATGTATGTTTGTAGAGTGAATATTTGGGATTTACATAAAGTTTAAGACATTTTTTCAGGAGATTTTAAAGCCCCCTTCCACTCTAACTGTGATGTCATCACTCTGGCTCTGAACATTCCGCCACATACACACCCATTATAACGTCTTTAAAAAGTGCACAAAACTTCAACTGGGATTTTAGGAAAATCGTCCAATCAATCAAAAAACCCTTTTAGTCCAATAAAGGTAAGAGTCTAGAGAGCCGTTTAAACTTTTAATATTTGTATTCCGTTACAGTATGGTGAATCAGTGTGACCTCAAAGTCGGGTGATTTTGAGCTCTATTCATGTTGATTTCCCATTCATTCCTTTTCATCAAAACGTTTAGAAAATCTCTTAGAAAAGTAATAGCACACCATTACCTATCATTACACACTTCTGATGTGTAATGTGTCTTCGCCAGTCACCAAAATTAGGTACGATGTCAAGAATCAGAGGGTTCTGATTTAATACAGTCTCCAAATACTGTTAAAACGCTCTAATATTTAACCCAAAAGGGAAAAAGAAGTTTGCTTTTTCTCACTTTTGTTCAAATGATGTACTTGCAAATCCAATACATCCCACCTTGGTCTATCCACATGCTGTAGCCCTAACAAACACTCTACGCAGATCCAACAAACATGGATGAGTATCATAGGTATTTGTTCTAGTACATTGCACCTATTCGGCGCTCATTGAATCCGCCCCCTGCTGTTTCTCTATCAGGAGAATAAAGAGCTCACACTCTGCTGTGTGACTCACGCTGGAGATGTGAGGTCTCTGCAGGAGGTTCAGCAGCAGACATTGATTTCTGTTCTTAAGCTCAGCTGCTGCATGCTGGGAGTACATGCATGCTGTCACGTCTCTGAAGCCTCCTGTGTAGACCTCCCTCGGGTCTGAAAACAAACTACACCGTGAGGTCGAAAACATCAAATATAGACCGACCGAACGTCCAATCAGAGGGAAGTAGTGGAGTACAAATACTTCGTTACTGTACTTACAGTAAGTACATTTTTCTGGTATCAGTACTTTACTCCACTACTTATTTTTCTGATGACTTTTTACTTTGACTTCTTCCATTTTTAACACAAATACCTGTACTTTCTACTTCTTCCATGTTGAACCCAAATACCTGTACTTTCTACTTCTTACATGTTGAACTCAAATACCTGTACTTTCTACTTCTTACATGTTGAACCCAAATACCTGAACTTTCTACTTCTTACATGTTGAACCCAAATACCTGTACTTTCTACTTCTCACATTTCCCAAACAGGCTGGTTCCTTTAGTCTGAATGTGTGTTTGGTGGCGTGATCATTATTATTTAGAGTCATTGCGTGCCTATTGATTTGAACACGATCCGTGTATCCATCATTTCCTGGTCTTCTCTAAAGAAGAGGGACCAATGGAAACGTTGTCATGTTGCCGTTGTTCAGCATGGAAACATTCATTAGCTAACAATGACATTATTGTTCTATTAATATAAAGGGAAGTCAGGTACTCTTTAAAACAGCTGCTAGTTATGGGTACTTTTTACTGAAGTACATTTCAAAGCCCAAACTTCTTTACTTTTACTTGAGTAAAGAAGTTTAGTCAGTACTTCTACTTTTACCAGAGTATTTTTAAACACGAGTATGTGTACTTCTTCTTGAGTAAAGGATGTGTGTACTGTTGCCCTCTCTGCTTCCAACACTTGAGAAAATCATGTTTGTTCACGTTATTTCAAGCGCATTGCATCTCAATTGTCCAATATGTTATGACACCGATTATAGCGTAGGGATCCTTATCAGTCTGACCTTGATTCTTCTGGATAAAGTGAAGTTAAAGGCTGTTCCGAGCCTAAAAAATGTCAATGTCCTGAAACAGAGTGATGGATTAATGTGGCTCAGTCATATCGAGGTGAGATTTGGAAAAGTCTACCTCCTCTCCTCCCCATCACCTCTTTATTTGATCTCGTCTGCTTTCATTTCTGTCTCCTTCTCCTCTTTTTAACCTCCTCAGTGTCACCGACCCTTTTGATGTTTACTTATCCAGTATGGGAGTCCCTGTAGCTAAATGCGCACTCAGTGTTGCACTCATCCCAAATCCTAAGAGCTTTAGCGAACATGTATCCCCAAGCAGGAATCTCTGAGGCATTGCATTCTCCAAAAACCCCCAATATATACCGAGATCTAACAGGAGAGAGGGATCCTGGGTGGCATCGGGTCGTTGTGAAGCTTTAAATGCAGGACTTTTCACATTAATGACACTCTTAAAGCTCATCGCCGCCTACAAGACGATTCAAAGACATGTTTTTGAGTTGATTGACAGAAGAAGTGTGACAATACATGATAATTCGATGCTAGATGTGCAAAAATGATGACGTTTTTACAGCAAAGTGTGAATGAAATCTGAAGATAATTGTGATTTCTAAATGTAACTAACAAGCATAGCTCTAAATAACATTATGCTTGCAATATATATGGAAAAAGCCTGATGTTATGTTTGTGAAAGAGTAATAAATGGAGTATTCCTTCAGAAAAAACAGTTGTATTCGGCTGTGTGCAATAATTAACATGTGTTCATGTAGTTAATACATTTGACTAGAACTATTATTTTGCAGGAAACCACTCCTTACACTGTTTGCTCAACTTCTGTAGTTAAAGCCTTTCCCTAGGGTTATCAATTTGGGGAAAAACTAAAACAACTATGGTATTTGTATTCATCAGAAGTAAATAATTGGCACGAGGTTAGCAACTGCAGACATGAGAGTTTTACAGTGAAGGTTTGCTCTCCAATTGGCTGCCAAACACTATAATTACTGTTATTATATTCCTCACATCATCCAGCAAAAAACTACTTACAGATAAATAACACTTCCACAACGGCTTCTAGCAAATTATTGTTAGTGTCTCTACTTTAAAGAGTCCTCTCCTGCTGATGTTCAGGTGTATATCAGTATGTAGTGTCTCTACTTTAAAGAGTCCTCTCCTGCTGATGTTCAGGTGTATATCAGTATGTAGTGTCTCTACTTTAAAGAGTCCTCTCCTGCTGATGTTCAGGTGTATATCAGTATGTAGTGTCTCTACTTTAAAGAGTCCTCTCCTGCTGATGTTCAGGTGTATATCAGTATGTAGTGTCTCTACTTTAAAGAGTCCTCTCCAGCTGATGTTCAGGTGTATATCAGTATGTAGTGTCTCTACTTTAAAGAGTCCTCTCCTGCTGATGTTCAGGTGTATATCAGTATGTAGTGTCTCTACTTTAAAGAGTCCTGTCCTGCTGATGTTCAGGTGTATATCAGTATGTAGTGTCTCTACTTTAAGGAGTCCTCTCCTGCTGATGTTCAGGTGTATATCAGTATGTAGTGTCTCTACTTTAAAGAGTCCTCTCCTGCTGATGTTCAGGTGTATATCAGCATGTAGTGTCTCTACTGGGACATGTCTCCATGCTTTAATGTTCAAAAAGCTCTTTATTTTCCTCATACTGCCTGTGCTGCAGCACCTCTTTTCACCCTCTGTCTGAAACCAGAGCCCAGTTTGCTCTGATTGGTTAGCTGGCCGGGTCTGTTGTGATTGGACATAAAACACACTAAAGGGCATACACAAATGTAATAGGGCCTCTTTAAATAATTTGTTACCAGCTTAATTTGTCTTACTAATCAACATTTGTGTTGATGGTTGTCCAATCAAATCACAAGTTCTCACCCTTTAATCCTCTCTTCCTGCTCACCCAAACATGTCCACTTCAGATAATTTAGTGCTTAACACTGTAGTAAACATAAAAAGCTTGTCATTTTGCATTGTCTCTTATTAAAACCCATTTGGCTGCGCCTGAAGGCCTCAGTGGGAATCCCTAATTGCAGACAATAGCTGTCTGGACTCCAGCGTTTCCTCCCAGCAGGCAAACACAAGCCCGCTATTATGCATTATCTCCGAAACAGGAATCTAACGCTCTTCGGCGTCATAAACAGGGGAGAATGTGTCAAAATAGTTGTCCGGGTCATGTCGGATTCTCCTGTTGGCTGGAACAACACAAAAACATCAGTAAAGCCTGAACATATTGGATTATTACGCTCGAAAGCTTGGCAGTAAATCTAAATCGGGTAGCATTTGTTCACTTTGGTTGAGATGTTTGACAAAGGACAGGAAAGCAGTGAATAAGCTTTCTCCCACGTTTTTGTCATAGGATATAAAAATGAACCAGAATGGAATCTATTCAACGTAACACTTGTAGGTACTATTCTACAAATGAATTTCAAGCATTCCTCCAAACTCCAGGATCAATAAATGAAACATCATTTATAGCCTTTTAACGTTTCAAATGTGGAAACACACACCTTGTAGATGTATACAGCTGCCACTCAGGGTTTGACGTGGTGTTTAGGTTCCCCTCCTCCTAACTGTGGCTCTCTTCTACCTGACTTGTGTTTTTCCAGTCCCAGAAGATTATTTTCCTTGCAGTGACGAGCGCTCTTTGAGTGACTGAGGTTTTCCTCTGAGCGACATGTTTCTCATTCAGCTCCGACCGAAGGGTCAATGTGGAGTTTTGTTCCAATTAGGCTCTGTTATCTTTACCTCACCTCGGAAAGAGAAGCTTCATAATGTTAAATGGTTCAAGAGAGACGCAGCAAAAAGGTATGAAACCCAATCTGGTTTCAAAGTTAGCTACAGTCGGTCTGTTGTTAAAGAAAAGAGCTTGCATAACTCCTTTTTTATTAGCCTTATGGTGGATTGCAACACACTCTTTATTCCATAGTTGTAGCCATAATTTGTGTTGAGAACCCTGTACTGTACCAAGTAAAAAGCTAATGTTGGGCTATAAAGGAACTACAGCACGGTCACATGACTTCACGTCACCACCGCTAAGCTAAAGGTGGCTAATGTTGGGCTATAAAGGAACTACAGCACGGTCACATGACTTCACTTCACCACCGCTAAGCTAAAGGCGGCTAATGTTGGGCTATAAAGGAACTATAGCACGGTCACATGACTTCACGTAACCACCGCTAAGCTAAAGGTGGCTAATGCTGGGCTATAAAGGAACTACAGCACGGTCACATGACTTCATGTCACCACCGCTAATGTTGGGCTATAAAGGAACTACAGCACGGTCACATGACTTCACGTCACCACCGCTAAGCTAAAGGTGGCTAATGTTGGGCTATAAAGGAACTACAGCACGGTCACATGACTTCACGTCACCACCGCTAAGCTAAAGGTGGCTAATGTTGGGCCTGCTGATGTTTAGTCGTTTTACATCGTAGTCACAAATGAAACACTAGGAAAAGGTGAGGATCTTACTCTGACATTTACTAAATTCACCGGATATTTTGTTTGTGATAGAGGCTCATGCAAGCGATTGTTTACACAGCTAATTGAAGCCTATTAAAGCTTGCTCTCGCTATAATTGTAATGTCAAGCTCATTTAACCCAATCAACCTTCTGTTAGCATCATAAACTCACGGGGTAAAGCCAATATGTCCCCCAGTTTCTCAGAGCTTTTAACCTCCAGCAGTGATATGAACTGAATTATTCTGAAACGCAGCGTGGCTCGATCTGCCTCCAGACATCAATTTTTGCACATTTCTACCTCCCAAAACAGAGATGAAAATGCAGTTCTGTAATCGGCCCAAATGCTGCAGTTAAGGAAACGAGGCCTGCAACATAATGGACATAAAATACACAGAAAATAGACAAAAATGACACCACATGCTGCAGAATACACAAGAGAAGCACTTACTATCATCAACAGTGCACCATTACACAGACACAAACTCATACAAACATGCACACACACACCTATCCATCATGAACTCTGTTTAAATTCAGATTTTCTCTTGGTTTTTTAGCATCAAATCTTCCCCTCTTTGCACAATGTTTCCACCTCTGATTCTAGATAATGCATGCTGATACTGTATGTCCATCAACGGGACATTTTGAAAGCTAGACTATGTGTAACTTGGGCTGCAACGGGTAAGACATACAAGAGAAAAAGAATAATCCGGCTTTAATTAAATACAAAAACACTGCAATAACTCACTGATACATAGCTTCTCTTTGGATAACTCGACACACTGTACATTTCACATTTATATTTAATTTAACACACTTAATGTAAATAATATCCTGCTTTATATTGTGTGTAAAGCCCTTCAATGTTGTTTTATTGTCATAGTTTATAGATTTTGCTGTTTTAATTCTAATGAGACGTTACATTGTTTTCTACTATTTAATTTTCTACTTATATGCAATACCTTGTTTTGTTTTTATGCTGCTGGGACACAAACATTTCCCAATTTGGGATAAATAAAGTACCTCTTATCTTATCTTATCTTAAAACATTCACAAAAAGCAGCAGCAGAAAAAGTCCTCGTGTCCAAAAGCAGCCACGAATGATCCTGACATTTTCTAACATATTTGTGGTATCAAACTTCACCTGCTTCTTATTGCCGGCCATGCACATTCCAGTCTCACATCTTGTTGTGGTGATACTGTTGTGGCAATTTAGCACTCACAACAGGAAGGAATGAAACAGAGAGGAATCAATAAAACACACAAACACAGATATAGTTGATCAATTATTATTTCGTTGTACAACAATCAATAATAACGAGGAAAACATTACCTCTGCTCTCAAGCAATCCTACAGCAATGCTCCAACCCAGTAGAACTTTACAGAGACATATATAGGACTCCTGACATGACGCACACACATTTTCCTTACACTAACTAACACACCACATCACATGTTCTGCCTCTGAATGCTATACTTGTATGTTCCAGATGTCGAAGGTTTACTTATCTCATGACATCCTTTAGGAGTAGTCAACTAACAACGGTTAACTGTTTTTATAACCTGAGGCCTTCTCTGAACTTCCTCTAACCTCGGTGTCAGCTCACTTAAAATTAATACATCTATTGATAATTCAGAACGACCATTGTCTCTCTAACTCTGTGTGACCCAACTCAGTAACACACATCATATAGCTTACCATGTGACCTTAATGAATATGCCAGAAATACGCTGTAAAAAAGATTCTGCCATAACAATACGCAGGCAAACTTCCCCTGAGTCAGTCATCTGTCAGATCTAAACTCACTGACAGATGACTGACAACAGCTGTTTACACTGAAATGCACTGCTAGGTAAACTGTCAGTGAGTTTTGTATTCATGGTCAGAAACAACGCAGGCATCAAATCTGTGTATAAAACGCTGAGATGAGTTTGTAAATCAGGGTGAAGGTGCTGAGTCATGCTCACCTTGAGAAAATGTTCATAAAGCTCAGGATTAATCGCACATTATGTAGTTTTCCAACACTAATGGCTTTTAAATAACAATAACAAAAGAATAATCGCTGATCATGGGAGTTTGTCATTGCATTAGTCAAGGAATTATGATCTGTTATGTCTTGTGCCTTTTGGGGTTTTCCCTCTCCTGTAGTGTGTTATTTAAGTTGTTATGCATGTACAGGAACTTTGATTTAAGATGATGTTACTTTGTCCAATTACTTTTTGTCCCTTTAAAATAGGGTTAGGGTTACCCTGAAGATAGCGTATATAAAATGTGTCGTAATTCCTACATCATTCACCTGATTTGGATGTAAATACCCTCAAATTACAGCTGAAAGTCTGCACTTTTAAGCAAATGGTGAGTGTATCAAGTCCATTGTGGTGGTGTGCAGAGCCAAAATAATGAAAATTCTCCAAACAATGTACCTGACTGTCAATGGTCTGCAAAGGCTAAAATGCCTGTGTTCCTTCCAGAATCATGTCACAGTCAGTGCACACAATACTAAAATGGACCTGAAAATAAGCAGAATATGTCCTCTTTAAGTCTCCTCCTGAGAAAAACTGGTACATATATGGAATAAAGCAGATACACGTTGAAAATCAGTGTTTCCCCGGTGTTAATGTAAGATCCCAGTATGCAGGAGGAGTTAATCAGAGGCCAAATGATCCTCAAAGGTCTCATCCTCTCATAAACAAACACAATCTGAGCCTTTTAGAACAACAAAGAACTGTCCAAAGAAACAAGTAAACGACCAAGAGTATCACTTTAGAAAAACATCTTATTTGCAGACTTCCTGTTTCCTGACGGTGTAATGCACGGATTACCTGGAATAACCGAGATCATTTCAGGCCGCTGAGACTCCACTGCTCTCCTGAAAGGTCTCTGGACGTAATGTGTTGACCCCGGTCCTTCTGAATGGGACGGTTAATGATGTGTGACCAGTGTTATCGGAGGGGAAGGACGATAAGTGTTCACTAACCTTTACTGACACTAAACCCACCAGAGGGGGTTCAGAATAGAAAAGGACCCCAGAGTCACATGTGTGTGTCTGAATGTGAAATCTGCCCGGTGATGAAATTCAACGAAATCTGGGACAACATGTTGATTTGGAATCGCATCTACCATTTCCTTTTCACTGGAAATCTATTATCTAATGTCTATAACACACGTAGAAACTGTTCAACATGAGCTTCGGTCCAGAATAATCCTTTGTTTTGACCATGTGTGCGTCACTCTTTAGTGTCCCCTGGTCTCCCAGCTGTGTGCGTCACTCTTTAGTGTCCCCTGGTCTCCCAGCTGTGTGCGTCACTTTTTAGTGTCCCCTGGTCTCCCAGCTGTGTGCGTCACTCTTTAGTGTCCCCTGGTCTCCCAGCTGTGTGCGTCACTCTTTAGTGTCCCCTGGTCTCCCAGCTGTGTGCGTCACTTTTTAGTGTCCAGTCGTCTCCCAGCTTTGTGCGTCACTCTTTACTGTCCCCTGGTCTCCCAGCTGTATGCGTCACTTTTTAGTGTCCCCTGGTCTCCAGCTGTGTGCGTCACTTTTTAGTGTCCCCTGGTCTCCAGCTGTGTGCGTCGCTCTTTAGTGTCCCCTGGTCTCCCAGCTGTGTGCGTCACTATTTAGTGTCCCCTGGTCTCCCAGCTGTGTGCGTCACTTTTTAGTGTCCCCTGGTCTCCAGCTGTGTGCATCGCTCTTTAGTGTCCCCTGGTCTCCCAGCTGTGTGCGTCACTCTTTAGTGTCCCCTGGTCTCCGTTGTGTTTGAGCTTCTTCAGCGTTTTGTATTTGCAGCGTTTGGTTTCTGCAGCTTTTAGTAAACGCTGCATGTTTCCTCAAGTTGCTGAATGTTCTCTAAATGCTGCATGTTCCTCAAGTTGCTGAATGTTCTCTAAACGCTGCATGTGTTGTCAAGTTGCTGGAGATGTTTCTTCATGTGGAACATTTGGGTTTTTATATCTGCATCCTTTCTGAAGCTGTTTCTCCTGATGGAAGAGGTTTGGGACGTTGTAACACGTTTGCATCTTCAGCTACGGTTCATTCCCCCACCAGTCTATTAACTTTAATCAGTTGCGAAATACAAAGGTGTTATTGCCCTTAAACATCAACATGAACAGAAAACAACCAAGATGTTTGCATTCTGCTCATAAAACTTACCCTAGGTTTACTGTCCCTGGAAATACCAATTGATAGATAAAATACCAACACAGCAACATCACTTAATGGCTCAGCCCAAGGATGATGAACATATTACAGCTCTTAAAGTGTTTCGTGTATTAAATCCTTATCATGCACTGGGGATGGATGTAATTGCATCTAATTAAATGATATCTTAATTAACCTGCAACTCCTCTAAGCTGTTACTTTTCAAATGTGATCCAATTAGCTTTATTGACACCCTGAAACTTGTGGAGGAGGTCGTTCTGTCCGCTCTATAAATACCGGTCGCTCTCAGAGGTCAGTAAAGGTTACGGATAACTAAATGCAACCGCAAATATGTTGGAAATAATGAGGCTCAGGCTTTTTCCTTCCCACCTCCACAGTCTGACAAACAAATAGAGTGAGTCACCTCGCTGAATTTAGTCCGAGAGACGGAAACCGGCAACTTTTTTCAGAGCCGTTGACTAATTCCTCGTGTGATTCAAACTCAACAGCACGAGGCATCAGACAACCGTTAGTGTTAATTGAAATAAAGAGCGCTGCCATCATTTGAGGCTAATTGTCTTCAGATCTATTTCCCCCGAAGGCGTGATTCTGGCAGTTTTCCCATCGAACACACACACACACACACACACACACACACACACACACACACTCACACAAACACATTCTGCAGAATAACTAACACGCCACTAAATGGGAATTCAGCTCCATCCAATTAACTAACATGAATTTTTCTCATAGTACTCCATTTATCCTCCAATTATCAATCATTTATTGGCCTCATCATGATTTTGTCCATAATGCAACACGGGAAATCTGAAAATGGGCTGCACCTGGGGCCAATATGAAGGAGATTACCAACCTCCACATCCTCACGTCCAAAAGACCGGCCTATTAGACAAAGACGTGCTTCAGAGATGAGGCTAAATGACTAAATAACTGCAAAAAAATGTCATGATTGACATCTCCTTAAACGGTTATTATGCCGCCATAAATGTTCTTTTTCCAAGGTTGAATGAGGTGCACGTCACAAAATCACTGCACGTCGTGAGTCACAACTGTCAGCTTTCAAAGTGAACTCGACACTTTGCCGAATTGTAAGTAGAAGAAGAAATGCTCCCACTGAAATAGTTCCTGAAACTCCCAAATGATGACAAATTCAAGAACTACTGATTTTCTATAGCAGCTCTGTTCATAGATACAGAAGTGCTTTGAGCTAGAAGTCTAACAAATAAGTACAAATGTAAATTGTCCCAACACAAACATCCAAATGTACGCAGATGACACTGTAGTTTATGTTTATGTGCGTGAGACAAGTGGCTAATGCTGTGTGCAACTTTCTAGAACAATAAACACCACAACAAAGTCCTCTAGTGTAAAGCCAGTGATAGGCTAAGGGGCGGGACATCTCTAAGAGGTTGACAAATCACAACAGAGCCGGCCAGCTAACCAATCAGAGCAGACTGGTCTCTGGTTTCAGACAGAGGGTGAAAAGAGGTTCTGCAGCACAGGCAGTATGAGAGAAATAAAGAGCTTTTTGAACATTGAAGCATGGAGACATGAAAAAAAAAATCTGTTAAATCACATCTGGTGCTTTAGTTTTGAGAATAAACAAGGTCTCAACCTGCTTATATAAAGGAGAGAGATCAACTACCTGACGTTCTGATGATGTCATGGTAACGGTCTGATGATGTCGTGTTAACGTTCTGATGATGTCATGTTAACGTTCTGATGATGTCGTGTTAACGTTCTGATGATGTCGTGTTAACGTTCTGATGATGTCATGTTAACGTTCTGATGATGTCATGTTAACGTTCTGATGATGTCATGTTAACGTTCTGATGATGTCCTGTTAACGTTCTGATGATGTCGTGTTAACGTTCTGATGATGTCATGTTAACGTTCTGATGATGTCCTGTTAACGTTCTGATGATGTCATGTTAACGTTCTGATGATGTCATGTTAACGTTCTGATGATGTCGTGTTAACGTTCTGATGATGTCGTGTTAACGTTCTGATGCTGTCATGATAACGTTCTGATGATGTCCTGTTAACGTCCTGATGATGTCGTGTTAACGTTCTGATGATGGCGTGGTAACGTGCTGATGATGGCGTGGTAACGTTCTGATGATGTTGTGTTAACGTTCTGATGATGTCTTGTTAACGTCCTGATGATGTCGTGGTAACGTTCTGATGATGTCGTGTTAACGTTCTGATGATGTCGTGTTAACGTTCTGCTGATGTCGTGTTAACGTTCTGATGATGTCGTGTTAACGTTCTGCTGATGTCGTGTTAACGTTCTGCTGATGGCGTGGTAACGTTCTGATGATGTCGTGTTAACGTTCTGATGATGTCGTGTTAACGTTCTGCTGATGTCGTGTTAACGTTCTGATGATGTCGTGTTAACGTTCTGCTGATGTCGTGTTAACGTTCTGCTGATGGCGTGGTAACGTGCTGATGATGTCGTGTTAACGTTCTGATGATGTCGTGTTAACGTGCTGATGATGACATGGTAACGTTCTGATGATGTCATGGTAACGTTCTGATGATGTCGTATTAACGTTCTGATGATGTCTTGTTAACGTCCTGATGATGTCTTGTTAACGTCCTGATGATGTCGTGGTAACGTTCTGATGATGTCATGGTAACGTTCTGATGATGTCGTGTTAACGTCCTGATGATGTCTTGTTAACGTCCTGATGATGTCGTGGTAACGTTCTGATGATGTCATGGTAACGTTCTGATGATGTTGTGGTAACGTTCTGATGATGTCATGGTAACGTTCTGATGATGTCATGTTAACGTTCTGATGATGTCGTGGTAACGTTCTGATGATGTCATGTTAACGTTCTGATGATGTCGTGGTAACGTTCTGATGATGTCATGGTAACGTTCTGATGATGTCATGTTAACGTTCTGATGATGTTGTGGTAACGTTCTGATGATGTCGTGTTAACGTGCTGATGATGTCATGGTAACGTTCTGATGATGTCATGTTAACGTTCTGATGATGTCGTGGTAACGTTCTGATGATGTCGTGTTAACGTGCTGATGATGTCATGGTAACGTTCTGATGATGTCATGGTAACGTTCTGATGATGTCGTGTTAACGTTCTGATGATGTCTTGTTAACGTCCTGATGATGTCTTGTTAACGTCCTGATGATGTCGTGGTAACGTTCTGATGATGTCTTGTTAACGTCCTGATGATGTCTTGTTAACGTTCTGATGATGTCATGGTAACGTTCTGATGATGTCATGTTAACGTTCTGATGATGTCGTGGTAACGTTCTGATGATGTCGTGGTAACGTTCTGATGATGTCGTGTTAACGTGCTGATGATGTCATGGTAACGTTCTGAAACATCAGCAGTTTCTTATAATCTCTTTCTGATTTGTTCAGTCCTCTGGCACTGTGTGTTCACTCTAACTGCATTTGAGTTTTACTTCTGCTCTGATTCACAACGCTGACTGGCTTCTACTCCAAAGAAATTGAGGGATTGTACTCATGTGCATCTTGCTATATGCAGACATCCATCATATCAAACCAGACAAGAAAGCATGAGTATTTAGAATAAAGGAATTAAGCAGGATTGGGATAAATGTGCAAAACTTGTAAATGTAAAATGTTCATTGCCGAAACCTACACATGTTTTGCAAAGCACCTGAGATGAACCTTCTGTTTCCTTTCTATAAAATGCTCATGAATTACAACCCATTCAACCCCTTATAGAGCAGCTGTTTCCTGTAACACAGAGTATATTTCCTGATGCCGACGTGTCCTCAGATGAACACAAACTTTCTAGGACTGGGAGAAAAGTCTGAGGAGAGAACCTTTAAATCATGAATGAGCGCATGTAGAACCACAGTCTCTGCACTCTGCATGATTTAACACCTCCCTATTGTGCTATATATATATCCCTATTTTCAATCTGTTGTGCTTCAATATGCTCTTATATGTTTTTTCTTATGGCTGATATTATGTGATGAAATGGAGCTACACCAGAGCAAAAACAACATCTAATTCCCCTTATGTTTCGCCTGCTCCAGGGTGCTTCCACATTGCTTTATTATGTGTTCAAGTCTAAGAGTTTACGCCATCATGTTGCATCGCATCACCAGATTTATCAACCTTTACTTACCAAATAAACTGGTTTTAAGCTTTTGAATGAACTGGTATTAAGTACTAATAAGTACCCAGGTGATAAACTGACCATTTAGATTACCAATATGTGATTAGTTTATCCAAATAACACATTTTTGGGGAATCACAACATGTTTCGAGCTGTGAGGAGCTGCTGTATAAGAGCGTCTTTATAACTACTCTAACAAGCTAACATGTGCTAGCTAGCTTGTTAGAGGGGAAGCTAATGTTGGCAAGCTACTGTAACAACGTGACAGATAGCAAACGTTAGCTAGCTTGTAAAGTAGCTTTCGCAGGCTTTTTTTAAAAGTAGATAGCTAGTGTTTGATGGATAGATAGATAGATAGATAGGTAGGTAGGTAGGTAGGTAGGTAGATAGATAGATAGATAGATAGATAGATAGATAGATAGATAGGTAGATAGGTAGATAGGTAGATAGATAGATAGATAGATAGATAGATAGATAGATAGATAGATAGATAGATAAAAGCAGATAGAAGATAGAAGCAGCAGATAGGACGTTTTTAAAAATGTTTTAAAAGGACAAAAAGATTCAAACTTAATAAAAAACCAAGGACTAAACCACTTCATTTGAGGCAATGTGGAACTCACTTCACACTTTCCAGACTCACCAAGATATAGAAACAAGCAACAATGAGTTGGTATCAGTACTTTACTCCACTACTTATTTTTCTGACGACTTCTTACTTTGACTTCTTACATTTTGAACACAAATACCTGTACTTTCTACTTCTTACATGTTGAACCCAAATACCTGTACTTTCTACTTCTTACATTTTCCAAACAGACTGGTTCCTTTAGTTTGAATGTGTGTTTGGTGGCGTGATCATTATTATTTAGAGTCATTGCGTGCCTATTGATTTGAACACGATCCGTGTATCCATCATTTCCTGGTCTTCTCTAAAGAAGAGGGACCAATGAAAACGTTTTCATGTTGCCGTTGTTCAGCATGGAAACATTCATTAGCTAACAATGACATTATTGTTTTATTAATATAAAGGGAGGTCAGGTACTCTTTAAAACAGCTGCTAGTTATGGGTACTTTTTACTTAAGTACATTTCAAAGCCTCTTTACTTTGACTTGAGTAAAGAAGTTTAGTCAGTACTTCTACTTTTACCAGAGTATTTCTAAACACGAGTATGTGTACTTCTACTTGAGTAAAGGATGTGTGGACTTTTGCCATCTCTGGCTAAATTATTGAAAAAGCCAAGAGGACTTCACTTCTGACTTTAAGGACAAGCATCAAGTTGTACAGCTTTAAAGTTTGATCCAGAGACTACAGCGAACCCCACGAATGACAACTTTGGTGCAATCAGCTCCCCCCAGTTGACGCAATAACTCCTGCATGATCAGTGGAGTGTGTTTCTCACTTCACTTCTCACAGCGAGTATCATCTGTGGGGACCACCGAGGATCCTGAATGCCAGTCATCAAGCCTGCAGAAGTAAAAAAAAAAAAAAAGGTCTGCTCTTCAGATCCAATCAGCCGCACTTCAGCAGCTCCTTCAGATATGGAAACCTCTCTGAAGTCACGCTCCAGAATATCTGCGAGGGCTGTAATGTAGAAGATACTCAGAGGAAGTGGAGGTTATCTCAGTTTCCACTTCCTGTCACAGCTGAGGGGACAAACTGGAAACAATGCTGCTCCAAAGACTAGTTGAAAAAATAAGGTGTTTTCACTTGAAATAAGTACAAAAATCTGCCAATAGAAGTGAAAATGTGCTTGGTAAGATTTATTGAACTAAGAAGGGATGTTTAGATAAATCAGATCTTGTGATTAGCTGGAAAACTTATTTTGAACTATATTTGACCAGAATCAGCAATGTTGTGTTACAATATAAGCTGCAAATGCTCAAAAGTTTCTGTGTTCTGATGTTAGTTGGTGATTTCCTAATAAATACGTGAAAACAAAAACATTTCATCTGAGATACAACTCAAAATAAGATTTTTGACCTAACAAGGTGATGCATTGTCTAAAAACAAGACCTGATATCTCACTGCAGTGTTACTTCTGAAGTTATTGTGTCTTATATCAGGAGTAGAGACATATTCTGACTAGATATCAGACACATGGCAAGATTTTGAGTGTTTGAAGTGCATTTATTTTGCACCACAGTTAGCCGAGGCATCGAAATCACTCGGTGAAAAAGAGGCAGTAATGTGTTTGTGCTTTCTCACTACAAAAACTTGAAATCTTGCCAAGTATATGTGTCTGATATCTAGTCAGAATATATCTCTACTCCTGATATAAGACATAATAACTTCAGAAGTGACACTGCAGTGAGATATAGGGTCTTGTTTTTAGACAATGCATCATCTTGTCAAGTCAAAACATCTTATTTTGAGTTGTATCTCAGATGAAACTTATTTTTGTTCACATATTTATTAGAAAATCACCAACTAACTTCAGAAACAGAAAACTTTTGAGCATTTGCGGCTTATAACACGAAATGTCCTGATTCTGGTCAAATATAGTTCAAAATAAGTTTTGCAGCTAATTACAAGATCTGATTTATCTAACTATCCATTCTTATTTCAAGAGATCTTACCAAGCTCATTTTCACGTGTTCTGTTGGCAGATTGTTGTACTTATTTCAAGTGAAAACACCTTGTTTTCATTATTTTTTCAACTTGTTTTTGGCGCAGCATTTTGTCCAGTGCAGTCTTGAAAACCAGCTGTCTCGTGACGGATTGGAGCTGTAAAGCCTCTCGTCTGAAAGAGGTATTTCCTCAGTCACCCCTCATCGGTCCCTAATTGAGTTTGCCTCCTGCTGATTGCCCACCAGAAGTTCAGCTTAGCTGCAGGTCAAAGTTCACCGGTATCGGATGTCAACAAAGCACCAGGTTTTCTGTTTTTCTCGTCCTTTTCCTCTACCTCTGGCCCTTTCTTTGGTCCACAGTGCTGCAGATCTATGAAGTATTTAACAGTTTAAGACATTGTGCAGGCATCTGGATCATCTATTAAGAACACATGGTGAAATAAAAAAAAGGAGGCAGTAGAAAAGAGAAGATTGGGAAAATATAGTTGCCTCTAATGTCTCAGCTTTCAGTGGGTTTTGCTGATCCAATTTAATTATGTAAGATTTTAAAAATGGGCAAAAATTGGTTGAAAAATAAGCTTTTTAGACACAGATGTTGGGCTTCAAACCAGGCTGTTTTCATTCAGTCTTGGACCTAATAGAGAGGCGAAGTCCCTCCCTTTCCGGGGGACCTCCATTGGACCTTATTTTGGAAAAAGTATGTATTGAAGTAAATGGGGAGAGAAAGATTATCTTTCGATCCCGTTTGAATTGTGCCACGAATTACACATATGATGTTTGTCCATTTAAAAGATAATTTTGCAAGTCAAAAAAATAAAATGTGTCGTAAAACTTTGAAGTAACACTTTTTTTTGTGTGAAACCGCTCAATGAACTACATCTCCCGTCTCGCACCACACACCAAGACGGCCGTCACGTTGACACATTTCACTTCTTTCTTTCAGATTGAGGCGAAAAGTATTAAAAGAGGTGAAAATCACTCCAAGTCTGGGCATGTTGAGAGCTGTACATACACACAAGGGGAGTTAGTCGGTTCCGTAAGAGCCAGCATGCGGGACCGGGATTCTGGGATTTGTAGTCTTTCTAGTTGCGTATTTTTCATAGTCTTATATTTCAACAGTTTTACGACAAAACTGTGACTTTTTTGACATGGAAATGATTTTTTAAGATTGACAAACATCATATGTGTAATTCGTGGCACAATTCAAACGGGATCGAAAGATAATCTTTCTCTCCCCATGACTTCAATACATAATTTTTCTGAAATAAGGTCCCATGGGTCGGAAGTAGATGGGCGGGACTTCGCCTCTCTATACCGACAACACGTTATTACATTTAATTTCAATATAAACAACATAATCAGTCTATATGTTGGACAGGTCTAGGCATTATTTATCCCAGGGGGAAATTAGATTATAGACCCGTTGATCCATTTAAGAATAAAATAAAATAAATTAAATAAATAAAATAAATAAATAAAATAAATAAATAAAATAAAATAAATAAAATAAATAAAATAAATAAAATAAATAAAATAAATAAAATAAATAAATAAAATAAATTAAATAAAATAAATAAATAAAATAAAATAAATAAATAAAATAAATAAAAATAAATAAAAATATGGATATAAGCACAAGTAAAAGTATAAATATGCTACAATATATACGTTTAGGTCTTGCCAATCTTCATGGGGCGTCAACAGGCCTTCTTGATTTTACATCATAGAAGATAAACAGTTGACCTATATCTCAGGATTGACGCATTAGATCACATGTGTCAAACTCAAGGCCCGGGGGCCAAATCAGGCCCTTGGTGGATTTCATTTCGGCCCGCAGGATAAGTTTTAATTACTATTAGATCTGGCCCGCCGGTATATTGCACGCACACCTTCCTCAATCCTGAGGGTCTCCTCAGCTCAGAGCCTGACCCCAAACATTGATGACCTTGCATCCAAGATGAGATGCCAAGTATCTGAACTAGCATCACAGAGCAGCAAACTGAGCTCAATGGATGTTTCCTTCTGCACGTTTTCTCTCACGACAACAGGACATGTTTGGTTTCCTCTTTGAGGGAAATAGTTTTCTTGAAGCTGTTGTTGGCCTGTGGAAAAATGTACTCATAAGAAATGACTCTGGAAAAGCTGCAGATAGAGCCATAAGAAATGAATGCAACTGATTATTTAATGTTTAATGTTGTTTTTATAGGCAATAATTTAAGCTTCGTTAGTTCCAGGTTTAATATGTGCAATAAGTTCATTTCAATACGTTTTGCAATAAACATTGAACCAGTCCGGCCCTCGACTAGTACCCATTTTTTTATTTTGGCCCACTGTGTTTTTGAGTTTGACCCCCTGCATTAGATGGATGGGTCATAAAAAAACAAACCTTTACCAATAGACCGCAGCTCGAAAACAGACGTTGTTTTGTTGCCTTACTTGTGTATGTATTAACACCAATACGATACATGATCAACCCTTCTGGTACCTTCCCTCTTTATCAGTTACTGCCATTCCCTGTCATTTGAATGGCAGTAAATAAAGATACTGGGTTTTCTGTGGTCAGATCAAGAAATTAAGAATACTGTGCATTTTGTTCTACAAGGATCCCACTTCCGGTCAGTCAGGCAAATAAACAATGTAATTGGAGGTTGATGACCGGCATCCATATGGTGAAATTAAAACCAATAGGGGATCGATTTGATTTAGTCAGCAGGATAAAACTTAAACTGGGATTTCCTTAGCTTTTTAGTGTTTATATTAAAATATGTTGCATCTACAGTCACTTCTTTGCCTTTTAACATCACAACAGTTTCCTTGGATGATTGACGTTAGCCTCATTAGCATCATTAGCTCTGAGGAATTGTTTCCCTCTCTGTGGAGCCTGAAGACACAGATATGTTATTTTACAGTGAATAATAATAACTATGTGCAATATAAATACCATTACCATCATTACAAAAACACTCTCTGCTCTATAACATGTGCAATATTAATAATAATGTTCAATAAGGACGTGCAATTATGTATCTGCCAATAGTGCTTGTCATTGTACAGTTTTTTATATTAATTATTTGTCCGTCTATGTTTCTTGTAGTTATTTCATTAGCTCTTTTTACTGCACTGTTAGTGTACGGTTTTATTATTATGCTGCTGTGTTTATTGTATTTTTGTAACTCTGGAACAACAATTTCCTTCGCGATAAATAAAGTGTTATCTTATCTCTCTTATCTTACCGTATGTTCTGAATAAGGACATCATTGAAAAGCTAAGAATCTCCTCTTTCCATCAGTGTTGTATAACTCAAAATGTGTTTTTGGGTCGATATGAGAGGTCATACTTGTAAATATTCTAACTTTTAAACGTGATGGGATAGCCATTTGTACGACAGATAAATTACTGTATCACGTTTGAAAGAAAAACACTGTCCGTCTCTTTTGAAATGCATCCAAGCATCTAAAGAGGACTGTGATTGTACTACAGCTTCCAGGTAACAATGATTTTAGCTGAATAAGAGCTTTATAGGCTATACAAAAAACCTGATTTTACACTGGACAGCTGGGTGCTGAACTAGATTGCTCCCTAAGAATAAAAAGCCCACTCTATTGGCTTTGAATCTGGAGTTGACAGGAGACTAACTCCTCCACCGGGTCCGTCTGCGTCGCGTTACGGCTGCGCCGCGGCGTCCGCAAGGATCGCGGCCACTCTAGTCAATGGGTGCTATTCCACCAGACGCGCCACGTTACGGCTCAGAAGCGTCCCAGAAGCGTCTCGGGCAGAAAGTGGACCGGTCAGAGCATCCGGCCCATCCCCAAAATAAACTAATTTTGCAGACCCTATCCCTCCGTAGTCTTTCAAGTAGGAGGAGAAATGCCAGCGTTCTCCTCCGGTTTACAGGCACTGTGTAAATTATATATATAGAATAATTATGATGATGAATGCATTTTTTTACCACTAAAATACAGCAACACATCTTTGATTCATGTCGTTTATAACTGGGATATTACAATTATTATTAACTTTGTCTGTACAAAGTGGCCTGTCCAGGAAATATGCCCAAATCAACAAAAACTGCGAGCCGGCAGGCAAGACGCTCCGCTTCTGAAATGCTTCTGAAACGCTTCTGAAACGCGCCCGGTAGGGTATGACGCTGGAGGAGGCCGGACCAAAACCGCGACGCAGACGGACCCGGTGGAATCTAGGGGTTAGGATCAGAAAGAGTTTGTCCTGGAAGCTCAGAGAGAAAGTGCTGCCCACGCATTGTAAAAATCCCCAAATGAGCCAGGATATTAGCATGCAGCTTGTCGTACACGCAGCGGTGTTTAAAAGGCGATGTGTCTACGATTACATGTGTCTCATTTAGGGGGAAATGTCGCACTGTGTAGCCGACAGGAGCTGTCAGTGTTCCCATTTGATCTGATTAGAGTGATCAAAGAGCCTCATTTACGCACTATCACTTCCCCTCTGAACGTCAGATGGTGAGAGTAAAATAATTTGGCAGAAAAAACGTTAGAAAACGTTTAAAGCTGAAGGTCAGAGCCTGAACGTGTCTGTCTGAGGTTGTTTGATAAAATTCACAATTTTTTAGACTTTTGTAGAGGTGAAAAGCTCTCAATGACAACTACATGTTTTAGTAACATTTAGAAAACTGGTGGTGACGTGAAGTCATGTGACCGTGCTGTAGTTCCTTTATAGCCCAACATTAGCCTCACTTTAGCTTAGCGGTGGTGACGTGAAGTCATGTGACCATGCTGTAGTTCCTTTATAGCCCAACATTAGCCACCTTTAGCTTAGCGGTGGTTACGTGAAGTCATGTGACCGTGCTGTAGTTCCTTTATAGCCCAACATCAGCCTCACTTTAGCTTAGCGGTGGTTACGTGAAGTCATGTGACCGTGCTGTAGTTCCTTTATAGCTCAACATTAGTCACCTTTAGCTTAGCGGTGGTGAAGTGAAGTCATGTGACCGTGCTGTAGTTCCTTTATAGCTCAACATTAGCCACCTTTAGCTTAGCGGTGGTGAAGTGAAGTCATGTGACCGTGCTGTAGTTCCTTTATAGCTCAACATTAGCCTCCTTTAGCTTAGCGGTGGTGACGTGAAGTCATGTGACCGTGCTGTAGTTCCTTTATAGCCCAACATTAGCATTTTACTTCACAAATCCTAAAGGTATTATTATGTGGAGTTTATCCTGCTGAACAAAATGTGCAAGAATCATAAACGTTTGAGAGAGCCATTTGTTAAAATAATCCAAAATCCAATGGATATGAGAGGTCATACTTGTACTTGTGATTTTCTGTTGACTTGCAGACGAAGGAAATTGTGTTTTTTCTGTTTCTGAATCCCCCTAAACACCCTCCTCTTCCTCCTCTTCACCTGTCAATCCTTCAGAGTGACCGCAGGCCTCAGGAGGAAACAGTAAAGCATTACCAATGTCAAACAAGTGTGAGATTAAAGAAGCCATGTTCAGAGGCTCTCACACTGCACGTTGAGACGTTTCATTGAATCCATGCCAAGGTTAAATGTACAGTAGCGGAAAAATGCTGCGTCTGCACTTTATGACATACTATACCCCTGGGGTGAGGGAAAGCTCCTACATCTGGTCTTCTTCACTCTTTTTATAAAACCATTTTGCAGTTTTCTTTACGAAGGTGTCCCGTTAGAAAAGTCCTTGCAAATGATCGTCTAATTGTAAATCACAGAAGAACGGCCAAAGATACGTTGATGGTTCGGTGTCAAAGACATTGGGTGTTTGTCATTCAGACTTTATTATCCATTACAGTTACATAAAATGGAAATGTGTCTTTTGAACCGTCAAATGAAACAACACACACCATCACACACACATTGAGCAGCTCAAACACAAACAAAATTGCATCTTAAAGGGACTAATTGTTATTTAAAAAGTGCTAAGTGGTTTGTTTTTCCAGTCGTGTGCGGTTTATAAAAAAATATATACACGTCAGAGCATTATACAAGTATGTACTTTTAAATCAGGTGTGTGTGTGTGTGTGTGTGTGTGTGTTTGTGTTTGTGTATGTGTGGGGAGGATAATTTAAAAAGGCTCCACGAACCATTCCTTATAATTGTTTTTCCTGGCCTTCGGGACTTAGTCTGGGTAAATAACTTCATTGAAATACGCTATATATTTAAAAATATAAATCAATGGTTTGCTGGCTTCAAAATGTACTGTATGGACTTAGAAAGGTCTGACAATTTTCTTTAACGAGTGACCCTGGCCTCATTACTCCAAATACAGAAACACCAGCACAGCAGGGGGTGAGGTGTGATGATACCTAATAACCTCTAGGGTGAGATAGACACATAGAGTAATATTTGAATAACAAATATATAATTATACTAAAAATTAAGCACAGTAACATACTTTTATTTAATGTACCTTGCAACTGTAGCAACTTTAAAAAGCTCCTGATATATTTCATGCTTCATTAAAACCATAACGCTGAACTTTTTCACATCCGTCGCTTTAAAGATGGAATAAAAATGGCACATAGAGTAGATTCACAATTACAGGTTGAAACATGTCCACCTCCAGACGGATGGATGAGCAGCAAAACTGTAAATCTTCTCCTGGATGAAGAGCGCTCAGTCTCATTAAAAGTTGTTTCCATACCTAAACCCAATTTAGAAAAGTGGAGTCAGGCAATCATTACTTTTCGCTAAAGCAGTTCCACTGTGTCATCAAATACACTTTGTTTACACCTGAGTGAAGCTAGCTCTCCTCCTCTTCCTCACTCTTACCTGTGTGTTTTCCACTGACTGATGTATTGTTGTTGTGTTTTCCACTGACAGATGTGTTGTTGTTGTTGTTGTTGTGTTTTCCACTGACTGATGTGTTGTTGTTGTTGTGTTTCCGCAGCGACGGCATGGTGGGGCGGATCTTTCTGATCTGCTTCCTGTCTCTGGTCATGCTGATGAGCATCCTGGGAAACCTGCTGGTGATGACGGCCGTCTGCAAGGACCGGCAGCTCAGGTGGGATCACACTCATTTCCTGTCTTTTTTCTAATAACTAATAACATTAAAATACATTAAAATACAAAAAAATACATATAAATAAAGTAAATACAGTACATACAATAAAAATAAATAGGACCGACAGCTCAGTCTCCTCTCCTGTCTTTCATTTGTTGCTAATTTCCTACAGTACATACTCTAAATTAAGTAAAACTACGACTTATAATAATTTCTGGGTGGTGATCTTTTTTGTAGATCTGACGAGAAGTTAGTTGTTTTTTTTGTTCCAAGAATATAATCTCCTGCACATCAACACACCCTCCACCTCACTGCACCCCCTTCCGCCTAACCACCATGGGGTCTAGAGCCTTCAGCCGCTCTGCACCCCTTCCGTTTAACCACCATGGGGTCTAGAGCCTTCAGCCGCTCTGCACCCCGCCTAGCCACCATGGGGTCTAGAGCCTTCAGCCGCTCTGCACCCCTTCCGTTTAACCACCATGGGGTCTAGAGCCTTCAGCCGCTCTGCACCCCGCCTAGCCACCATGGGGTCTAGAGCCTTCAGCCGCTTTGCACCCCGCCTAACCACCATGGGGTCTAGAGCCTTCAGCCGCTCTGCACCCCGCCTAACCACCATGGGGTCTAGAGCCTTCAGCCGCTCTGCACCCTTCCGTTTAACCACCATGGGGTCTAGAGCCTTCAGCCGCTCTGCACCCCGCCTAACCACCATGGGGTCTAGAGCCTTCAGCCGCTTTGCACCCCGCCTAACCACCATGGGGTCTAGAGCCTTCAGCCGCTTTGCACCCCGCCTAACCACCATGGGGTCTAGAGCCTTCAGCCGCTCTGCACCCCGCCTAACCACCATGGGGTCTAGAGCCTTCAGCCGCTCTGCACCCCTTCCGTTTAACCACCATGGGGTCTAGAGCCTTCAGCCGCTCTGCACCCCGCCTAACCACCATGGGGTCTAGAGCCTCCAGCCGCTCTGCACCCCGCCTAACCACCATGGGGTCTAGAGCCTTCAGCCGCTCTGCACCCCGCCTAACCACCATGGGGTCTAGAGCCTTCAGCCGCTCTGCACCCCGCCTAACCACCATGGGGTCTAGAGCCTCCAACCGCTCTGCACCCCGCCTCTTGAACTCCCTCCCACCTGACATCCGCAACACTGACTCTCCCCATTTTCAAATCACGTCTCAAAACATATCTCTTCACACTTGCATATCCACCCTGATCATTATCCTTCACAAATCCTCTGTTTTATTTATTTGATTTTTTATATACTGCATTGTCTTGTTTATGTTTCTTATGCTGGTGTTATGTATTGTGTATCTTGTTTTTTATCAATCAATCAATGTTTATTTATATAGCCCAATATCACAAATGTTACATTTGTCTCAGTGGACTTCACAGTTTGTACAGAATATCAGTAGACAATACGACCCCCTCTGTCCTTAGACCCTCACATCGTACAAGGAAACACTTCCAGAGAAAACCCACAGTTTAAAGGGGAACATGGGAGAAACCTCAGGGAGAGCAACAGAGGAGGGATCCCTCTCCCAGGACGGACAGACGTGCAATAGATGCCGTGTGTAAATCAAAAAGATAATACATTTACAGCATAGGTAGTCCAAATGTTTGGAAATGCATGTGTCTGTAATAAGAAGATGAATCCACGAGGATGTCAACAATCCTGTGGGAGCCATCAGGGAAGTAGTATGATGAGAGTCAGGCAGGATCACAGAGACAGGTTCAGCCACGACTCCAAGTCCAGGACTCAGATCAGGACTCAGGACTCAGGATCCAGCACTCAGGATAGAGGATCCAGGACACAGGACCCAGGACTCAGGACTCAGGATCCAGGACACAGGACCACAGCAACAGGATCAGCCTCGACTCAGGATCCCGGCGTAGATATAGACACCAAAAAGAAATTTGGGGGAAGCTGGGTTAATCGGAACATGAGAGTACACAGGTACAGACAGACAGAAGGAAGAAGTAAGGTGTCCCCCGACAGTCCAAGCCTATAGCAGCTAAACTAACGTGTCTACGTACATGCACTCCCTTAGGATAGGTTGAGGGATAAGGGTAGCAAGTAAGAAGTAAGGAACAGAGGTGGAGAGGCACAACGTGTCTACGTACATGCACTCCCTTAGGATAGGTTAAAACATGTATTATTATGATGATGATATTAATGCTTAAACAGATTATAGCCCAAATTGTACCTCTAATAATTAACTGTAATGCGTCTTCCAACAGCAGAATATTCTGCTTTATTGGTGCTTTTTTGTAAAAGAAAGTCCCCAAGGAGTCGTATAAAAACAATGCAATCTACTGCATGACGTTAATAATGGGATTATCTTATTTTACTTAAAAAAAAGACACGAAGAGCTTTAATCTGAGTAATTTAATAATTGCAGTAATTACAGAATAATCTTTAAAGGGATTAGAACGTTTTGCATTTCCATTAAAATCTGCTGTTAATTCCCCCGTGTTGTTGCATAGACATTTACAACCCCAGGCCATATTTAGAAAACACTCAGATCTTCTCTTAATGCTTTTTATTGGCGGCCGTGTTTCTCCCCCGGGTTATTTAACTTATAATGTGTTCAGGAAAACAGAACAAACTGAACTGTGGAAATGGAAACAGTCCAAATGCACAGAGCTGTGTCCAATAACAGATACTAACACACGGCTCATTTTCTAAAAACACTTAACAAAAGCACACACCCCTCCTGTAAAATGAAGCATTGCACTCAAAACTACATAAACACTTTTGCTAACTTTTGCACCAAATGACACACACTTGCCCATAGAGTATGTGTGTATATACACCTTATTTATCTACTGTAATCATGTGTGTTTTCTGCTTTTATACATCGTGTGTGTGTGTGTGTGTGTGTGTGTGTGTGTGTGTGTGTGTGTGTGTGGCCTAGCATTACTATACTTGTGGGGACCTAAATCTGTTTACACAGTCATGTGTGGGGACTCACCTCCCTTATGGGGACAAAATGGAGGTCCCCATAAGGGGAATCATTAATTTTACGGTGAAGACTTGGTTAGGTTTAGGGTTAGGGTTAGGGTAAGGTTAAGGGTAAGGTTAAGGGTAAGGGTTAGGGTTAGGCATGTGTTGGTTATGGTTAAGGTTAGGATAAGTCTCCAGGAAATGCATGTAAGTCAATGTAATGTCCCCTGAAGTGATGTATACATGGTATGTGTGTGTGTGTGTTTCAGTGTGTGTGTGTGTGTGTTCTTGTGTTTAAGTGTGTTTGAGCACATTTCACTTTGTGTTTCCGCTTGTATGTCAGCGTGTCAGTGAGTGTGACTGTGTCTTTAAGTGTGTGTGTTTCAGCGTGTGTTTGAGCGTGTGTGTGTGTGTGTGCCCCTACAGTATGTGTGTATGTAAACCTTAAGTATACAGTAATCATGTGTGTTTCTGCTTTTTACATCTCTACACACTGTTTGTGCTTGTGTGTTTCCAGTGTGTGTGTGTGTGTGTGTGTGTGTGTGTGTGTGTGTGTGTGTGTGTCACATGCAGCAGACAGTTTGTTTTAGGAGCTGTTAGTGTTTCTGACAGCAGGATTGAAGACCCTCTCACTGAACATGTTTACAGAGAGAGACCACCAGCTGATTCTCTCACTGGAGAGACTGGTAATAAAAAGTTGACCAATAAGATGAGGGGGATGGTCTAACTTTGACTTTAAAGGGGCCCTGTTAGCTGTGTGAACGAGTCAGTGTTGGAGTGTGTGTTTCAGGTAACAGTTACACACTGCTTTATTGTGCTACTGCATAACACACACTCTCTCACACACTAAACCTTTGTCAGTCTGTTCACACACACAAGCGATCACCAAAAAGGACCCGTATTAGAATAATATGTGTTTTTACGCCATTTTTGTCTTTTTGGAAATCACTTGTATAATATTTAGCATTATATTTTGGTTCACACCAGAAATATTTTATATTTAATGTGTCACTATTTATAATTTTAGACATTTTTTTTACATTTAAAAAAAAAACGAAATTCCATAGGAAATGCATGCGGGTCATTTTTGACCCACTTATGGAAGCTTGGGGTAGTAATACAAAAACTACAATTTCTTAAAATGTAAATTTAAAATTTGAATGGCATGATATCCAAAACATGTTTTTTGAGGAATAGCTGGAATATGAAATGATAAAAAAATGTAATTATAAAGATACTCTAAGAAAACCACCTCACCGGTCAAAAAAGACCCACTTATGCATCTAAGGGTTACACTTTTTAGGTAGTTGTACTTGCTACTTTGTACTTCTACTCCACCACAGTCCAGAGGTAAATGGTGTACTTTTCCTCCACTGCATGTATTTAATACCTTTAGTTACTTTACAGATGTGGATGAATGATGTGAAATATAATCAAGTGTTAAATCAGACTTTAGTTCCACCTGGAGTAAATTCACAAGCTACCCTGCAGTATACAAAGTCATTCAAACTAGCTGCACCTTTACCAGCTTTGAGAACACTTATTATTGACGTACTTTTCCCACGTATGATTGTGAGTAATGTGATTAATAATTTGGTCCACCTCTTTTCTTTTTGTTGGTATTTAAAGACAAACTTTCCCTCTCTTCCTTTTTCGGTTTCGTCTCACAATCAGCATCTCCGTTCAGAAGTCATAAGATGAGATTGACTTTATTGATCGCAATTTGGGAGGTTTTTTTGTGCATTAATCGCAGACTTCACACTGAAATGCCCTCTGTTGTTCAGGAAATCGATTTAATTCATATTTAATTAAAAACAAAGACGTGTACAGGAAGCCCCAGCGTGTTCCTGTAGGAAGTTTGAAACATGTTTATTTGGCTTTTTCTTAACAATCCATCAACAGATTGTGTTTGTATTTTGATTACAAGGACCAATCAGGAGCTGATGTTTTGCTTTCTCTATGATTGCTTTACATGAATAACACTATTTTTTCATTGTTTGTTAATAAAAACAATGGGTTTGTTAATGTGTTTTGCTGCTCTACAGTATTATTGGTTTTCATACAAATGCCAAACTGAGTGTAACAGCAACGCTAAAGAAGCTGCACGAAAATAAACGATGTATTTGGACAGCATTATTTTATAAGCTATATTTCATCCCTCACACTTCGACTAACTCCGTTTCTTCATATATTATATAAATATATATTAAATACATGTCTTCCCCCTCCCCCCTCAGGAAGATAAAGACGAACTACTTCATCGTGTCCCTGGCCTTTGCGGACCTGCTGGTCTCGGTGCTGGTGATGCCGTTCGGAGCCATCGAGCTGGTGACGCAGCACTGGATCTACGGGGACACCTTCTGCCTGGTGAGGACCGCTCTGGACGTCCTGCTGACCACCGCCTCCATCCTGCACCTCTGCTGCATCGCCCTGGACAGGTGAGACCCATGGATGTTTAATAAGAACTGGATACACCGTTGGAGGCGGGGCTTGTTCATTCCTATGAGAGCTGCTCATTGGCGCATGACGACAAAATGGCATGACATTTTAGAGAGCAAATCTTCACAAATTACCCATCATGCCTTGCTGTTAGAGCAGAAGTACCCATATGTAGCTCATAGAGCGGAGTTGGGTTTCCCATTAAGCCCCGCCCCCGATCTCCTGCTCTCCGCTCAGTAGAATGAATGGAGAGAGAAAATAAATCTGGATTCAGCTTTTAGTGCATTTTGCAACTTTAAGGACCTAATGATTCTAATAAGGGCTATACTATACAAGTGTTCATACTGGGTAGTTCATTTCGTTTTTAAAAAATGATCCGCTGATTTACAGACGTCTCTTTCCCCATGTCAGTCAATGGGAGAAAGTATTTCTGGGCCCAGTGACGTCACGGACTGATACAGAAAGTTTAGTACCGCCGAATGGCCACTAGGAATATTTTCCTCAGTGTCCGGAGCACTTTCTGGGGGCTTGATGAGACCCCCTGCTGCTGGAGGGGTACAATATACCCAGAGGAGGGAGAAATACTCAGATCTTGTACTTGAGTAAAAGTAGAAGTACTCAGATCTTGTGCTTCAGTAAAAGTAGAAGTACTCAGATCTTGTGCTTGAGTAAAAGTAGAAGTACTCAGATCTTGTGCTTGAGTAAAAGTAGAAGTACTCAGATCTTATACTTGAGTAAAAGTAGAAGTACTCAGATCTTGTACTTGAGTCAAAGTAGAAGTACTCAGATCTTGTGCTTGAGTAAAAGTAGAAGTACTCAGATCTTGTACTTGAGTCAAAGTAGAAGTACTCAGATCTTGTACTTGAGTAAAAGTAGAAGTACTCAGATCTTATACTTAAGTAAAAGTAGAAGTACTCAGATCTTGTACCAGATTGTAGGAATACACCATTTACCTCTGAATTATAGTGGAGTAGAACTACAAAGTAGCATAACATGAAAATACACATGTGAAGTACCAGTCCCTCAAAATGGTACTTAAGTACAGTACTTCCCACCTCTGAATATACCTGCAAATCCCAGAAATGTGTGGGAGAGAAACTCCCTCTGGAGGGAACACAGGGATTTTAGCCTCTGCAGACCATTTACATGCACTCAAACCTATAGAACACACTACAGGGTAGGGAAAACCCCCTGAAAATCAGAAAAGGGCCTCTTAAATTCAACGACAGACCTTCATGTCCTCTGTCACTTAAAACAGACAGGATGAGGTTTTTTAATTGGCCGAGCACCATACACCATACAATACAGCTTAACGGTTAACGGGCTCCACACATGAAAATAAAAACAGCATTTCACAGATCGTTCTGCCCATCTGTCGCTCCGCTACACCTGTTCTCACATAAAGGTGTTTTCATTTAGAGCACTTTCCATTAATCATCACATTACCACACACCCCTTTAGAGAGCAGTTAGCACATGCTATCTCATATCCATCAGAAAGGGTGCAACGGTGGTGGTTTTTATTTATCTCATTTATTCCAGAAAATGATTCTCCATGAGGAGAGAAACTTGATCTCTAGAAACTTGATCTCTAGAAACTTGATCTCTAGAAACTTGATCTCTAGAAACTTGATCTCTAGAAACTTGATCTCTAGAAACTTGATCTCTAGAAACTTGATCTCTAGAAACTTGATCTCTAGAAACTTGATCTCTTTTATTGCTTTTTATCAAGCTTAACGACTATGTGCACTTTTCTCTTGTTTTATTCTAATTGTTAGAACACCAAATGGGTTTTGAGAAAAGCTTCTAAAGATTATTGAGGATAGATAAAGCGAGCGTGTTTATTGCTCGGTTGACGTTAATAGTTTATCATTTCAAAGTAAAGAATATGTTCAGATAATGAGCATTTTCAGTTTTCTATTTGCAGCGTTTGGTTTCTGCAGCTTTTAGTAAACGCTGCGCATGTCTCCTCAAGTTGCTGAATGTTCTCTAAACGCTGCATGTCTCCTCAAGTTGCTGGATGTTCTCTAAATGCTGCACGTGTTGTCAAGTTGCTGAAGATGTTTCTTCATGTGGAACCTTTGTGTTTTTATATCTGCATCCTTTCTGAAGCTGCAGCGTGTTTCTACTAAAGGAAAAGTGTTGGACGAAACTAGATAACTAAAGTCGGTTTCTGATGGTTCTGAAAAAACAAAATAAATATGTCAGTAACTCTGACTTTCAGGAACTTTTAATGAATAAAGTTTTATCTCATTTGGTTGTACATACACTATATCAGAGTGCTTGAAAGGTTACCAAACACAAATCAGATTGAGACGTGATAAAGTTTAGAGGTTCATCTGTCTGCATGATACAGATAACAACATCACAGGCTGCCACCTCGACAACAAAAACACATCAACAACAACCAGTAACAGAAAAATGATCACAGGAATGATTTTATTGATAGTAAAACCTGCGTTTCATGAAGCAGATTCAGCCTCTACACCAACACTGAACACATGAGCTCAGACTACAGTTCAAAAAAGCAGGAATAAAATCTGAGCTGACAGGAAATGCTCCGTTTTAGTTTAATACACACAGTTAAGCTCACACACTATTTGATGAACATATAGGTTCACCTGCTGAATTAAAAACAGAACAGATGAAGCAAAGAAAGTGAAAACCATGAAGCAGATTCAGAAAGTAGAGATGGATTCACACTGAAAGTATTAAGGCCCTGACACACCGAGCCGAATTCGGCCGTCGATAGATGTCTGGCCGTCGATGAGCGTCGTGTCGCCCTACTCAGATTGGTGTGTCCCGCACCGTCGTGTCTTTTCGCCGTGCCGACACCTTCCGCTCCCGATTCAACATGAAGGCTGTCGGAAAAAGAAATCACTCTGATTGGCTGTTCAGCTTAGCGAATCAGTGCATGAGAAGCGAAACGGAAGTGAAGAAGGCACACACAGACGGCTATTATTTTTCATTTGCCAGTACCGCACTAAACATGTTTTCGATTATAGGTCGTTGTGTGAAACAGTCTGTGATGGACGAGAGTGAAAATGGAACGCACGCTATTTGTTGTTTGTATATCACGCAGTCTGTCTTCCGGTTGGCTCTTTTGAATGACGAATACACACTACCGCCGCTTGCTGGTAAGGAGAGTTATTGCCACTCACGCATGCGTACGTGCTTCTTGGCCGTGAAGTCTTTGCGTGTGTTCCAGTGCGACTGTTGGCCAAGACGCAGAGACGTGAGGCGACGCAACAATCGTCGGGACATGTTCTTTGGTGTCAGTTGGTGTGTCTGGGCCTTTAGAGAACAAACAGCTGACAGAGAAGAGAGAACATCTGATCCACTCAGAATTTTGTAAAAAGGGAGAATTAAAAAAAATAAGTAAGAATTATGTAGAAAGGCAGGAATTTGAAAAAAATAGAGATTTTGGAGGAATAAAGTGAGGTTTTTGGAATAAAAATTCGGAAATGTGAAAAATATAATATGAAGATTTTTGAGAATTTTCAAAAAAGTGAGAATAACTTTTTTGGGAAATATGTAAGAAGTCAGGAATTAAAAAAAAAGTTTAATTTTTGAGAAAAAAGTGTTATTTTGAGAAAAAAGTGACATGTTGGGAAAAAAGTGCGAATTTTGGAACATAGTCAGATTAGTCAAGCCCCACCTCCTGCCATTAAGCCCCACCTCCTGCCATTAAGCCCCACCTCCTGTCATTACATTTGGAACTTAGTCAGATTTTGAGAAAAAAAGTTAGAATTATTAAAAAATGTGAGAATTTTGAGGAAAAAAAATCAGGATTCTGGGAATTTGTGAAAGAAAATGATCAGTGCCACGTGTAAAAAAAAAGATCCCCTAAAGCAGATTCAGGCAGTAGAGATAGATTCACACTTAAAGTATTAGAGAACAGAATAGCTTACAGAGAAGAGAGAACAGCTGATCCATAAAAGTGAGAATTTAGAAAATAAGTGAGACATATGTTAAAAGTCAGGAATTCCCCAAAAAAGTAGTATTTTTGAGAAAAAATTGAGATTTCGAGAAAAAAGTTAGAATTTTTAAATTAGCCTACAAAACAGAACAGCTTACAGAGAAGAGATAACATCTGATCCTTTTACAACAAACACTATATGCTCTTTTTAAGTTTTAATAACACTGTAATCCTGCTAGTTATCCTTCACAGTAATCTGATTACATCTTTTGTTTCTTTAACTGTAAGGATAGTCAGCCACTTACAGATTTCACCATCCTCTCTGTCTTTTAACACACACGCCTCACTGTAAGCCCCACGTAGCAATTATGTAAAGGTGACCGAGACGAGGATATTATAATTTCTATGAACTCAGAGCGACAGGACATGGAAAAGTTAAACTGGAAAGAGACAGGGACACGTTCGTCCGAGTATCCGATGGGTAACTTTACAGCTAAATGATTTATGCAACTCCAGCAAGTTTCTGAGAGAGACTGCTAATTGCCTTTCATACTGTGCAGAAATTAATTGAATGGAAATTAAAAAATTAAACAACGGAAAAGACATCCATATTTAATCATTTGAACCGGGACAGTGCACATTGATGAACACTTTAAAACAAAATAATGCTTACAAGCGTAAATGAGCCGGATTTTAGCTTTGAGCTCATTTCCATCCGTAGTCCCGTCACATACAACATATAAGAATATGACACAAATAAATACATGATATCCAGGAAGAGCAAGAGCAGCATACAAGTATTTTCCACATGGCAGCACAATGTAGCATCTACGACATATAAAGTGCAAGAGAAGATAAAAGTGATACCTAAAGTGCAAGAGGAGATGCCCCTGAGTTAAAGTGCATTTAGCGGTGATTGCACGTCTGTTTGTTTCTCAGCCATTCTTTGAGTTGACCTTTGAAGCTATTGAGAGTGGGACAATCCCGTATCTCAGTTGGGAGGCTATTCCAGAATGAGCTGCCTTTAATGGAGAGGACATTTTGTCCAAAAGTGGTCCGTCTATGGTGGACCTCACAGTCTCCTCTGGTTTCTGACCTAGTGCAGCGTCCAGTGTGTTTTCTGTGGATGAATTCCCCTAAGGGAGGGGGGGGGGGCAGTCCATGTAAACATTTATAGAAAAAACACATACTTTTAAAAGACTTAAAATTGTCAAAACTCAAGAAATTGTGTTTCTCCAGGATGGAACAGTGGAGGTATGAATAAGGCTTTCTGTCAAACACCTTGATAGCTCTCTTGAACAGCTGTTCTATTGGTTTCAGGTTTGTGGCACAAGCAAACGGCCAGTTTGTAAAACAGTATTCAATGTGGGATAGAATCATACAGTGGAGGTATGACTTCCAGATTTGCGTCCGATATGATGTAATATCAGAAACGTTGCTGTCAGAAACAATGAGACGTGTTTTGGACGTAATATGGTCTGTGTTTACATTAACATCGCTAACACTCAGAGCTAACCTGTACTGGAGAGCATGTGTGAAGAAGCAGGAAATAAAAAGGAACTCACCTTGTGGTAAACCTGAGAGAGAAAAAGAGTTTGAGCTCCATACTGTTTCAGAAATAATCCTTGATGTGGTTTGGAACATGATATGGTGTTTAATCACGGCAGCATTTCGCTGAGTTTCTCGTAAAGTTCTGAGCAGGCACAAGCTCCCCTTCCTCTTTTTTTCTTCACCTGCAGTTCTCTAACAGCTGAAACAGAGGGATATGAGGGATTTCTAAAATGCATGATCTGTTTGGTATTTTGAGCAAAACACATCATAGACATGTTTTTTATATATTTTTATATATCTGAGACCCAATATATGCTTATAAATAGCATATTAGGAGACCTTTAAGTCTGCAAATCCTAGTGAAAGAGGTCTGAGAGGAAGATTTGTCCAAGGGCAGGAAAACGTCTAATTAAAGTTTCTGAGTCGCCTATAGGAACAGCAGGGGTTAAAAGCCCGGGGTGAGGGCACCTTGAACATACAGCGAGGCAAACGGGAGTGATTTCACAAGACTATTTGACATTTGGAGCCCTTGACATCCACCTGAATGTGCACATTGTTTTGTGTCAGAAGTCTTTTAGCTCTTAAAGCAACGTCTTGAATTGTATAGGCAGTTGCAAGAGTGCTTAGCTGTTAACCCTGAGTAATTAGGGTTAGGGTTAACTAAAACCTGCAGTGCATGCACTAAACACTACAGACGTCTCTCTTTCACAAGAAGCTGTAACATTACAACAGCAGCTGCAGAGATATACCTTATAAAACCTGCTGGGAGCTTCTGGAAAGCCTTACTGTACCGAATGAACAAGAATCGTCTAAATCTAGGGGTGTTGATGCTTCTCACTGCTTTGAATCAATTGAGCAAAGACTATGATCTGAGAGAATATGAGTTGGGATGGGAAACAGGAAAAACTGGAGATATTTTTGATGGTCAACTTCTAAAATTGTATAGGCTTTTGCAACAGTGCTTATCAGTAATTAGGGTTAGGGTAACAAAATCCTGCAGTGCATGCAATAAACACTACTGACGTCTCTCTTCCAGAAGAAAAAGTAGTTCATTACAACAGCAGCTGTAGAGTCTTACTGAACCAAATTAAGAAGAACTGTCTTAATCGTGGGGTCGTTGATGCTTCTCACTGCTTTGACAACATCATGTATTGAGGAGATTATGGTCTGCCCCTCTGAGAGGAAAAAGGTGGGATGGAAATATGTTTGATTGTCAACTTATGAAATTGTTTGCAACTGTGCTCAGCTGTTAACCCTAAGTAATTAGGGTTAGGGTTAGGGTTAACTAAATTCTGCAATAAAACACGAAACTTTCAACAAGAAAAAGGAGTAACATTAGCAGCTGCAGAGTTACACCGCATAACACCTTCTGCTGGTAGCTTTCAAACTGCCTAATTGCGATGTTGGATTCAGACCCTTATGATTAAAACAGCTAGTTATGTTTAATTTCTATGGTTAGCTCACCTGTTACCCTGAGCCACTTCATACAGCTGTAATCTGATTTGCAGCGCGTCCAAAGATCAGTGGTACATTTGGCACGATTTGAAATAATTTGAAGTTGAGCCGAGACACGAAAGGTGAAGTGTACATGGACGCTTACAGTAGTTGCTGAAAGATACATTTCAAAAGCTTGAGAAGAGCTTACAAAGAGATACAATAATTCTGAAGGAGCTCAGATGTGCAGCCTTCCTTCAACTCTCATGAATCCTCTGAGAAGGTGATCCTCAAGGATCTGTTCAAAATAGATTTTCTCTGAACCGCAAACATCACAAAGGTTATTTTAGGCACAGTTTATGGCAGCTTTGATGTTGGAGAAGCTTTGTAGATGAAAAAAGTCACTGAAGTGACAGTAGGTCACCGTAATACCAATATGTGTTCCCACAGTTGTGTGTTTTGTTAATGTACTGTAAGGAACCCCTGTTTTTTGCAGAGCTTTGGAAATTGTAAAAGCATTACATTGTAATAATGTTTTTGAAATTCATACAGTATTCATATTGTCACAAACATTGGACAATTCTCCCTCACGTCATGTTCAGACCAGCAAATCCATATCTCATTATGAAACAATCAATACCCCTGCTTTATTAATAATCTGGTGAACAGAAAAAGAAGCAAGGTGTAAAAAATGTGAAGGAATATGCAGGGGAATGTAGGGAATGCTGATGATGTAATTTATAGCTTCCAGCATCATAAACAAGAACAAAATCATCTGGTATTTTATTATTTTCATTATGAATCTCTAAAAGGAAGCATCTGTGCGCCCTGCATTGGAAGAGAAGAAATGGAATAAACACAGATGGAGACAATGAGAAACCTTTGGAAAACATATACAAGAATCTGGAGAAAAATACCAAAATGACAAACATTTCGAGCACATTTTATGTATTGTTTACTGCTGTCAAATACTGTCGCTGCAATCAATTTGTAGAAAAATGTGTCCTGACCTGAAAACCAACGCTCCGTCGAGCTGTTGACGGAGCGTTACAGAAACATGTAAACATCAACGGACAAAAAAAGACCTGAAGGTTATATCGAGAAACTCAGAGGATGACTGGCTTCTGAAATCTCCATTTTATAAACTGTTGTGAAAATATCAGCAAGATGTGTTCTCTTGTGACTGGCAACTTTTTTTGTAATATTATCTTAACTGCTCTTTTATCCGTTTCATGTCATCTTGGGTGAAGATATTCCTGATTATGACAAGGCAGTTGAATACTCAATGCTGATTGGTCAATTTGGAAAATTCTGCAGTCTGCTATTTTTTTATAACAGACCGTTGCTAATGATAACAGACCATTACTAAGGATGACAGACCGTTACTAAGGATGACAGACCGTTACTAAGGATGACAGACCGTTACTAAGGATGCCACACCGTTACTAAGGATGACAGACCCTTACTAAAGATGACAGACCGTTACTAAGGATGACAGACCGTTACTAAGGATGACAGACCGTTACTAAGGATAACTGACCGTTACTAAGGATGACAGACCGTTACTAAGGATAACAGACCCTTACTAAGGATGACAGACCCCTACTAAGGATAACAGACCGTTACTAAGGATGACAGACCGTTACTAAGGATGACAGACCCTTACTAAGGATAACAGACCGTTACTAAGGATGACAGACCGTTACTAAGGATAACAGACCCTTACTAAGGATGACAGACCCCTACTAAGGATAACAGACCGTTACTAAGGATAACTGACCGTTACTAAGGATGACAGACCGTTACTAAGGATAACAGACCCTTACTAAGGATGACAGACCCCTACTAAGGATAACAGACCGTTACTAAGGATGACAGACCGTTACTAAGGATGACAGACCCTTACTAAGGATACAGACCCTTACTAAGGATGCCAGACCGTTACTAAGGATGACAGACCCTTACTAAGGATGACAGACCGTTAATAAGGATGCCAGACCGTTACTAAGGATGACAGACCGTTACTAAGGATGACAGACCGTTACCAAGGATAACAGATCGTTACTAAGGATGACAGACCGTTACTAAGGATGACACTCGTAAAAAACACGAGAGTTCCATACATTACATACAGCTGACTATGGATTAGCATAATTGTTAACGTAACATTGGAAATGCCATTGACAAGCTAACTCAATTAGCATTGCAATTTCTTTTTTTAAATGTCCACACATATTTAAAAACTGTTTTAGATTACTGTTGCAAGTACATATTTAAATTGAATATAGCTGACTACTAACAGGGTTCAGAAGAGACAAATTAATGAGGACTTTTCTAGTGCAAAAGAAACTATGGCATATGGACAAACTCTGCCAACTCGACTCGGTTGTATTTAAGCCTCCAAATAGGAATTCAGCCAATGTCTATTTTATGTTTTACTCCTTTGCCTTACTGGTCAAAATGTCTCCTGTGAGAAAACACTATTACCTTTCCTCATCTGAGTCTTTGTACCTTTTCCCCTTAACACAAGGTCCCTGTGGCTGATGAAAATGCATAATAATAAAATATAAATAAAGGAAATAGCTAAAAGCAGAAGGGGAAATGCAGATTGAAATGTCACTCGATGCTCGTCGTGAAGAGAAAAGAAACATCTGTTGCCTCCAGTGATTTTGGGCTTTAAGAGCTTGGCTTTCAAACAACAAAAGCTTGTGTACGTGGCGGAGAAAAGAGAAAGAATCGTGAGGGATACCGAGAGAAAGGGAGGGGAAATGGAGAATAATGCAGAGAGAAAGTGAGATATAGGAAATAAGTGAACAGCTGCAGGATAAAGCTTCTCATTCAACCTCTGTCAGCTGAAGACGCTGAATGGAAATGAATCAAGACTAAAAATACCAGAACCGCCACAAAAAGGATGCAGAAACACAAAGGCTTTCAGAGGAGATGCGACATTCAGACAGAGGAAACAACACCGGAGAGAAGAAGCTAGATCAAGTGAAAGAGGGAAGAAAACACAGCCATACGTAGCTTAAATGTAATTGCGTGGATAACTGGGTTCATATTCGGAATTGCTCTACTTGATTACAGATATTGATGAAAATATAGAGCCTGATGCCAAACCAACTTTTTGACAGAATTGTGTTTGTTTGTTTGTTTTTGAAACGTTTATGAAAGCTGCTTTTAGCAACGTGTCTACGGAAGTATAACTACAGTAAACCAGAAGAATTGAACCCCCAAAAACCCTTTAAAAATGGGTTTTAATGTAAACTCTTTACTACCTTTTTTGTATTTAATTTTTTGAACATCCATCCTCTTACATTTTCAAAAAAAACGTATTGAAATGTAGTGCTGGATTTTCAGGATAAATGAACCAACCATTTAGATATGTGATTAGTTTATTCAAGTCACGCAAATTTGGGAATTACATTGTGTTCATAATTAATCTAATTTATATTATGAGAGCCATCAATTTTGCCATAACTAGCTATAGCTCAAATTCCCTAGCTACCTTGTTAGAAAGATAGGTGAGACTATCATGCTTGTAAAGAAGTTGACGTTACCTATTCTGATAAATAAATAACTAACATTTGCTAGTTAGCTAGGTATCAAACGTCCGCTAGTTAAGCAGCACACTGACAGGTTAACAGAGTCTCTGTTTAACTTGTTTTTATACATTTTCAAATCAAGTTTTATTTCTATAGTACATTTAAAAGCGATTTTTGGTCGAGCCAAAGTGCTGTACATGTAATAAAAACACATTACTACAATCACAATAAAAGACAATAATTTACAACAGATATATAAAAAACAAAAACACAGGGAATAGTCAGGAGTCGTGCTCCGCTCTGACTAGAAGGCCAGAGAGAAGAAGTGAGTCTTTAGTGAGGGTTTAAAAACCCCCAGGGTCTGGGCCGACCTCACATGGAGGGGCAGAGTGTTCCAGAGCCTGGGGCCAGCTGCTGCGAAGGCTCGGTGCCCTCGGGTTTTGAGCCTGGTCTTGGGCACTACCAGCAGCAGCTGGTCAGCCGACCTTAAAGCTCTGCTGGGGTGTAGCGATGGAGGAGTTCGGCTATATAGGCCGGAGCCAGCCCATTTAGGGCTTTGAAAACAAATAAAAGGATTTTAAAATCAATTCTGAACCGAATTGGAAGCCAGTGCAGTGAGGCCAGAATTGGGGTGATGTGGTCGCGCTTTTTGTGGCCAGTCAGAAGACGTGCAGCTGCGTTCTGCACTAGCTGCAGGCGTCTAATTGAGGCCTGGTCCATACCCACATACAGAGCGTTGCAATAGTCCAGTCTCGAGGTAACAAAGGCGTTAATAACCCTTTCTAGATCTTTAAAAGATAAATACGACTTGGTTTGGGCCAATAGTCTTATTTTATAAAAGCAGGATTTGACTACGGTGCTGACCTGCTTGTCGAATTTAAAAGTGCTACTGAAGGTCACTCCAAGGTTCATGACAGAGGGGAGGATGTTTTCTAACACTGTGGACCTTGTTCTTCTGGCAGTGAGAGTTATTATAAACTGTCCACTTGAGCTGTAGTCTGCAGACGGACCGGCCGCTGAGCTTCAGTACTTTGATAGTTTGTCAAAGCAGAGCCATCAACACCAAGAGACTCTATAGAGTTATACAAAATGTGAGATTTTGGGCCATTTCCACATGTCATCCTGTAGTCACTAACAGGATATGGATGCTGTAAAACCATTTTATACAGTAGGTGCAGTGTAGCTGTGAATTATCCAAAGAAAATGTATTATCAGGGGGTCCGCAGGGTCTTAAAAAGTATTGAAAGTTGATAAATCAATTTAGCGAAAATGAAGGCTATTAAAAAGTATTAAACGGCATTTCCCAAGGTATTACATTTTCTAGCTTGTTTTCAATAAGTATATAAATGGTCCAAAGAGGTTGTATTCTACAGTCTGCCTGAATGTAATCATTGCGTAGGCGTGTAGTGTGATTCTGTGTACTTTATTTATGGCATCCCGTTGGATTTGACGTCATCTGAACAGGACATCGCGCGCTCACTGCTTGATAGCGCGCGAAGGTCCGTTTACACCGGTTGTTAAACAACATCGTTATGGGGAAATGCAAGTCTGCGTCCAAATGGTTGGAAGATAAGGAGGAAGGACAATCAATACTGTATATAGTCAATGTGAGGTAAAGTGTGTCGCCAAGGTAACCGGTTAAAACTCCAAGTGGCGATGAGGTCTTAAAATGTATGGAAAGGGTCTTAAAAAAGGTCTTAAAAGGTCTTACATCTGACTTCAGGATTCCTGCATATACCCTGATTATTTAGAATGCTGCTAGTGTTAAACCGGACGAACCGTAAGTGTGAAAAGAGACGTGAGGTGAAAGGGGTGGACGATGCATTCATTAACTCAAAAAGTTGCCCGAAATAAACAGTATAGAGAGAAAGTAAAATAATTGGAGCAAGGTGAATATTTGGCTTCACGGTCTGGTACCGTGCCTGCATTCATTCTGCATTTTATTATCGCCTTGCTGCCACTTCTCTGGTATTATTCGCTACACAAAACCTGCCAACATTCACTAAATCCCTGGGAAAGACAATGGAGCAGGTGCTAAAGACTGACAGCATTACACAATACTCTTTTACATTACATTACATGTTACTTGTTAGACGCTTTTATCCAAAGCGACTTAATACTGTACATACTACTACATACTCAATACTGTGGGCAATCCTCACAGGAGCAATTTGGGGTGAAGTGTCTTGCCCAGGGACACAACGACATGCTGACTGCAGTGGGGTTTGAACCTGTGACCCCCTGATTCAAACACAAATGCTCTATCCACTGCGCCACACGCCTCCCTGGCGCCTCACTCCGTTTAATGAAATATCTGTCTTTTGTACCTGAATATCACATTTTGACCCAGTTCCTTGAGTCCATTACACACTGAGGAACTGAGAAATGGGCGAGTAAAATTCAAGGCACTCACCTGCATATATTAAGTTAGTTCTTTATGCCTTTTGTCAATAAGGAAAGCAATAATAAGGTTTGCCATCTTGGTAGTTCAGGCGACTCATTCTGCACAACGTGATTTATTGATGCCTTTTATTCGCGGTCAAAAGCTCAGAAAACGTGACCTCCTTTCCAAGAATATGTGTGCATATTTTGTAGCCTGTGTGTTGAGTGTCAGCTCCTGTGGGGGAAAAATATGTAAATGTTTACTGCAAATAAGTTATTAATATCCATCAATACACTCTGCCTTTTAATTCTACCAACCACCTTGAAGTAGTGAAGATTGAAGTTGTATTTTTCTATGGTTTTAATGCCTTTATAAAGAATGAAAGGAATCATTTAAAAAAATCGAACTAAGGTATATTTAAAGTCTTATTTTACACGTTTAAGGTCACCTGATTCATTTGTAACTCTTACGTGGTCAATCCTGAACTCTAGTAGTATTACAGTTAATCCAGTTCCTCTCTGTTGTCAGTGAGCGATGGTATTTTCCCGTTCCTCATTACCTCCTCGTGGCCTTTAGCAGCCTCAGTGATCTGGACTGTGTATGCTCCGCCTGACATTCAGAAAGGTCAGAAGACCCTCTCTCTGTTTGGGTTTGTGAAATAGACGTGTTAAGAGGCTGCAGATGGATTCTTTAAGTGTGGAGGTTGAAGCCTGATTGACCCCCTATCCCAAATGCACAAAAACACAGTATGTACCTCCAGATGCTAAAATACATGAAAGCAGTAGCAGTGATGGAAGTACATTTACTTAGGAGTTGTACTTTGTTGACTTATTGTACTTAAGTATTTCCACTTAATACTACTATACTTCTACTTCTACTCCCCCTACATTACACTCAGAAAGTTATTTGTACATACTGTAAATAACACAAGATATGCTGAAATTGTATAATGCAGTACTGTAGTACTAATCATTTTTTACACATTGTCAAACTACAATACTAAAATGCTCTTTCATGTATTTTATTCAAAATACATGAAAGCAGTAGCAGTGGTGGAAATTACATTTACTTAGGTGTTGTACTTTTTTGACTTATTGTACTTGAGTATTTCCATTTAACTTTTCTACTCTACATTACACCCGGAAAGTACTTTGTACATAAAAAACACAAGAAATGCTGATATGGTATACTGCAGTATAGTAGTACTACTTTTAGTATCTATATTTTGTACACATTGTCAAACTACAATACTAAAATGCTCTTTCATGTATTTGGTTTAATATAGGATAATATAATACTGTGAAAATATCCATTCTGCATAAGCAGTACTTTTACTTTAGATACTTGAAGTACATTTAGCTGATCTGTACTTATATGCAGAGGTGAAAGAAGTGCTAAGATTATTAACTCAAGTAAAAGTACAGTGTAATAATACTCATCCATCCATCCATCCATCTTCTCCCGCTTATCCGTGGTCGGGTCGCGGAGGTATCAGTTCCAGCAGAGAGCCCCAAACGTCCCTTTCCCTGGCCACATCAACCAGCTCTGACTGGGGGATCCCAAGGCGCTCCCAGGCCAGAGAAGAGATATAATCCCTCCACCTGGTCCTAGGTCTACCCCTCGGTCTCTTCCCAGCTGGACGTGCCTGGAACACCTCCCTAGGGAGGCACCCAGGTGGCATCCTTACTAGGTGCCCGAACCACCTCAACTGGCTCCTTTCGACGCGAAGGAGGATCGGTTCAATTCCGAGTCCCTCCCGGATGACTGAACTTCTCACCTTATCCCTAAGGGAGACGCCAGCCACCCTGCGGAGAAAACCCATCTCGGCCGCTTGTATCCGCGATCTCGTTCTGTCGGTCATGACCCATCCTTCATGACCATAGGTGAGGGTAGGAACGAAAATGGCCCGGTAGACAGAGAGCTTTGCCTTCTGGCTCAGCTCTCTTTTCGTCACAACGGTGCGTAAAGCGACTGCAGTACCGCTCCCGCTGCTCCGATTCTCCGGCCCATCTCACGCTCCATTGTTCCCTCACTCGAGAACAAGACCCCGAGATACTTGAACTCCTTCACTTGTGGTGATGACTCATTCCCTACTTGGAGTGGACAGTCCATCGGTTTCCTGCTGAGAACCATGGCCTCAGATACTTTTGAGTAAAAGTATAAAGAAGCATTATGTGAAAATACTCAAGTAAAGTACCAGTACCTCCATTTTTTTTACCAGAGTACATTTCTTCAGTAAATGTACTTATAGGTACATTCCACCACTTATATGTATATTATTCTGAAATGTGCCATTGTGCATAATGAGTAATTTTACTTTTTGTATTTTAACTATATTTTGATGATAATACTTTTCTACTTTTACTCGAGTAACATTTTGAATGCAGGACTTTTGCTGTAACAGAGTATTCCTACACTCTGGTACTTTTACTTTTAATCAAGTACAAGATCTGAGTACTTCTACTTTTACTCAGGTACAAGATCTGAGTACTTCTACTTTTACTTGTAATGAAGTATTTTAAGAACATATTATTTGTACTTTTACGTAACTAAAGGTTCTGAGTACTTCCTCCAACTCTGTGCAAACACACACACTCTCTCTCACACACACACACACACACACACACACATTAACCTGGGGAGATTAGAAGCAGACGTGTCTCGGTTGAATGGCAGCGCGTCCTGACCACGAGCACTTTTTAAATGGAGCGTTTCCTTTTGATCTGCAAAAATTTTCTCTCTGTTTATTTCTGACATTTTTATTCAGACATTATTTACATGAGGCTTGTTTCTGAAAGCCAAAGTATGTCGTTGTGTTCACACACTTTGATTTTGTCCTCACCTAAGACACGAGAGAGGGTTTGAATCGTCCTCGCTGAACATTTAACTTTAGACATTCATCATGACTTTAAAGACTATTTAAAAAAGAAAGAGGCTAAAAAACAAGCACGGTCACATGACTTCACGTCACCACCGCTAAGCTAAAGGCGGCTAATGTTGGGCTATAAAGGAACTACAGCACAGTCACATGACTTCACGTCA
>CM062271.1:3219805-3304805 GCA_031216635.1 Dissostichus eleginoides | reverse complement strand
GATGGATAACTCAAACACTGAACTTTAAACCAGCGTTTGTGCATCGTGTGAAACCAAAAGCTGGGTCATATTTACAGACGTGGTTACATAACGGGACGCATATCACTCCGTTCATCTTAGTATTTAGTGAAGAAGTGATACATGTTAGCCTCTGCAGACCATTTACATGCATTAAAACCTATAGACCACATTACAGGAGAGGGAACGCTACAAAGAGCCGAATAGGGACTCTTTGAATAAACGGTGAAAAAATCAATAAAAGAGAAAACAAACTCGAAAAACCGAAATGTGTTGTTTAATAACACAAAAAAGGACAGAAAGCATCAACAATACAAAAAGGTAATTTCTCCTTTAAATAACATGTTACACACACATTGACATCCATGCTGACGAGGGATTGGGATTACCTGGGAGATGCTGCACCTGAGGACAGACAATCAGGGAAAGAGAGAGACACACACACACACACACATACCATGTATACATCACTTCAGGGGACATTACATTGACTTACTTGCATTTCCTGGAGACTTATCCTAACCTTAACCATAACCAACACATGCCTAACCCTAACCCTAACCCTAACCCAGTCTTCACCCTAAAATTAATGATTCCCCTCATGGGGACCTCCATTTTGTCCCAATAAGGGAGGCGAGTCCCCACACGTGACTGTGTAAACAGATGTAGGTCCCCACAAGGATGGTAATGCTAGGCCACACACACACACACACACACATGCACTGACACACACACACACACACACACACACACACACAGGTGTTAATTGGTGGTCCCTTCTTTTTTTCAAAAAAGCCATCATTTTTAAAAGAAGTTAGAAATATGTTTAAAGTCAGGAATTTAGAAAAATAAGATTTTTGAGAAAAAAATTAGATTTTTGAGAAAAATATGAAAAAAAAACAGGATTTTGAGAATTACAAAAGAAGATGATTTGGGCCACGTGTAAAAAAATAAGGATCTCATAAAGCAGATTCAGATATGCGTATAGATTCACACTGAAAGTATTATCCTACAGAACAGCACAGCTTACATAGAAGAGATAACATCTGATCCTTTACAACAAACACTCCTTTTAGGTTTTAATAACACTGTGATCCTCAAATTCAAGATTCAAAGGTTTTATTGTCGTACGCTCAGCAGCTACAGTGGAAAAGTGGCAATGAAAATCTTGATAACTATTTACACCCTGATAGTAATCCCCAGTGTTCTCTGTGGTCTTCAGGTACTACGCTATCTGCTGCCAGCCGCTGGTCTACAGGAACAAGATGACCCCCCTGAGAGTGGCTCTGATGATCGGGGGCTGCTGGTCCATCCCCACCTTCATCTCCTTCCTGCCCATCATGCAGGGCTGGAACAGCATCGGCATCGACCACCTGGTGAGCAGAGAGAGAGAGTGTGTGTGTGTGTGTGTGTGTGTGTGTGTGTGTGGTGTGTGTGTGTGTGTGTGTACATCAGGTCGGTGATCAGCTGACTTAAATCAACCGGACTTCTTTCTGCGTATTGATATGACTGCACATAGTCCCGTGATCAGAGTGTTTCCTTAGCAAGGGTCTGTTAACGTAAAATAACAGACCTCTGAAATGTCCAAATCGACCAATCAGAATCGAGTATTCAACTAAGCTGTGTAATAAATATTAACAAGTCTAGAATTGGTATTATACAGAAACATTCACAAGTTAAAAACACCTCACATTAACCAAAAACCCTAAAACTAATCAAACCCTGACTCGTAAATAGTCCCATAATGCATTGCATCAGTCTGAACATTGGTTTAAATGCCGGTTGACTTGAAAATGGAGTTGAGAGGAGAAAAGAATCGTAACAATACATGCTTTACATAAACACTAAGTGTCCACATTCACCGAAACAAATAAATGATAGACTCGCAGAAATGTTATTGTTTACAAGACAGAGGAAATGCGTCATGTGTTGCCATGACAACAACATCAACACATCAGAGAGAGAAACAAAGGCCACTGACACAGAGGACTCAAAGTTAAGTGGTTTCTGTATTTCAGTCTGGAAATGTGAAGTATTTAACGAATAACTCAGTGTTTTTTGTGCAGGAAGGTTTGTTTATAGGATGCAAGTTCATAAGGAGGGATGGAAATAAGTATTCTGGTGCGAAATGCAAAAGAAAGATGAAGGTATTAGAGGAGAGATTTCCCAAAAGTGATGCCAGGATCACATTTAAAAGTTGGTCAAACTGGAGTTTATTCTCGACCTTTGAAATGACATTTTCTCACCAAATTTGCAGAAAGAAATGTTAAATCCGAGGGTTTTGTCTGCGCCTACCGACAGTAATCTAATTATCTAAACGTTTTAATCCAACGAGCTGTGCCCAACTCTTAGCCTGCAAGCATTAAATGAAACATTGCATTACATGTTACTTGTTAGACGCTTTTATCCAAAGTGACTTACACACTCAACACTGTGGGCAATCCCCACAGGAGCAGTTTGGGGTGAAGTGTCTCAGGGACACAACGACATGCTGACTGCAGTGGGGTTTGAACCTGTGACCCCAACACCAACGCACTATCCACTGCGCCACACGCCTCCCTATAAAACAACCTTCACACGTTTAATACAACCTTAAATAAAATAAATGTCTTATTTTTTTTAAATATGAAAGTAATCTGCAATACTCCGTTCTATGACTGAAAACAGAAATATCAAAGTAAATGGGCATCATCTCAACCTGAAAAAAAGCCTTTTATATTTGTATTCACATTTGACATCAACATCTATTAAATATATTTATAAAAAATAAATAAATATATTTAAATACATGTAATACAAATCTGCCTTTCAATGCTATGCATGGTTTTGTCTGCGGCCTCAAACCAAAATGCAGATTTTCCCCATAAAATGTTAAAGTGATGAACAATATTTCTGTTCCTCAAAAACGGTGTAAAGAACACATTTTGGGGATTTTGATTATTAATTTATTTTTTTGATTTTGATAAATGTGGTTTTTTCTCAGATTTAGATTTCTTTTAAAATGATATTGAATTTTTATCAAACATTTTTTTTTAGATTTAGATATATTTTTTTATTTCTATTTTTTTTTATGTGCTTTACTCTATTTGATAGAGTATCAAATAGAGCGTCAGACGGCAGAGACAGCTTTGTTTTTACGGAGAATAATTATGGGATGGATGTCCTGAAACTGAGATTTCTGCGTTTCTTTGATGTCCTTTTTTCTGTAGAGGAAGTAAAGAAATCTCCGGAAGTATTTGTTGTTTGAGGAGCAATATATGACTCAGCAGCTTTAAGACATGAAGACACTATTATTTTACGCTTCGCTCTAATGCAGTTTTTTCACCGGAAAGTGGGCGGGGCTCAATTTTCACCGGACGTTACGTTAGCGCCCGTTAGAAAAACCCCTGATAAATGCTTCTAAATCTGCACCTTGTCCACAGATATTCATTCATATTTATACATTACATTACAGCATTCTTCTGTTACGTGAATTTATTGAAACCTCATGCGATGCTCTTCACACTTTCTGATTGGATGCAAACAGTATTTCACCAGAAAGTGGGCGGGGCCCTAATTCTGGCCAGACGTTATGTTAGCGCCCTCATACTCAATTTTTCCAGAAAAACCCCATAATAATAAAAACATTGTTCTATATATAGATTTTTTTCGTGTTAACTCTTTGATATCTTATTACCCCTCAGGCCTTTAATCTTTGAAATGAAACAATGCAAGTAGGAAAATCAATCTTTAGTTGAACTGCTCATAACTCATCTCCACAGTGAAGCCATTATTTCTGTCAAGAGGTCGCAGGATAACGATTTATTGACCCTTTTTCCAGATTGTTTTGGGATGGAAGCTTACATTCCATCTGACTGTACCTCGTGCTTCACTTGCTCTTATTCTGTGATGGTGCTTCCAGTTAGAGCCTAATTGCTCACACATTGCACAGCGTCACCAGGTTTATCCACCTTTACCTGCCAAATAACCTACTTTTAAGCTTTTAAATGAAGAGTTATTAAGTAAAAACACTTTGTAAGGTGAGAAATTAACCTTTTAGATTCCCAATATGTGATGATTTTATCCAAATAACGCGCCTTCTGGACTTAACGTTGATGTTTGTAGCTGTGAGGAGCTGCTGCTGTATGAGAGCAGACAGTTAGCTTAAAGAAAAACACGTCAACATGTTTTTATAATGTCTCACAGTCTGAACGTAGACACAGGTCAGCACTGCGAGTTTAACCATAGGGGGTTAAACAATAATACAAATTAAAATATTGAGAGCCAGCAATTTGGCCATAGCTAGCTAGATACTTAACTTTCGCTAGGTTGCTTGTAAGATAGTTAGCTAACATAAGCGAGCTCTTCACATGGATGCCCCTCACTGAATTGCTATTCAAATGAAAATGGAAATGTTTGCAATATTTGCCTCCAAATCTCCTATTATTTGATAATCCAACTCAGTCAACAACTACAGTTTTGTTGATTGAATTCCCTTCCATTTTGGTATACATCTCTTTTTCACATGCTCCCTTTCTGTATATATATATCTCGTCCTGAATGCTTTTATTTCGGAACAGATGCTTTTAAAAGGTGCATTATTAATAAATGTTTACCTACTTCTACGACTAAGATTTCAGTTTCTCTGTAGTGTGATGTGGTGAAACTTCCCAATCACTATAACCTCGCTGAGTTACATCCAAGCTATCGGTCAGCTTGAGGACTGACTGGCTCATTTTTGGCAGCATTGCAGTGAAACACACACACACACACACACACACACACACCTCTGGGTCCAGCTCTCCTCTGCGTTTGTAGATAGCTTTCTCTCCGGTCCATTGATGATTTTAGCGTCGTCCAGTTCTCCCAGAGCCTAGTTCTTTAGCCACTGACGCTCCTTCCCTTTGGCCTGAAACACACACACACACACACACACACACACACACACACACATACACACACACATACACACACACACATACACACACACACACACACATACACACCCACACACACACACCCACACATACACACACACACACACATACACACACCCACACACACACCCACACACACACAAACACACACACACACACACACACACACACACAAACACCCACACCCACACACACACACACACACACACACACACACACACACACACACCCTTGCCAGTAGGCAGTTATAGTTAGGGATGGCAGCAGCGTCCCTTCGGGTCTAATCAAAGCTGTTTAATATTCTGAGTAGCCGTTCAGCTCTGGCACAAACTGCGGCTCCAAAACTGAACATAACAACCCAAAAACCTTTGCACGCACAACAGATACACAAACAGGTCGTTGTGTATATTTTAAAATGTTTCCTACTGTTTTTGTAAATAAGGCAAACTCTTATTTATCCCAAGCCAAATCCATTCAGACTGAGCTAATTGATTAATGGGAAAAATGCAAATCTCTAAACATGGATTAGCACAACGAAATGTTACATAGGCAGGTTGGAGGTTGATTTTTAAACTCGTAAAATACCATCTTCATCTATCTGTGTGTGTTTGAAAGACTTCATTCCTTACTCTTTTGATGTATCGCAGCATGTTCAGTTAATTATCATCAGTCCACTTTTAAGACGGTATATATTCCACTTCAAAGAGCCTTGGAACAACATCCATATGATCTTCTTTGGATGATTCGTTGTTCTTTAATCAAGGCAATTTCATTTCTGCAGAATGATTGACTCGAGCTGCTTCCAGTGTGCCCTTTGACACGTGGAGAAAGATCCATATTTGATGGAAAACATCCATCAAATATAGAGGGAACACAGGGATGTTAGCCTCTGCAGACCATTGACATGCACTAAAACATATAGAACACACTACAGGAGAGGGAGAACTGGACTTAAACTCACAATGTACATGTTACATATATATTTCATTCAATATTTCATTCTTTACACACTTAATGCATATAATACCCTGCTTTATATTGTGTATACTGTAAACTCGGCCCTTCAATATAGTGTTTATTTACGGGGCCGTATACGATCCCAAATATCACGTTGTGTTCAAAGCGTCATAACTCATCAGCTGTTTGAGCCAGAGACATGCCGTGTGTTTCCTCTTAAAGGGGACCTATCATGCAAAATGCACTTTGTGATGTCTTTTATACATACATATGTGTCCCCGGTGTTCCAGGGAACTCACAAAGTGTCAGAAAACACAACCCTCTCTCTTTTCCTCCATACCCAAATCTCTAAAAACGGGGCTGCAACGGATTTGATACGGGTGGATTTTTTATTTGCACCTTTTTGACGTAATGTAGGTGCACTCCGCCTGATTGGTCAACTCTCCACCAATCAGGGGAATGAGAGGTTGGGCCATGTTGACTCTCCACTCGTAATCACAGCAAGCATGATAACATGACGCTCGTGCCGGGGCCGTGTCACGCCCCCCTCTTCCGCATGGGGGCGTGGTCAGCTGAATCAGACCTTGCAAAGACAGAGCTGGAGTGAGGCAAAATGAGGCATGGCTAAAATGCATGATCTGTTTCGTATTTTGAAAATTAAAACGTATTAATATACCTTATATATATATATATATACCTTATATATTATTTAAATATAGCATGATAGGTCCCCTTTAAACTACAGACACGGCAATGAACAACTCTCGTCAGTTTTTCATTGAGAGGCGTTTACTTATTTCGGTGAAACGAATGTGCGTAAAGTTTTAAAAGATGCGGATAGTCTCACCTGATTCTGACGCATTGCTTCTCGTTTTCTGTTTTTTGTATAGATCTATATTCTCATCCACCATCTTTGTTTGTGACGTAAAGAGTGTAAGAGTCACATTTCTGAATCGGACACTCTGAGTGGATGCAGTCACAGCCAATCGGAGTCTGATCAGAGTCAGTTACGTTGTTATGTGTACTGAAACGAGAGCCGGTATAATTCCACGCGCGAAAACAAAATAAAAGTTGGAATAGTTCTTTTAGTGTCTTAAAAGTAGACTGAGGTATGGCGTGGATGTTTACTACAGCTGAGGCTTTGGAGCTGATCTTTCAAGGGGACGATGTTGATGAAAATTCAGACGAATCTTCTCAGCACGCCATGAGTGATTGTGGACAGGAACTACCGTGATATATATCATGTGTAGTCTTGACAAAAAAGAAGACAATTCCTGGCAACAAAACGCCCATGGACACTGCCCAAAAGAATGGGCATAGCTAATGAACAGAAGAAGTTAGAATCTTCTAATCAGCTCTGATACAATGATAATAAATGTGTGCAAATGTCTGCGTTGAATGTTTCTTTAATGTTACGGTTAGCAGTTATTTGAATGAAATAAGTAAAGAATTCAAGCTCCGTTAAAAGAAAGAAATGTATGGGCAAATATCCCATATTATATTGTATATAAGTCTCTAATGAGTGACAAATATCATTCGCTGAGGTTGTGCTGATTTCTGGGATGTGTAAAACTTGATTATAATCTAAATAAATTACAATTTATAAGGCAAAACATAAAAATATACAAAAACGGAAATGTCCTATGTGGGTCTCAAAGGGTTAATGCTGTTTTATTTCTATTTTGAGATGTTTGCATTTTAGAATAGTTTATTTCCTAAAAGCACAATAGGGACCCTTTACTTGTTTCATTGTGTGCCTTCATGCAGCAGTGCAGGGAACCTCAAAGCCCACCAGTTATCTCAAATCGTCCGCCCATTAATGGAAACTCTGCAGAGATATGGATTGATCTTCCTCCCGTGGCCCTGAGCCGTAGTTTCCCCACAGAGATGAGACAATATGTAATGTGACTTTAGTGAGATGAATGAGGACATGCAGCGCCTCCCTCAGGGCCGAAATACTATGAACACTCATCTGAGAGGGGGGGGGGGGGGGGATAATGGCTTGTTGTGAAGTCTGCAGGCTTTTTATAGGACTTGTTTCAACACAAATGTCAACCTTTGAGTTATTGAATGTCTGTGAATGTGATTAAGATGAGTCATTTTTTGCATGACTTCCTTAATACAGGGCAAAATGTTTTTTAGTCTTACGTTATTCATCCATTGGGAACATGTTTTTGAATATGTTAAAGGTCTCCTATTATGCAAAATGCACTTTTTTATGTCTTTTCTACATCACTATGTGTCCCCGTGTGTCAGGAGACTCACAAAGTGTCCGAAAATAAAACCCTCTCTCTTTTCCTCCGTACCCAAATCTCTAAAAACGGGGGAACAACGGAGCTGATCCAGATTTGCGTCCTATATGACGTAATATCTGAAATGTGGACCCACGGCACTATCAGAAAGTTGCTATAAGAAACAATGCCCGAAGTGTTTGTCGTGTGAATTCTGAGCAGGCACAAGCTCCCCCTCCTCTTTTTTAAGGACCCAGATCAGCAATTCTTTAACAGGCCTGAAATAGAGGGGTGTGAGGGATTTCTAAAATGCATGATCTCTTTGGTATTTTGAGCAAAACACATCATAGACATGTTTTTATATCTTTGTATATATCTGACACCCATAATATGCCTAAAAATAGCATGATAGGAGGCCTTTAAAGGACTTTTGGTTGCAGCGATAGCCACTTCAATGTGTTTCATGATCAAAAATGAGTTCCATCGCTCCAAAAAATCCACATTTAGAATTTCATTTAACAACTTAAATTGGAGAAAGTAGCGTTTTCCAACTAAAACTACCTCAACTGTATTTCTGTCTTTTTTTAATAGTCTAGAAAGGTGAAGGCCCTGTTTGTTGTATTTATTGCATATATCTTTTTAAGCCTAATTTCCTGTTTTGATTAGAGATGTTTTTATTTTGAAGGCGACTCTCTAGTTAAATGGCTAATGTGTGCAAAAGTGGAAAAATACGGAGATAGTTGACAAAATGTGGATTAACCCTTAAAAGATTTTTGTATCCTGGGAGATACATTTATCTGAGTCTTTGTCCATTATGTAACACGGGTCAAATATAGTGTAATATCGGTGTAACATAGGTGTAATATTATACGAAATGTGCAATGTATCTCTGGAAATACAAAGTGCAAGTTGGAAAATAAAAGTCTTAAAGAATGTTAACCTAGATACATTATGTTAGAAAAATATCACTGGTCCCGGCTTGATCTTCAATCTCAGGATCCATGTATTTCTGATCCTCTCCAGAATGGAAGAAGTCATCACACACAGAGCATCAACTAGTTCCTGAACAGTGTCCTTCAAATGCTGATATCTAAGAGAGGGAGTTACACAGTCACAAGATGGAGGAATAGAAAGCAGTATTCAATGTTTAGTTCATTAGAACCTTTTTTTTTAAACATTCACTATTTTCCCAACACAATGGAAAATAACAATCAATGAATTCTCCAAAATATATATATATATATATGTGTTTCCCAATTAAGGGTTAATTGCTCACCCCTAAAATGAACTAACCACCCCTAAACAACACATCAGCACCGTCTCTGAATCTTCTAACTCGCTCCCCTCTCCAGATCGAGCAGCGGCGCCACAGTGAGGGCAGTAACTCCACCTCCTGTGTCTTCATGGTGAACAAACCGTACGCCCTCACCTGCTCCGTGGTGGCCTTCTACATCCCGCTGGTCCTCATGGTGCTGGCCTACCAGAGGATCTACATCACGGCTCGAGCCCACGCCCTGCAGATCAGCATGTTGCAACGAGCGGGAGGAGGTGGAGGAGGTGGTATAGACCATCAACGAAACCACCGAATGCGAACAGAGACCAAAGCAGCCAAGACTCTGTGCATCATTATGGGTTGTTTCTGCCTCTGTTGGGCGCCGTTCTTCGTCACTAACGTGGTGGACCCCTTTATAGACTACACGGTGCCGGAGCAGCTGTGGGTCGCCTGCCTGTGGCTGGGATACATTAACTCCATGCTCAACCCCATCCTCTACGCCTTCCTCAACAAGTCCTTCCGCCGTGCCTTCCTCATCATCCTGTGCTGCGGGAGGAAGAGGTACCGCCGGCCGTCCATCCTGGGGTCCGGAGCGCCCTGCACGGCCACGCAGATCAACGGCTCCACACATGTAGTCAAGTAAGTTCCCCCTCATCATTGCTGTGGATTGGTTTAACATTCAGGACATCGAGTGGTGAAGGAATGAGTCCTAAAACCTGGAAATTAGTCAGCATTTCACCACTGATTTGTTTGTATGTTTGCTTGGTTGTTTGGTTGATATTTTAACGTTTTGTTGCATTAAACTCAAAAATTCGATAATGTTTCATCCTCAAGGCCTTTAGATGGCCCTGACACAATTTGGAGTGGATCAGAATAAATCTCTCGGAGGAGTCCGTTAAGGTACGACTCCTGTGTGGTGCAGGAATGAGTCCAAAACCCAGAAATTAGTCAGCATTTCCCCACTTCCGGATGGTTCCAATGGTTTTCTGAATGTGTTTTTGGTTGTTACACTGAAATAGGATCTGTGGTTAACAAAATCTGAAGATATTTGAACGTTTAGTTGCATTAAACCCACGATTTCGATAACGTTTCATCCTCAAGGCCTTTAGATGGTCCTGACAAAATTTGAAGTTGAGTCCGTTAAGGTACGACTCCTGAAAAAGACGAGAAATCGTAAAATGGCTCCACACATGTACTCAAGTAAGTTCCCCGTGATCATTGTTGTGAATTGGTTTAACATTCAGGACATCGAGTGGTGCAGGAATGAGTCCTGAGACCTGGAAATTAGTCAGCATTTCCCCACTTCCTGATCGCTTGTCTATTTGAATGTATTTTTGGTTGAAATAGGGTCTGTGGTTAGCACAAGCTGAAGATCTTTTAACATTTTGTTGCATTAAAACTCAAGAAATTGAAAATATTTCATCCTCAAGGCCTTTAGATGGCCCTGACAAAATTTGAAGTTGATCAGAATAAATCTGTCAGAGAAGTTCGTTAAAGTATGACTCATGAAAAAGGCGAGAAATCGTAAAACGGGTCCACACATGTACTCAAGTAAGTTCCCCGTTATCATTGCTGTGGATTGGTTTAACATTCAGGACATCGAGTGGTGAAGGAATGAGTCCTAAAACCTGGAAATGAGTCAGTATTTGACCACTTCCTGATTGCTTACTTTGGTTGTTTGCCTGACGTAGGGTCTGTGGTTAACACAAGCTGAAGATATTTTAACGTTTTGTTGCATTAAAACTCAAGAAATTGAAAATATGTCATCCTCAAGGCCTTTAGATGGCCCTGAAAAAATGTGTAACTCAAGTAAGTTCCCCGTAATCATTGTTGTGGATTTGACTGTCATAGAGTGGTGAAGAAATGAGTGCTAAAACCCAGAAATGAGTCAGCATGTCACCACTTCTGGATCGATCCTCTGGCTTTTTTGAATGTCTTTTTGGTTGTTAGCCTGATACAGGGTCTGTGGTTAGCACAAGCTGAAGATATTTGAACCTTTTGTTGCATTAAAACTCAAAACAATTATAAGGTTTCATCCTCAAGGCCTTTAGATGGTCCTGACAAAATTTGAAGTTGATCAGAATAAATCTGTCGAGGAGTCCGTTAAGGTAAAACATCGACTCCAAAATATCCGACCTACCTTTCGGTTTACGATATAACTCCAATTGGCTTTTTTGTACATCTCAGCATGCTCCAGATGCCTACCAAATGTCATACTTCCACGTGAATGTTGGGTCTCACTTTGAAGACCATGGCCGTTGCTTCTGAAATTTGTAACGCACAAGCCCAACCCCCCTAATCCAAACCCAAACATGGGGTTTTTTGCATTGCGAGCATCCCAAAAGTGCGTTCAAACCTGACAAATATAGATAATAAATATATATAATCCTCCAGTTTCAATAGGTCCTCCGCTCCGACTTTCTCTGTGCTCGGGCTCGGGTTTATCGGACATAAAATCGTACTCAAAATGATAACAAAGAAAGCATCCATATACCATGCATGATGATTCATAGTACTTCATACTCAATGCATTGTCTTTGAGTTGTTGTTGTTGTTGTTGTTTCTGGGTCAAAAGTCGCTTCTACATTAAACTTTTGGTTAACAATAAGACTTTGTACAACACACAAACGACAAAGTCCTATAAGCGCCAGTCTTGTCATTTTAAACTGTCTCAAATTGAGAATTAAGTCCTAAATATGACAACATTAAGAGAAGAATAACCTCTCTATTTTGTAATCTGAGCTTCTCTTTATCCCCCATCAGGCTTCTTAGTAAACAGCTCATTTCACCCTATAGGTTTCCACCCTTACAGTTTATGTTTTTATCTACTCAAACCATGGCTTTTTATTTATTTCTGTAAATGCACGTGTCACTGGTTATCTCAGAGCGCAGAGGGAGCCATTTATCCTCGGTCTGCCCTGCATGCACCACATACTGCGAATGAACTGACTAATGTGCAGGAGGGTCAGGTGGCAGGTAACAGCAGCCTTTAGTGATAAACAACATGTGTTTACTCTGCTGGAGATAACTTTATTTACCTCTGAATAAATACACTTCCACTTCCTTCACTCTCCAGCCTTGACTTCATTGACCTGTTTCTGTTTCTAGACGTAGAAATCGTGTTCACAGAGATAAGGTTCAACGTGCACCTCGTAGCGGCTCAGCGCTTATCTTATTATTATTCTTTGCATCTGGATAATAGGTATTTCAAAAATGATGAATGTGGCATAGAATGAGTGTGTGTATGTTTGCAAGGTTGAACAATCATGCATGTTATATCTAGTTAAGTCTATAGGGTTTGCCTTTCTGACTGCATATGTATAAGATTGTATGAATCATATAGTAGGCAAGTCTTCGTCCAATCAGAAACATGCTAGAGTGATGACTTTATTATGTAGATCTTCCAGACAAAAATCTGCAGTTTTGGAGGTAAAGAACCCGTAGTTTTTTTATACTGTCCTGACCGTTGTATGAATTGATCCAAAGCAGCTTGAATCCTTGTTTTCTTGACTTCAGAGTGACATGGCTAACATGTGTGAGCGTGTTGTGTAGCTATAGCACACAGGCTCTCTGTTTATGGGCTTTTGAACATAATTACAATGGCACAAAATGTTTTATTTGAACTTGTCAAAACCACACAACTCAAGGTGTTACAGGGTTATGGGCAAATATCCCCTTTTATAGTGTATAGAAGTCTTTAATGAGTGACATAGGACATTACCTGAGGTTGTGCTGATTTCTGGGATGCGTAAAACTTGATTATACTGTAAATAAGTTATAATTTATAAGGCAAAACACAAAAATATTCAAAAACAAATGTCCTATTGTGGGTCTCAGAGGGTTAAGACCAGAAGTCATTATGTCTGCAGCGTTTTCACTGTGTTTCAGAAACACGCTGCAGCAGCACTTTCTCTTTGTGTGCACAGCATAAAGGTCAAGACGACTAAATGTCCCTTCAGTTTGCAAGGAAGTAGAAGGGACAATGACTTCAACACTTGTAATATATCAATTACTACTACTACACCCCTGCATGGCACCACTTGGTACAGTCCAGACACTCTCGGTTTTGGTCTTTTTTGTTTAAGGGGAATTGACAAAAAATGATGCTTAAACCTAAATGTCAATTAAATTATTTTTCATTTTGAAACAGTTTTTCTTTCCCTCATCTCGTCTTCTGAAATGTCTCATATTAGAAAAAGGATATAAAGAACACGCCTGAACCTGCAGATGAGAAATGTTATAATAATATACATTTTTTAGACAAAAACAGAAGTGAGATTTCATAAAGGAGTACATGAACATCCTCCTTCTCGTGCACCGACGCTGCAGAGACAATTAGTCTGAGTGATTTGACTCTGTGTGGAAACAATTTCAATCCTCGTTCAAAATGGTGTTGACGTCCCGAGACATTATGGAGCTTGAGTTCATTGTAGGAAATCATGAGGCTCCGACCACCAATTACTGTTCAGCCTGCTGACATTACTCGTAACATTTCCAATGCCTGTGGGACATTTCTGGACATCCTCCAGAGAGTTGCTACTGACGATTGAAAGCCATTAGCTCCATATGGAAGTCTTCTGTAAGCTCATTATTTTACTCAGAAGTGGCACCGCTGAACTAGGGTTACGATAACTCACAGGACCACCAGTGATTGGCCCACTGTTCATAATCCATAAATTCACTGAAAACTATCAATAACAGATGGGATGTTATATTTGGTGGCAATGGCATTCAATCAATGTGGCAGCAGGATTTGATGTCTTGCAAACAGATCAACCTATAGTAAAGTGTTGTTATTCATATTTAAACGCTATTAGTTTCAGTAGACATTTTTATTTTTAGGAGTTGGACGGACATTATATTGAAATCTAAACTACCTTTTAGCTTCGCAGTAACATTGTCCATCAAAACACATCCTCTTGGTGTCCTATTTATTATCTATTAATATTTAAAGTGTTTAACAAACCATCAGATTTTATTGGTATCATAATATGTGCAACGAAACAGAAATGAACGTGCAGTTTTAATGAAGCTCTTTGCAGGATAACTTCAAGACAGTAATAACTTGCAATATCCCCCATCATTCGCAGCAGTGCATGTTATTCGTTTTTAACAATGTTCTTGCTTTACACAGCGGAGTCATTCACTTTCTGTTATTACTTCTGCAGAATATCTACTAGAACATCTGACTCTGACTGTGTTTTATATAACACACATGTGTCATACACTGCATGTTTTCCTGCACATTGACTCATTATATCTCCCACACACGGTCAGACCTCCATTAGTCTGTTTGGAAAACATGGAAACTGGACATGTGGGCGGTTCAAAGCCCGACAGGGGGTCTTCACATCCTCCAGATCTCCATGTTTGCAGCGTTGTTGGTACACTGGGGGGAAAGGTTATTGGTTTGGTCCCATTAGAGTAAATATACTGGCATTCAAGACGTTTAATGGGCGAGGGTCGAACACACGGAGCGCTTGGTGACGTTCAGGATTATAAAGCTGGACAACTTCTCTGCTGTTGGAAACTTACCTAAATGTTTGATGGTCTTATTTTAACAATGTGATCACATGACTCCTTCAGATGTTACTGCAGATCTGCTGTAAGCTAGCTAGCTAACGTAGCTAACCTAGTCATTTCAGATATACTGACAAACACTGACAGTTATGAGACAGACTGACTCTGAGACAGAGACAGTTGCTTTATGATCCTGAATGTCTCCCAGCTGTGTGCGTCACTCTTTAGTGTCCCCTGGTCTCCCAACTGTGTGCGTCACTCTTCAGTGTCCCCTGGTCTCCAGCTGTGTGCGTCACTCTTTAGTGTCCCCTGGTCTCCCAGCTGTGTGCGTCACTCTTCAGTGTCCCCTGGTCTCCAGCTGTGTGCGTCACTCTTCAGTGTCGTCTGGTCTCCGTTGTGTTTTGAGCTTCTTCAGCACTTTGCATTTGCAGCTTTTAGTAAACGCTGCGCATGTTTCCTCAAGTTGTTTTTTTTTAAACGCTGAATGTTGCTGTTGCTGTTGTTGTCAAGTTGCTGGAGATGTTTCTTCATGTGGAACATTTGGGTTTTTATTCTGCATCCTTATGATCGTTGTAGCACGTTCGCACCCTACCGCTTGTGCAGTGTGAAGAAACTTTGTCTCTGCTGCTTTGAGTTCATTTAAATCACTTCTTCCCGTTTCCTCCTCTGGCTGATGGACTCTGACGGCTGAAACAGGGATTAGTTCAGTAATCAGATTGTGGTGATCAGCTGACAGAGTGTTGTATTGGTTTCTCTCTTAATGGCTGCTGTGCTGTAGAGATCACATGTCAATTAAACAGAACGACGAGACTTAGTGCAGCTCCGATTAATCAAATCAAACTTTATTTGTACAGCATTTTTTCAAAAGCAATACCAACCCCCCCTTCCCAGGAGAAGAACACATGATAGCAACACAGGACTTAATATAATCAAATAATCAAGAAATTGGAAAAAAAATAAGGATTAAAATAAGAATAAATGCAATTCAATTAAAAGCTCATTAAAACAAGTGTCTTGAGTTGCTCTTAAAGTTCATACTTCATATTTGTGTATTTACCTGTGAGGTTAAACCAGGATAAACTCTTTCTGCGCCATGTGGAAGAACCATAGGAGAACAGTGTTGTTTTACAGGGCTTGGTGCTCATTCAATTGCACATATTTATAGGATCTAAGCTATAAAACACCCATTTCAGATTGTCTTTGTTTCATGAGGCCTGCAGAGGAAATACCATTCTGTCCTTCGCAATAAAAACAGCAAATATTGGAAAGAGGCTGAGAAATATAAACAGATGCTGCAGAAATGTGTCTCATCTTCTGACCCCTCGTATTAATCTGGGTTTAGAAACAGAAACACAATTCATGAATCAGAGAAGATGCAATTGCCCCAAACAAAGTCTCACGTACAAAGAGTGTGTTCAGGTCTTCATTGATGGATTGTGATTGCATGGATGGAGATAAGGAGCTCCATTATGAGAGAATCTTTTTGGACGAGATAAGAGATGCCAAAGCAAAGAGTTATGAGAAGGAGAAACATGAGGACATTAAGGACAGGAAAACACAGAAAGGAGAGTTATGGTTTGAGTACTGGTAATGCAGAGGAATCCGTTTAATCCATGCTAGAAAAAAGGTATGGTTTTCGACCCGTTTCTGCCCAAAAAAGAGAAACAAGGAGCGTCATAGTTCTGGTTTAAGGAGACTGAACTCCAGATAATAATTAAGACTCACGGCTGCAATTTGAGATGAACACGTCAGACATAGGATTGAAGCGTCGATGCAGACTCAGACAGCAGGATTAATGTGTCTCTGGTATTTAGGACGAATTGATCCTGGCTCTGATGTGGACTCAGTTGATCCTTTTGGACTTAAAGTGACGGACGTTTTCCCCCGTAGGTCTTAATCAGTCTGACCTTTCTGACCGTTATTCATCCTGGAGCTCATAATCCACTGTGTGTTACTGTGTCTTTTGATATGGCAACCCGTAAAGAACCTTTTTAAAGAGGTACTATTCTGCTTTTTGGGGTTTTCCCCTTTCCTTTTGTGTGTTATCTAGGTTGGTGTACATGATATACACCTGAACATCAGCAGGAGAGGACTCTTTAAAGTAGAGACACTACATACTGATATACACCTGAACATCAGCAGGAGAGGACTCTTTAAAGTAGAGACACTACATACTGATATACACCTGAACATCAGCAGGAGAGGACTCTTTAAAGTAGAGACACTACATACTGATATACACCTGAACATCAGCAGGAGAGGACTCTTTAAAGTAGAGACACTACATACTGATGTGAACCTGAACATCAGCAGGAGAGGACTCTTTAAAGTAGAGACACTACATACTGATATACACCTGAACATCAGCAGGAGAGGACTCTTTAAAGTAGAGACACTACATACTGATATACACCTGAACATCAGCAGGAGAGGACTCTTTAAAGTAGAGACACTACAACTGATATACACCTGAACATCAGCAGGAGAGGACTCTTTAAAGTAGAGACACTACATACTGATATACACCTGAACATCAGCAGGAGAGGACTCTTTAAAGTAGAGACACTACAAACTGATATACACCTGAACATCAGCAGGAGAGGACTCTTTAAAGGCTGGAGCCATGGGAATTGTAGTCTTTTAATGTTCCCCGCTACAGAGGTCGCCACTAGGTGAAAATGTTATTTCACATTATCACAAATAAATAAACTGGCTCTAACAGTTTGTTTGTTTTCTGTGGGCTCAGGGTTAAGACCCCATGTGGGACCACAGCCTGTCTGAGTCACACTGTGTTGAATACAGATCATTATCTAAAGGAAGTGACGGCTGTTATCCATCTTCCACTAACAGGTACGATCTCTGCCTGCGAGGGTCAGGGAGGTCTGTGTGTGGGCGAGGAAATAAAGCAGGGACACAAATATAACCGAACTACGTCACCCAATTTAACACAATGGCTGTGAGAGGACACGGAGTACCGCGGCTCGTTCAGATGCTACAGTCTGGGAAACCGTCCAGTTATAGAACATTTATGCCGCTCGCTTTATTGGAGTTTGTGTGAGTTTGACCCTCACTGACCCCGAGCTATTCACCGAGGGGAAAAGGGTCATTTTACCCCTGAAGCTATGTCCCATAACTGTGGAATAATGAGGCCTATTGTTGCTCTTTGTTGTACAACTGTGAATGTAGTTTAAACAGCAGGAGAGGCCCAAAAAGGAACCTGGCATTCAAAGATTTTATAGTAAAACTTAAAATGAATTATGAAGCTTTATAGCATATTAGTTTTTTCGTAGCACCTTTATATCACCAACGCTTCTGTACTGAGGCATCTCAACCTCAGTCAATGCAAAATAAAATGATATATTTACAAGATAGCTTTCTTTCCGACATGCTAACTAGTACGGAGCCCCCTAGGGGACATGGAGAAGAAAAAAAAAATTATTTGAACAAAAAAAAAAAAATGTTTTGCGAGATCTCGCAAAACCCCGTTGCAGTTTGTAGACGGTCCCTAAGCACTCCTCTCCCTCCTCCAGCTGCAGATTGTGACCAATTCTTGAAGTTTAGCTATGCGTGCGTATCGAACTGTTCTGATAAAAACGACTCTGTAGCTCGTTGTCTACCTTGCTATGATTGTAAAGTCATGTTGTTTGTATTTTTACAACATTATGTTCATGAGTTATTGATCCGCGAAATTCGAATCTGTCAATCACTCAGCTCAGAGTATGCTTTGCGACGTGCATGTCCCCTCGCTCTGAGTGTTCTCTTGAGGTGTCTTTCACTTATGTGAAACCCGTGCCTATTGCCAAGCACTGATGTTATATCTTTATATTTAAGGCCAAGCTCAAAGTAAAATCGATGAACCGCTCCATTGTTGTGGTTTCTGTGTTGCCGAACTGACCAGGAAGGACATTGAGCTAAATGAAAAGTATTGCGAGATCTCGCAAAGGTTTTGCGATATCTCGCATTTATTTTGCAAACTAGCTAACATAAGCTACATTTCGGACATGCTAGCTAACAAGTGTTAGCTATCATGATTTAATGGGCTATGGGCTAGTCAGTGAATAAATGAATTAATTTAAGTTTTCCGCACTCTCGCGGGAATATCTCCGAAATGGAGCGAGCTTAAGTTTCACTTTCGATTGCATGATATAGCCCAGCGCAACACCTTCGTCACACATGTTGCCACTTGTTTGTACCATTTTCAGGCGATTTGTAATCTGTTCTAGAAAAAACGATGTGTTTTTTTGAATTTCAAGAAGCATATAGAACAAACAATGGATGTGTTTTATGAACATGTATCCATGCTGGAAGTAGATTTAGATGTTTTAGGAGTGAGATAGAGATTATTATCTAATATATGCATCCAATGAAGCATTGCATGAAGTCTGTTGATGATCAGAGGCTGTTGTTGTTGGGGCTGCATAAACGTTTTTTTATTTTAGTTTTGTAGGCAGACCATGCAGGCCAGCCCGACGGGCACCAAGGTTCATGTTTTAATAGCATTATTACAGAAAAAGCCCAGGCGAGCCTAACATGTGAAAAAATAGCTTAGACCTCAGAGAGTTAAACTTGGGCCTGCGACCAGAGTTTTACTGTATTTTGTTTTGAGGTTTGTGTCGTACTACATGCGATGTGTTTTGCATTTCTCTCAGTAGCCAACGATCTGTGAGTCTGTTGGACATAAACTCCGTAATAAATGTAGTCTACATTTCATAAGAGGTGTAAAACCTGAGAGCATTTTAAATCGCATTTGAACGAAATGCTGATATAATCTGTAGTTGTATTTGTATTGTTGATTTAATGTGTGAACGAGGCGATACAGAGAAGTGAAGCAGTCATTATTAGGCTGTTATGTGCTGTTGGAGTGGTGAGCAGGCCTATTGTGTCTGGATATTTGAGGAGTCAGGTGGTCCGTGAGTGTTTTTTTATTGGTTAAGTGTCCTTGGTATGAAAAAGTTTGAGAAACACTGCGCTAGCGGATTATCAACGGGGGGAGCCTCGCTGCGGGGAAATTATACAGATTTAAAAATAAAAAATTCAATTTTAAATGTTGTAATCATCTCGCGACCCCCCGTGTGCAAAATACACAAGCACAGCCTTTTATTGCTATTATACTCTGTAATTACTTAATGTAGGTGGAGATTATTATTTCAATTATTCCCTTTGCTATTTGAAAAGGATGCAAGACTTTATCTGATCAAGTTGGATCTGATGAACTTTCCTAAAACCACAGTTTGAAGGCAATGTTTGATTGACAGGTTATTTCTGGTGCAACACAATGCAAATGACAGCTAACTACATTATTAAAACCAAGATGTGGACAGTAGAATAAAAGCATGTGTGTGTAGACCCCCCCCCCCCCCGAGTTAAATTGGCTGTAAATCTTTTTGCTTTCAAGAACAACAAACACATTAAGTGTGAAGAACAGCTGTTTGCTCAACACACAGGTTGAGTTTGATCAGACGGCAAACAGTGGCCAAGTAAAGCATGATACATAATACTTTTATCCTCCCAGGCATATTAACCGATCCATTACACACACACACACACACACACACACACACACACACACACACACACACACACACACACACACACACACACACACACACACACACACACACACACACACCAGCTGTACGCCTGTGTTTATAGTCTCATAGGAGTCATATATCTGGAGTCTGCTGCTGCTGCCGAGAGAGAGAGAGAGAGAGAACTGTAGTTAAGGAGCAATTTTTCAATGTCAGAAGAGGAGATGGAGGAGAGAGGAAAGACAAAAGGGGGAAGAAGGAAGCAGGAAAGGTGATGAGAATGAAAGGAAGAAGGAGAGGAGAGGAAGGAGTAAAGAATGAGAAAAGAAAGGATATAAGAGGAGAGTAAAGTGTGAAGACGAGAGGGCAATGGGGCAGGTTCCACATTGCCGTATAATGGCGTAGCACTTCCATTTAGAGCATAATTGCTATTACTTTGCATAGCGTCGCAGCTTTATCAACCTTTACTTGCCAAAAGAAACAGTTTTTAAGCTTCTTTATTAACTGTTATTAAGTTATAACAGTTTTTCAGGCGAGAACTAATTATTTATATTATCAATATGGGATTAGTTTATCCAAAAAATAAATGGATGGATGGATATGGATGGATGGATGGATGGATGGATGGATGGATGGATGGATGGATGGATGGATGGATGGATGGATGGATGGATGTGGATGGGTGGGTTGGTGGGTGGGGAGAGAGAGAGAGAGAGAGAGAGAGGGGGATGGATGGATGGATGGATGGATGGATGGATGGATGGATGGATGGATGTGGATGGGTGGGTTGGTGGGTGGGGAGAGAGAGAGAGAGAGAGAGAGAGAGAGGGGGATGGATGGATGGATGGATGTGGATGGGTGGGTTGGTGGGTGGGGAGAGAGAGAGAGAGAGAGAGAGAGAGAGGGGGATGGATGGATGGATGGATGGATGTGGGTGGAGAGAGAGAGAGAGAGAGAGAGAGAGAGAGAGAGAGAGAGAGAGAGAGAGAGAGAGAGAGAGAGAGAGAGAGAGAGAGATGGATGGATGGATGGATGGATGGATGGATGGATAGATATGAATGGAGTCAAGAGCAAATAAAAACAGAAGACAAGGAAAGGAAATGAGATGGAGAGGAGAGAGTATTGGAATAACAACACGGCAGTGTATCACGTGTTTATTCTGGATCTCTACGTCTCCATTCCTGTAAATGCCTGTCAACATGATTTATACCGGAGCGTTTCCAAGCCTTAACTTAATAGGTAACTTCCATCATTCCTGACATGCTGCTTCAACGCATGAAGGTCTGCACCGCCTGCAGAGAGCAGAGAAACAGAGAGTGTTTCAGTGAAGTCTCATGGAGAGGGTCTGCACTCTTTGTTCCAGCAGATCTGCACTGAGCTGGTTACACACAAAACTGCAGTAAAACCACTTCAGCTCTGGAGGGGAATAAACCGTGAAGCCCCCGAGTCCACAGAGCGTCTCTTTCTGGCAGGAAGGCACTGCAAACTCAAAGAAATATGTTATTGTTTATATGACAACAATATGTTGACAACGTATCCCCGCTTTTATTCACCTTATGTAGCCCCGCCCCTTTCCCGACTTTCAGTTCAAATAGAAAAGTGTTGCTTCTTCCGGTTAGCACTAGCATTGTAATCAATACAGTTATATTTGGGATCGTTCCCAGCTACACTGCACCTATGGAATGGTTCCAATGGAAAACTCCCATTGGCTTTTTGTCAAGGGAGTCCTTCACTATGCTAACTTCTCTCTGCAACACTACACATATACTGTAAAACAGGAGAATATTTAGAGGGTAAAAGGCTCAGTGCAGTGTAAACTATGCATAGCTACTAGATTTTATAAAAAGCAGCGGCAAAAACTAAAGTGTTCAGTCGTTTAAAAGTAGTCGTAGGTGTTGTGTCGATGTTGTGTCCGCTGTTTGCACCTGAGCCAAAGGATTTGTTGAGTTTTTAACAGTTTTCTTCCAAATTTCGATTGAAGATGATGAGGAGTTCAAAAGGGCAAGGCACGTTTATTTATATAGCACCTTTCAACAAAGTGCTTTAAATGAAAGACATTAAGAGCATTAAGAAATAGTGCAGCGGAAATACGTTTTAAAATGACAGTCATTAAAAAGCAGAGATAATAAAATAAATGAATAAACCTTTCTATTAAAGCCTCCCTGAGACCTTTTACATCTCCCCAAAACGTCCCTTTGTTTTTTAGATTCCCTGAACCTAGTATTTTAAACCAATTTAGAGAAAACACATGACGTTGAACTAAGGTCATAGATATGTAAAAACAAACATCTACTTATACAGGTGATGACCTTATCGTACCTTAATCCTAAATCAAGATGATCGGAGATGCATCTTAACACCAAATCACTCATATTCAGCCTCACAGGGAAATACATATATGGACTACTTGTGCAAAACCTGGGAGTTCAAGGTAGTGCTCTCATGTTCAATCAAAAAGGAGTCAATTTGTGCTTGAATTCAGTCACACACATAATTATAATTATACAACCCTTTAAAAGCTTTTCTGAATAATCACAACAGAAAGTAATACCCTTTAGAGATCAGAGCCAGCGGGTTGTACTTAACTCACATTGATTTTAATTTCCCTGCTCTTATTAAACCACTCAACTTTGCAAAATCTATTTGTTGTATGAATGATTTCAATTTGCAAGAACAGCTTTAATGCAGTAATATGAAAGTACTCACTTAGTTAGTTTAACCGCCTACTATTTTATAATGGATTTTCCTGATTATGTGGGATTACAATCAGACAGCAGCGGCTCGTCCCTCCGCTGTTATTATGGTCAACAATTACACAGAAAGAAATCCATCATTAAAGAGGCACAGACACTGATGTGTACGCCCACAGGAGCAGAAAATAGACCAGAATGCAATGCAGCAAAAAGAGATGTGGTTAAAGCAGCAGGTTTGTGTGGCAGGAAACTGTAGATGATGCAAGTTGATTAGAAGTTGTGTTACGCAAAATTGACAATGTTCCTCACGGTGATATCTATTATGATAATGTTCAGGTGTATATCAGTATGTAGTGTCTCTACTTTAAAGAGTCCTCTCCTGCTGATGTTCAGGTGTATATCAGTATGTAGTGTCTCTACTTTAAAGAGTCCTCTCCTGCTGATGTTCAGGTGTATATCAGTATGTAGTATCTCTACTTTAAAGAGTCCTCTCCTGCTGATGTTCAGGTGTATATCAGTATGTAGTGTCTCTACTTTAAAGAGTCCTCTCCTGCTGATGTTCAGGTGTATATCAGTATGTAGTGTCTCCACTTTAAAGAGTCCTCTCCTGCTGATGTTCAGGTGTATATCAGTATGTAGTGTCTCTACTTTAAAGAGTCCTCTCCTGCTGATGTTCAGGTGTATATCAGTATGTAGTGTCTCTACTTTAAAGAGTCCTCTCCTGCTGATGATCAGCTGTATATCAGTATGTAGTGTCTCTACTTTAAAGAGTCCTTTCCTGCTGATGTTCAGGTGTATATCAGTATGTAGTGTCTTTACTTTAAAGAGTCCTCTCCTGCTGATGTTCAGGTGTATATCAGTATGTAGTGTCTCTACTTTAAAGAGTCCTCTCCTGCTGATGTTCAGGTGTATATCAGTATGTAGTGTTTCTACTTTAAAGAGTCCTCTCCTGCTGATGTTCAGGTGTATATCAGTATGTAGTGTCTCTACTTTAAAGAGTCCTCTCCAGCTGATGTGCAGGTGTATATCAGTATGTAGTGTCTCTACTTTAAAGAGTCCTCTCCAGCTGATGTGCAGGTGTATATCAGTATGTAGTGTCTCTACTTTAAAGAGTCCTCTCCTGCTGATGTTCAGGTGTATATCAGTATGTAGTGTCTCTACTTTAAAGAGTTCTCTCCTGCTGTCGGAGCAGTTTTCCCGCACTCTTGAGTTTACTTCCTGTCTGCATCTTTTCTCAGAAAAGTTTTTTCTCTCCATCTGTGCCTCATGTTTTTGCCAGTCTGCAGTGTGTGTGGCATTGCTCTGTTAACCTGACGCAATACCACACACACACTCACACACACATAGACACACACACACACACACACACACTGTCCCCAAACCATTAGTTTGTGAATGTGTGTGTGAGAGTTATCTTCATGTGTGTATCCATATGAAAGAGTCATAAAGAGAACAGGTGTGTGAGGAGTCTGAGACGAAGAGAAACGATGGATCTATTTGCATTTTCTATACAGTTCTGTTTAAACGTGTTCCTTTGTGTATGTCTGCATTGTGTGTGTGTGTGTGTGTGTGTGTGTGTGTGTGTGTGTGTGTCTGTGTCTGTGTCTGTGTCTGTGTGTGTGTGTGTGTGTGTGTGTGTGTGTGTGTGTGTGTGTGTGTGTGTGTGTGTGTGTGTGTGTGTGTGTGTGTGTGTGTGTGTGTGTGTGTGTCTGGACTGCATTGTCTAGCGGATATAAACACAATCAAACAGAGAAGTTCCTAACAGGAAGTCTTGCTTTCAGGCTGCTGGGTTAATGCTGCTCTGACAGCTGCATTAAACCACAACAACAAACCCTGCACACATGCTCACTATCTGCTCTGATTAAACACCATCATACACTGGAAGGGGAAACAACATTTTAAAGTATAAAAAGGTGAATATCGAGCCCAGCATCTCATACTTGCCTGCCCTGCAAAAAGGATTTTGAAAGAAGTGTACAGGACAAAAGTAGATCATCCAAAAATGTAAACAAAGTTTTTCCGACAGCATTTTCCAACCCCAACTTTACTGTGTTAGCAACATGGTTGGGACGGATACTTCAACAATAGTTTATTCATTTAAACAAATGTAATAAGCAACCTAATCTGTTTAAACAACGACTTTAAATCCACCAAAAACATCTCTTTTGGGTTGCTTCTCTTTCCCTCAATGGGCTGCGTCGTCACATTTTGGAGACTCGTCCGGGATCAATTTTCAAGATTCAAAGATTCAAAGGTTTTAATGTCAGATCAGCGAAAGTGTGGAAATGGCAATGCAAATCTTAAGACTCCTCCAACGATGCAACACATATAATAGAATAAAATACAAAAATACAAATACAAAATTGTGCAAGATGTCTATATACACGTAAACATAATATGATATCAAAGTCATGTGACGATATCACTGCGTCTTATTGGTGATGGCATGTTTTGGTTTGATTTGACCTTTCTAGAGAATTAAAGGGCCCATGTCATGCTTTTCCGGTTATTACCCGTCACCAGTGGCGTGCACAGACATTTATAGGGGCAGGTGCTCAAGAGAAAAAAAAAGGGCACCTTCTGAGGCGTCGTGCCGGATAATGGCGGATTTTGTTAGTTTCTTTTCGGTTTTTGGTTACTTTATTTCGGTTTTAGGGTTAGGGTTATGTTGTTTAATTCTTATTTTTGCCTGATTTTACTGATTTATTATCAAAAAATTAATTATTTTAACATTTATTTGTATTATTCTAAATGACTTAGGGGGGTCCAATCTGAAGCTAGGGGGGGACGAAACCCCCCCCCCCGGGATTGACGCCCCTGGTGGAACCGCCGGCTGCCTTAGTAGTGTGAGATTTATTAAAGGCACATCTTGTATGTCGTAATTGCATATATATTTATTTCAATAACCATGTGCTGTCTGATGCAGATGTTTATAATATTCAACAGGTTGGTTTCTGGTCAATTATTGTAACAATTGAAATAAGCAACAACAGAACAAACAAAGATTGCAGTGCCACATTGTGCATGCATGCTTTAGTGTCTATGAAATAAATGACTAAATAATGACTTGACTGAGCATTGATTGATTGACTAAATACTTTATTAACAAGTGACTTTTAAGACTCAGGCTGCTTTACCCAGGAGAGCAGAGAGCTGCTTCCCCGGGCTGCCTGCTGTAGCTCTCTTTGATTTTCTTTTCTTATCCTGTCTCTTCTTGGCATTATTCTACAAGTGGTAAATGCAAATGAGCTAAATCAATGTACTGCTCTGCTGTGCATGATAATTAAGGGTTAATCTCCTAGAAACATTTAACAGCAGCATTAATGTAAACCTATAAGGTTACTACTACTTATATTGTACTTTTTGAGGCATTTTTACTTTACTTGAGTATTTCCCATTTTCAATACATTTACTTCTACTCCACTACATCTCAGATGCAAATATTCTACTTTTACTCCACTACAATTATTTGAAAACTTTAGTTACTAGTTACTTTGTAGATTTAGATTAAGATTATTACAAAACATACATTTCATCACTTCAGCCCTATATACAGCCATTTGAAAATATCAGATCTACAAGCTCATAATGACGCATTGTGAGCTTGTAGATCTGCTATTTTCAAAAGTGCACAACGAGACTAAATGGATGGATGCAAGAAAAGAAGTGAAGTTATAGTTTAGTTTGGCATCTGATTTAGGGGATTAAACAATACACTCGTTGTATTTGTTACCTGGTGGTTACTTACTTGGTCGTCACTAGGGCACTTTAAATCGTGTTGCTGCGTGCTGCTGCGCCACACACCCGCCGTGGCCTGTCTGACTGAGTGACTGACTGTCTGCTCTGCGCGCTGCGCGTTCACATTGAGAGCAGGGAAGGGAGGGGCTGCAGCCAGGGCACGTATACGGGAGTGCCGCGGGGCACGTGTGGGGATGTCTGACAAAATTACAACGCGCATTTGGGGCATTGTTGTATATATTAGAAGCTTTTAATCCAGAATTGATCGATGTTACCATGAGCCACATTCAGTACACTGTAAAAAACGAACTTTCAAAAGGGTACATTGCTGTCCAGAGGGCAAAACGGGCAGGTGCTCAAGCACTACCTAGAGTCTATGTGTGCACGTCTCTGCCCGTCACCTTGTGTGTTATGTAGGTTTTTATGCATGTAAACGGTCTGCAGAGTCACAAACCCTCAAAGTACACCCTGTAGCGAGTAAAACTCTAACATAGAAAATTCCTCCCCAAAACGCCTCGTTGGAGATTTCTCAGTTTCTTTCTTTGCTCCACGGATGGGTCCGTTTGGTTCCGGAACCAAATGGACCCATCCGTGGAGCCGTTACGTTACGTCCGCGGAGCCGTTACGTTAAGCCTCTGCTGATTGGTCCAAATTGACCAATCCACGGACTTCCTCACACACACACTCAGTGCAGGCAGCTCTGCTGATTTCTCATCCCTGGCTGCAGGCTGATAACAGAAAGTTGGGATCTTTCTGAAATTCTCTCTGCAGACCCATTCTCACAGCGTTTATCAACCTTTTTCTGACTCAATATCAAGCCACACTTATTGTCTTTACTTCGGCTGTGAGTTTGTGTGTGCTCAGGATGAGTTTGGCTGTGTTTCGCTGTGTATCGCTAAACAAGGAAACCACACCTCCACGGAGCTCAGCGCGATTCACAACGTCCCGACCAATCAGAGCACACTGTGCTCACAGGGAGGGGGGGGCAAGAGTTGCAACGAGCCGTTTAGTGAAGAGAGTGAATACTGCTGAATACACATACTTTACAGAGATGCTGTATGCGAAACCAATGTGAGTTTGGAAAGATGCACAGTATAAATCTATTTTAGTATACCTCAACAATGGAATTATGATCAGTGGAAATGGCCATGACATGGGCCCTTTAACCTTTGCTGGTAGTCGCTCACTAAGTGTTTTAAAAGAGTGTAATTGAACTTTGATAATCACACACACACACACACACTCACACACACACACACACTCTTGCCGGCTGTCTGATGGGTCGTCTGGGTGTAAACTAACCTTGTTTTTCCCTTTCTCTCTCCCTCCCTCTTTTTCCCAATATTTCCTTCCTTCTCTCCCTTTATTTGTACTTCCTTTCCTTCCTTCATTAAATGTCTTTATTTCCGACTTCATTATATTCCTATTTTGTATAATCTTGGCACTTTATATATTATCTTCCACTGGCTTTTTCTTTCCTCTTTCCTTGTTTATCAACTGTTTCTCCTTTTTCTATTTATCCATGATCAAACCTGTGTATCCTTTACAATTAACCTTTGTTTTTCCTCTCTGTACCCTCATTATTTCCATCTTCATCTTCCTCTTCATCTTGCTCCTCATCCTCCTCCTCTTCCTCTTCCTCCTCCTCCTCCTCCTCCTCCTCCTCCTCCTCCTCCTCTCCAGCGGCTGCTCCTCTGCCTCCAAGCTCCTCCTCTGGTTCTGCAACACCAGACCAGTTCCTGTCTAGCTGCTGTGTGTGTAGGGCGATTCAAGGCTCTGTCAAGTGAGTCTGCTCACACACACACACACACACACATAGACACTCACACACATGCACACACACACACACACACGCACACACACACATACACACACTCTCACACACACTCTCACACACATACACACACTCTCACACACTCACACACACACACATACACACACTCTCACACACACTCTCACACACGAAATATCGCCTACAGAACTTCCTCCGGTCAAGATGAATACCTTGATGATTCCAAATGAATCCTTTGTTTTTTAACTAAGAACAAACTTGTATTCTCATCGATCATATCTATGTGTATTCTCTTAACAGGGGTGGACGTTTGCCGTCTTAAAGCCACATCGTGTCTCACCATTATCTTAGTTAAAGCATCCTCAAACTCGTCTGGTATCATGAGACACGCTCTGTGAAGATGTCTGTCTGCCTGCCTCTCTCTCTCTTGACCTCCAAACGAATCCTTTATTTAACAAAACGTCTTATTTGTATCTAAAATCCCAACCTTGCATTTATAGATTTTTTTGTAAACAATCTTGGCTTTAAATGAATTTCTACTCCCTCAGTTTAAGAGTCTCTTGCCAACGCTCTCTGCTTTTATAAACACTGATGGATGCATACAACGTTAATAATGTTAGCTCTGAAATGTTTCTGAATGACTCGCTGAGAGACGACACAGAGCAGACAGTGTGTGTGTGTGTGTGTGTGTGTGTGTGTGTGTGTGTGTGTGTGTGTGTGTGTGTGTGTCTGACTCAATAGCTGTGAAACCTAAGAGTGTCTTTTTCTCCAACTGTCTACTTTATGTATTGATTTACTGAAGTCCTTATTCACACCGAAAATATCATCGTAGCTTTTGCAAAAAAGCACTCAACCAAAAACAAATCCATTTTAAATTCATAAAAAGTTTAAATAAGTAAAACGGTGCCATATGCACTGCTTCTCATGTCCAAAGAAAGCACCACATGAAAGGAGGTCAAATTGAGCGTATAGAGGAATGAAAACATGACTTACATAAAGACAAGAGCATGATCAATTATAGATAAATGCTTTATTTACTGTAAATAAAAAGGAAATAGAAGTAAAACTGTATTTTGTGAAAGAATTGCACCCTGAATTGCCGTATCAATATCAGTCTACTCTATATTGCAAAATATCGGAAGTCTTTCAAGATCAGTGTAAGTGTAAACCATTCCTGAGAACAGAAGTTTAAGTTATATTTAGGGCTGTCAGTCGATTAAAATAGTTAATCGCGATTAATCGCAAATGAATCGCACATTTTTTATCTGTTCTAAATGCACATTAGAGGAATATTTTTCAAGTTTTTAATTCTCTTATCAACATATGAGTGGACAAATATGCATTATGCAAATGTTTTTGTTATTATAACCTCTGAACAATGACAAATATTCTCCTGAATATTCTCAACACAACAACCTGGAACCTCTCTCTCTCTCTCTCTCTCTCTCTCTCTCTCTCTCTCTCTCTCTCTCTCTCTCTCTCTCTCTCTCTCCCAACCCTGTCTACTTCTCTGCACTGAGCCAGTTGCTCAAACAGACAAGCCTGTTTACAGTTGTTGGCGAAATGCCGCTCCTCTGTTTTCATCACAGTCAAAGCATGAGACTGAAGTTCCCACCTAGGGTCAAAATAATGATCTGTGATGTGCAGTCAACATGTTGGATGCGATCCGAATTATCTCACACAGCCCCTCGTCCTCCACAATGTTAAGCTGTAGCCACCCATTTAGCTATCGCTGTTGATGTCCAGGCGTCTCCCCGGCAAACGTTCAAGCGTGGTCTGCAGCAAGCGAGCGGCAGGAGCGGGCTGAGCATCAGCTGTGTGCTTGGCTTGCTGTTTAAAACACCTTTTCTTGTATCCATATCTCTCGCTAGAATCTCCCACCATCCAACTAACAACAACAACGTCAAGCCTTTGGGCTCTGAAACTACGGGGCGGGCCGAGGACAAATACACATGCGTTAATCGCACGTTCAAATAATTAGTGGCGTTAAAAACTGTTTGTGTTAACGCGTTATTAACGCGTTAACTTGACAGCCCTAGTTATATTGCTTAATGTCTTTTTTGATCCTGATTACTGAATCCCGTAACACATAATCTGTTACTCCCTTAGCCTGTATACAATGACTATCCATACTTATTGTATATATCGGTACTAACAGTGTGAAAGATAAGCCCAAATATGCAGCAAACAAAGGACTAAAAGGTGAAGGAACAGTCAACACTGGCTTTGACCTTGATCCATTTTTGACAAATTGTAAACACTTCACAAAACGTCCACGAAGACAATGACACGTCTTGTTTAGCTGTGGGTGAAAGGAGAATAAAGGACGGTTGAAGAGACTGATGAAGGTTTCAGAGCGCCACAAAGAGAGAAGACCTTTTTCTTTTTAAGTGTTCACTCAAGTGTTTTTGCTCCACTTGTTGCTGCTCAGGTCTAATTACATCGTGTGTGTCTCCCTGAAGGGTAATTAGACTCACACACACACACACACACACATACACACACACACACACACAGATGTAAGAGCGTATACAGCATGTCTTATTTCCCGCAGACTTTCCGCTGACACACACAACATGTCTAAATGTTTGCAAACTTGCAGACTTTCCGTTGTTTTTCTTTCCATTGTGATTTTTTATGATTTTGTTTAGTATCAACATGGATGCCAGACCTCCAGAAAGAACAGAGTAACCAATGCTAAACTGTGTGTGTGTGGTGTGTGTGTGTGTGTGTGTGTGTGTGTGTGTGTGTGTGTGGTGTGTGTGTGTGTGTTTGACATGTATGTGTGTCCGTGGGTGTGTGTGTGTGTGTGTCTGTGTGCGTGCGTGCGTGAAATGGATAAGGATAATAAAAAATAAGTATTTTAAAGACACAATCTATCATGTAAAGTATTTACACCAAATTAAATGTAACTATACAAATAACCTTAAAAAATAAATCAATAAAAAAACACTTAGGACAATGAGTATATGGCAAACTACAGCGTATTATATTTTAAACTACAGTGTGTTATATTTTAAAGTGGAGGGCTGTGCAGACATGTGTGCAGTCAGAGAGTTGAGCATGAACACGGCTCACAGTATAAAGAAGGACAAACAGAACAAGCTGCTGCTCTCATGATGTGCATGCATGTAATGCATCATGTATTCGGGAGCAGTGAGAACAAGAAGAATGAACCGGAAACAGGAACACTTGTAAAGCTGGACGACATCTGGCGAGACATGGACGGGTACAATGACAATGGATTGTATGATCAGGCATAGATAGAGACACAAGACACAGCTGGAGGAATACGAGAGTAAATAAAACAGGAAACAAGAAACACAAACAACAACAACATCGAATGCAGACGGCTCTAAAGATTCTGTTTGTGCAGACGGCTCTAAAGATCCTGTTTGTTGCAGACGGCTCTAAAGATCCTGTTTGTGCAGACGGCTCTAAAGATCCTGTTTGTTGCAGACGGCTCCAAAGATCCTGTTTGTTGCAGACGGCTCTAAAGATCCTGTTTGTGCAGACGGCTCTAAAGATCCTGTTTGTTGCAGACGGCTCTAAAGATCCTGTTTGTGCAGACGGCTCTGAAGATTCTGTTTGTGCAGACGGCTCTAAAGATTCTGTTTGTTGCAGACGGCTCTAAAGATTCTGTTTGTGCAGACGGCTCTGAAGATTCTGTGTGTTGCAGACGGCTCTGAAGATCCTGTTTGTTGCAGACGGCTCTGAAGATTCTGTGTGTTGCAGATGGCTCTAAAGATTCTGTTTGTGCAGACGGCTCTGAAGATCCTGTTTGTGCAGACGGCTCTGAAGATTCTGTTTGTTGCAGACGGCTCTAAAGATTCTGTTCGTTGCAGACGGCTCTGAAGATTCTGTTTGTTGCAGACGGCTCTAAAGATTCTGTTTGTTGCAGACGGCTCTAAAGATTCTGTTTGTTGCAGATGGCTCTAAAGATTCTGTTTGTTGCAGACGGCTCTGAAGATTCTGTTCGTTGCAGACGGCTCTAAAGATCCTGTTCGTTGCAGACGGCAGCGCCATTTTCAGAGCTATCAGTGTGAAAGTGATCATAGCTCTTTAAATGGTACTGCTGTAGGTATTCAGCTAACAATAACGAAGAGGAAGACTTCATGATGAAGACTCAGTGATGAAGACAAGCTGAAGACTCAGGTTCATGATGAAGACATGATGAAGACATGAAGAAGACATGATGAAGAATCAGGCTCATGATGAAGACATGATGAAGACATGATGAAGAATCAGGCTCATGATGAAGACATGAAGAAGACATGACGAAAACATGATGAAGACATGACAACATCGCTCAACTTTTGAAGCGAGCAACGCGAGCAAAGCGAAGCGACGCTCCCACAATGCATTTCGGCAAAGTGTGACGTCACCCCATTCAAAGTGAATGGGCAGAAGCGTTGAAGCTTCAACGCACGCCGCCGTGTGGACGGATCGTTAGGCTCATGATGAAGACTCAGACTCATGATGAAGACATGATGAAGACTCAGGCTCATGATGAAGACATGATGAAGACTCAGGCTCATGATGAAGACATGATGAAGACATGATGAAAAAGTACGTGTGTGTTTACTTAGCGTTTCCCGCCATCTGTATCTCCCTGTGTGTTAACCCTGGAGGATCTTTAGCGAACATGACAGTAGTTTCATTCTGCATCTTCTTATTCTTCTTCATATTCATCTTCTTCTTCTTCTTCTTCTTCTTCCTGTTGAAAGCAGAGTGCTTCACATGTCTTTGTGCCAGACGTTTGAAATATTCATAACCCAGAAAAGGAGAGTGTTACCATTCAGAGACTCTCCCTGCAGAGTTCACGGCAGGACGCTGAGGTCGGGGGAAACCCAACACGATGAGTTTAAAACCCGCAGTTTGACAACGTAAAGCTTTCTTTAGTCAACACGGAAATATCAAAGACCGAAAATACATCTCGAGGTTTGTCTGCAGGATTAAAAGTTGAGAGGCCTCGAAGTTTAGAAACAAACATTAAAAATCCACTCTCCACAGTGTGTGTGTGTGTGTGTGTGTGTGTGTGTGTGTGTGTGTGTGTGTGTGTGTGTGTGTGTGTGTGTGTGTGTGTGTCCGTGCGTGCAGTACTTTTTATACTTGTTTGCAAGATGGATTTCCCGTGTGTGTGTGTGTGTGTGTGTGTGTGTGTGTGTGTGTGTGTTTCCTCAGACTTTTTTGCACATTTAGTAAAGTATGTGTGTGTTTACCTAGCGTTTCCGCCGTCTGCCTCTCTGTCTCTCTGTTTGGCGTTCAGTGAACCCTGGAGGATCTTTTTGGAGACTTTTCTTAAAGCTTAGCAAAATGACAGAAGTCCACGCATTCTGGATTTAATTTCTATTGGGAGATGCAGTGTTTGCTAATGGGGATTCTATAACATCTAAATGGAGAATGCATTTGTCTAGCCAACTTACAAATAAGGATTCAGCTCATTTAGTGACATGAGTACACACTGAGAGACAACTGGTCCCCAACTTTAGTGCAAGTGAGACCAGATGCCCTGATTATACTAGAAACGCATGCATAATGAATACATTTTTATATATATTGCCATCTTTTCGCCGATATGTACAATATGATGATGAACACAGAGATCCTCTAAGCCAGAGTCTTACTTCGTCTCCAGGCTTTAATGTTCAAAAAGCTCTTTATTTCTCTCATACTGCCTGTGCTGCAGCACCTCTTTTCACCCTCTGTCTGAAACCAGAGCCCAGTCTGCTCTGATTGGTTAGCTGACCGGCTCTGTTGTGATTGATCAACCTGCTTAGAGATGTCACGTTCAATGTGTTGGAGCGCTAGCCAATAGGAGCGGAAGTCTGCTGTAGTGATGTCACAATGTTACAGATGTACGTGCAGTTTAAAAGATAACTTTGCTGATTTTCATCTGGCTTTGCATCGCTTCAAAACTCGGAAAGTAATCCCTATATTTAGGATTAACATAATTACATTTTGCGATCCATTCACACCACTACTCACTTGGTAAGGCGAGGTGTGAGGTTGGGACAGACTGTTGATGTCGGATTTACATTTGAAAGTCACTAAGGTATTTTTTTATTTAGATATGACTACGTTAATGAGTTTCACTGACGAATGGAGTCCTGTTAGACGAGGAGGAATATCTTCATATGATGCTCAGACAGGAGAATATAGACCTCCATCAGCAGACGAGCCGAAATCTGAATGTGTGTGTGTGTGTGTGCGTGCGTGCGTGGTGCGTGCGTGCGTGCGTGCGTGCGTGCGTGCGTGCGTGCGTGCGTGCGTGCGTGCGTGTGTTTACTTGAGAAAGAAGGAAACAAACAGATTCCCTTTCCTTTTTCTTTCCGTCTGACATCATGCAGCCCGTTATATATCTTTCCCGCTGCTTCACCCACACCAAGACGCCTCGATAAAAACTCAATCAGCTGCAGATGACCTTTCAGACCACTGACAGGTGAGAAAGTCCTGAAATAATATCTCAATGATCACATGACGCGGGATCTTTAAATCTGTGAAGCAACGGATCTAAAACATCTGGCATTCAGAGGAATTTCATTAGGGATAATATGTTTAAAGACGGCATAAACAAAGTGGAATGTATGTACGTTGAAACCACTCCAATGACACAAACAGAAACACAGAAACACTAACTGCAGCGCATTGCGGAAGCTATTTGGGTCGTTGAAAAGTGTTTTTTGCAGCTATCAGACCGTACGTTACATATTAAGTCATGACCATAAGCTTTATAATGTCAACGAACCCCGCTTTCTGAAGCTGAAGGGTTGCTGACCAATGGGCTCCTTCCCTTTCTTTTGGTGAGTTTTATCACATTAAAAAACCTGCATATGTGTCACGGCTGGAGGGCAGAAGAATTCAAAATCAAAATCCTTTAGTGGCAGAACTGGGCCAGGCAAACAACATGAACTCTGACACAGACTGAAAGAAAAAACAGAACAGAACAGTCCCCTATTACACAATTTTTCATTAATATATTACAGGTCTCAGATATATCCAGAGCCTGTCTCTGATTGGCTGAAACACCAAACAGATCATTGCAGCATCCCATAATCCCCTCTGTTTCAGCCCTGTTTCCAAAGTGCTGATTCTCTGTCTGTTACTTTAGATGAAAATAAGGAGCCCCTCCCCACGCCCCTCTGAGAGAGATTTGGTTACAAAGAACTCAATGGTGCTCTAGGAGGAGATTCAGGTGATAAGGGGGGGGGGGGGTTACCTTGGTTGCTGATTGGCTAATGGTTACACAAGCCAAAACATCGTTATGACATCATAAAGTGGCCAAAATCTGATCAGCTCATTTTCAGACAGGTTTTTATAGAAATGGATCAGGACAAAAAGAGAGAGAATCTTTGTTCCTGAAACTTTCAGAGTCTCTTTACACAGAGGGGACACATGTTGATGTAGAAGAGACATGAAGAAGAGGGGACACATGTTGATGTAGAAGAGACATGAAGAAGAGGGGACACATGTTGATGTAGAAGAGACATGAAGAAGAGGGGACACATGTTGATGTAGAAGAGACATGAAGAAGAGGGGACACATGTTGATGTAGAAGAGACATGAAGAAGAGGGGACACATGTTGATGTAGAAGAGACATGAAGAAGAGGGGACACATGTTGATGTAGAAGAGACATGAAGAAGAGGGGACACATGTTGATGTAGAAGAGACATGAAGAAGAGGGGACACATGTTGATGTAGAAGAGACATGAAGAAGAGGGGACACATGTTGATGTAGAAGAGACATGAAGAAGAGGGGACACATGTTGATGTAGAAGAGACATGAAGAAGAGGGGACACATGTTGATGTAGAAGAGACATGAAGAAGAGGGGACACATGTTGATGTAGAAGAGACATGAAGAAGAGGGGACACATGTTGATGTAGAAGAGACATGAAGAAGAGGGGACACATGTTGATGTAGAAGAGACATGAAGAAGAGGGGACACATGTTGATGTAGAAGAGACATGAAGAAGAGGGGACACATGTTGATGTAGAAGAGACATGAAGAAGAGGGGACACATGTTGATGTAGAAGAGACATGAAGAAGAGGGGACACATGTTGATGTAGAAGAGACATGAAGAAGAGGGGACACATGTTGATGTAGAAGAGACATGAAGAAGAGGGGACACATGTTGATGTAGAAGAGACATGAAGAAGAGGGGACACATGTTGATGTAGAAGAGACGTGAAGAAGAGGGGACACATGTTGATGTAGAAGAGACATGAAGAAGTGCATTTTGCATAATAGGTGAACTTTAAATGCACACAAGACTAATCACAAGAACAAGACACAGGTGTGGAGGGAAGAGAAACACAGGTGAACACAATCAGGTAATCAAAGAAGAGGGAAAAGAGAAGGGAAGTAGCTACAGACGATACACTTTTCTAAATAAAACGGGAAACAAAGACAGATCTTGACAGGACACAATAAAACAGGGAAAACTAATAGGGATCATAACACATATGTGTGCTATTCCTGATTTGTCCACAGTTGTAATGCTTTTTCTTTGTTCCTGTGGCTCCTTCTCTTGATGAACTGGTGTCAGGGAAGCACGAGCTGTCCTCATCACGGACCACATTAAAGTGGCAGGAAGGATTTCACTTCCTAATTGAATTAGTGTGGGTTTCTGCCTCGCTAACTTCACCATCTCTGTGTCTTTCCTTTGTCTCACACACACACACACACACACATCCGTCAAGATGAAAGACAACCATCACCATAAACAACACGATGCATCTGGCTCACATGTGCAGAAACAAAACATAATGCAGCGTAAACAATCTATATGTTGTTCACAGCTGTTGCACGAGTATCCGCAGGACCATCAGTCAGGCTAACGTCCGTCAGCAGACATGCACCTCATTTTCCAATACAATAATCATGATGTATACAGTATATATACACATATAGACACATTGATTTAGGTTCACATGTCATATTAACACCTGTGTGTGAAGCAAAGGGAAAACAAACCTCTGGGTGCTGCTCAGAGAAGCAACAATCGTAGTGCATTCCGAGTTATACACAACTTACAAGCAGGTATGATCACACAAAGACACACACACCACACACACATGCACGCACACCACACACACACACACACACACACACAGTGACGATCTCTCCCCATTCCAGTCATGTAAGCAATTTGTTGAGGAATGGTGCGTTGCAGGCTTCAGTCATCCAGAAATAATCCAACATCTGAACCACAAAACCAGGAGTACACTGACACACACACACACACACACACACTGGCCCTCTTTTCCCTTGAAGCTGAGTCTACTGGAGGTCTATTTTTAGTGCAGGATCTTCTTTTTTAAGGATACAAATCAGATACTCGTGTTTTGAAGATGTCCCACATGCTGTATAGTATACACACACTCACACACACACACTTGTTGAGTTCCCCACATGCCCGCTAAAGGCTATATCCTGTGTTAATGTAGTGAGACGCAGAGAGCAGCAGGGTGTTTGCAGACTGCAGGTCAGTGGAGGACTCAACAAAAGACACACTGCAGAAGAAGCTGCTTTAAGCTGCTTTCACATGACAAGAGGTTAATTTGCTCTTCTCTGACATGGCCGTTGTGCTGTGCAAATAAAGAAAAGAAAGCAAAAACAATAAGACGTTACTTAAAGAGGCCCATCTATGCTTGATGGGATTGTGTGTGTTATATAGGCTTCTGCTACATTCCTTTCTAAGCCTACATTGTTCTGTTTTCTTACATAATACACTTAAAGAGTCCTCTCTGTATATCAGTATGTAGAGTCTCTACTTTAAAGAGTCCTCTCCTGCTGATTTTCAGGTGTATATCAGTATGAAGTGTCTCTACTTTAAAGAGTCCTCTCCTGCTGATGTTCAGGTGTATATCAGTATGAAGTGTCTCTACTTTAAAGAGTCCTCTCCTGCTGATGTTCAGGTGTATATCAGTATGTAGTGTCTCTACGTTAAAGAGTCCTCTCCTGCTGATGTTCAGGTGTTATCAGTATGTAGTGTCTCTACGTTAAAGAGTCCTCTCCTGCTGATGTTCAGGTGTATATCAGTATGTAGTGTCTCTACTTTAAAGAGTCCTCTCCTGCTGATGTTCAGGTGTATATCAGTATGTAGTGTCTCTACGTTAAAGAGTCCTCTCCTGCTGATGTTCAGGTTTAGAGAAAACAGAAAGTGGAAAGCTACAGAGAAAAGTCCTCAGAGAGAAAGACAATATTTACTGTTTTTGAGCTGGACACATGTTTTTCCCACCTGTCAATCACTGTGTATTCTGTCTGTTATAAGTGTGAGGTCCATTTTGAGTTTAAACTGTTTTCTCACAAAGGTGTTGCCCTCATTAAACGAAGGCCTCCAGTCTTATTGAGCCATGGGCCCGCGGTTTTAAAACCTCTTATCAATGAGGGAGGAAAACACGAGAATCAAAGCGTCAATCGTGGCCTGGTGTGAACCCGGAGATACTGAGATATGACGGACACACTCTGTCTGAGACTAAGCCTGAAATTGTAGATGGTATCGCTGCGACAGAAAAGGGAAGGAACTTTTTATGGCAGTGAGTGACGCCTTTAAATCTGCACAAACTTCATAGTTTAGACAAATGTTCCTGCAAAGTTTTGGAAGGTTTTTAATTTGCAGTGGGGGATTTGAATCTGAAATAGAGGTTCTTAAATACAGATAAGGTAAGATAAGATCAGAAGTACTTTATTGATCCCAATTTGGGACATGTTTGCGATTTAAAGGGGTGCACAGACATGTCATTGTCTATATCAGCAGTTCCCAACCTTTTTCACCTCAGGGCCCACTTAAGAATCTAAAAAATGTTCTCGGTCCACATTCAACCATAAACAATACGGAGGCTAAATAAAGTTCTGATTGGTCAATTCAGAACATGTGACACATTGTTAATCCAGTAGAACAGACCGCTGTCAAGGACTGTAATGACCGTTGCTAAGGAGGATCGAGAAAGAAAAAATCTTAATAATGAAAATGTTTCCACACAAATCATAATGTTTTGCAAATTATTTGGCGGCCCACTTGCGTTGGGAATCGCTGGTCTAGATGCCATCTTAATTAGCTATTGAAGCAACTAGCTAATGAGTGAGATACCTTGTCTTTCTTGTGTAGTTTCCCATAATGCACCAAAGCCTAACTTTACAGATATAACAAACTAAATACTTGAAAATATATCTGGCTAACAGAGTGGTGCAGGAATGAGTCTTAACACAGGGAAGTTAGTCAGCATAAAACCACTTCCTGTCCCCAAGCCTAGAAGTCAATGGTTTGCTGAATGTGTTTTTGGTTGTTATCCTGAAATAAGGTCTGTGGTTAACACAAGCTGAAGAGATTTTAACGTTTAGTTCTACGACATAAAATACGTCAGTAAATACCCCACTGGTGCATTTAAAAACAGCGGTTGCTAACAAGTGTCGATATGAGGCGACTAAACGTCATCACGCCCAACATTAGCCGCCTTTAGCTTAGCGGTGGTGACGTGAAGTCATGTGACCGTGCTGTAGTTCCTTTATAGCCAAACATTAGCCACCTTTAGCTTAGCGGTGGTGACGTGAAGTCATGTGACCGTGCTGTAGTTCCATTATAGCCCAACATTAGCCACCTTTAGCTTAGCGGTGGTGACGTGAAGTCATGTGACCGTGCTGTAGTTCCTTTATAGCCAAACATTAGCCACCTTTAGCTTAGCGGTGGTGACGTGAAGTCATGTGACCGTGCTGTAGTTCCTTTATAGCCCAACATTAGCCTCCTTTAGCTTAGCGGTGGAGACGTGAAGTCATGTGACCGTGCTGTAGTTCCTTTATAGCCCAACATTAGCCACCTTTAGCTTAGTGGTGGTGACGTGAAGTCACGTGACCGTGCTGTAGTTCCTTTATAGCCCAACATTAGCCACCTTTAGCTTAGTGGTGGTGACGTGAAGTCATGTGACCGTGCTGTAGTTCCTTTATAGCCAACATACACCTTTAGCTTAGCGGTGGTGACGTGAAGTCATGTGACCGTGCTGTAGTTCCTTTATAGCCCAACATTAGCCACCTTTAGCTTAGTGGTGGTGACGTGAAGTCATGTGACCGTGCTGTAGTTCCTTTATAGCCCAACATTAGCCTCCTTTAGCTTAGCGGTGGAGACGTGAAGTCATGTGACCGTGCTGTAGTTCCTTTATAGCCCAACATTAGCCACCTTTAGCTTAGCGGTGGTGACGTGAAATAAGGTCTGTCGTTAACACAAGCGTAAGAGATTTTAACGATTAGTTCTACGACATAAAAAATGTCAGCAAAGACCCGACTGCGTTGCTGCTAGATTTGTGTCCGGTTTGGTTCCAGTGGGTTTATCGGTTTGTTCAGATGCTGTTCGTCAATGCAAGCAAACTGTTTAATAGTGTTTTTATGTTTGTATTCGTCAGACAGTTTATAGATGTTTTATCTTCACGGTCATCTATATATTTTTCTTACTTTCTAATGCTAGTTTATTTCTATTTCTATTTCTAGATGTTTTTATTTTAGAATTGTTACATCTACTCTTGTAATTTTTTATTATGTGCAATGCCTTGTTTTGTTTTTTGCTGCAACAACAAAATCTGACATTTTTATTTGATCTTATTTTAGGATTGCCAGTTCTACTTAATAATAACAAATACTGATTCATGCTACGTTAAGTCACACATTTCAACTCCAAATGAGGTACAACTTTCCTTTGATTCTTCTTCTGCATCCCCTATTTTTAGCTGCTGCTGGTTTTCAATTAGAAACCTCCCCTCAAGAACTCTTGTGTGAACTTTCGAGCAAAACTTTTCGTTATTCGCTTCCCATTTGGCACCAGTTCCTCATTCACCTCCCTCCTCCTCCTCTGTTCATGTGCTCCATCACTGTGGAGACAACACAAACACCTCCTTGCCTCTGCTTCTGTTCGCTCGGTGTAGATTGGGTTTAGATTACTAAAAATCTCTCATCTCTTTCGTAATGCTTTCTGGCGGCTCTGCAGATTTAATCCCATGAAAGACCGACTCTCTGATTCCTGTAGTCAGAGGTGGGAAGTAGTGGAGTAAAAATACTTTGTTACTGTACTTAAGTAAATGTTTCTGGTATCAGTACTTTACTCCACTACTTATTTTCCTGACGACTTTTTACTTTGACTTCTTACATTTTGAAGACAAATACCTGTACTTTCTACTTCTTACATGTTGAACACAAATACCTGTACTTTCTACTTCTTACATTTTCCAAACAGGCTGGTTTCTTTAGTTTGAATCTGTGTTTGGTGGCGTGATCATTATTATTTAGAGCACATGTGTCAAACTCAAGGCCCGGGGGCCAAATCAGGCCCGCGGTGGATTTAATTTCGGCCCGCAGGATAATTTTTTAATTCCTATTAGATCTGGCCCGCCGGTATATTGCACACACACCTTCACTCAATCCTGAGGGTCTCCTCCGCTCAGAGCCTGACCCCAAACATTGATGAACTTGCACCCAAGATGAGATGCCAAGTATCTGGCTTGAACTAGCATCACAGAGCAGCACACTGAGTTTCAATGGATGTTTCCTTCTGCACTTTCTTTCTTGAGACAACAGGGCATGTTTGGTTTTTTCTTTGAGGGAAATAGTTTTGTTGAAGCTGTTGTTGGCCTGTGGAAAAATGTACTCATAAGAAATGACTCTGGAAAAGCTGCAGATAGAGCCATAAGAAATGAATGCAACTGATTATTTAATGTTTAATGTTGTTTTTATAGGCAATAATTTAAGCTTTGTTAGTTCCAAGTTTAATATGTGCAATAAGTTCATTTCAATACGTTTTGCAATAAACATTGAACCAGTCCGGCCCTCGACTAGTACCCATTTTTTTATTTTGGCCCACTGTGTATTTGAGTTTGACACCCATGATTTAGAGTCATTGCGTGCCTATTGATTTGAACACGATCCGTGTATCCATCATTTCCTGGTCTTCTCTAAAGAAGAGGGACCAATGAAAACGTTGTCATGTTGCCGTTGTTCAGCATGGAAACATTCATTAGCTAACAATGACATTATTGTTCTATTAATATAAAGGAGGTCAGGTACTCTTTAAAACAGCTGCTAGTTATGGGTACTTTTTACTGAAGTACATTTCAAAGCCTCTTTACTTTTACTTGAGTAAAGAAGTTTAGTCAGTACTTCTACTTTCACCAGAGTATTTTTAAACGAGTATCTGTACTTCTACTTGAGTAAAGGATGTGCACTTTTGTAGCAGACCTGGTGTCAGCAGTGTTCCTTAAGCACTGACCGACGTTAAGTGGATCGTTTAGAGTATTTTTATCGTCAATGAAGAACCCTGAACTTTATAAACGTTCCTGACATCGAACACCGTAAATCGTCCTTTATTAAGTTATTTCTGCTTCTCTTTCCCCTCTTTTTTGTCCTCTCTTCGTCCTTCTTTTCCCACTAAACCCTGTAATAGAACACTTTTCTCCGTCCCCTGTAATTGAGGTGAAGACACATACCTCCTGTAATTGGTTTTACAGTAAGGACTCGTGATGCTTTTGCTTACCTGTGCACATTTCTGGATGTTCAGGTTGCAAACAATCAATTCAAGGTCAGAGGGGTGCAGAGAGAAGCGTTTTTTTGGGGAAGTCTTGGAAAGTCTTGCAGCTCCTTTGTGTTGCTGAGCTGCAAGCAAACTTTCCTCGTGGGGTTTAAACTTTGAATAATTTTGCATACTGTTATCTCCCCTCAATTCATTCTTCCTCGCTCTCTGCTGTGTTATCTCGTTTCTATTTAAATTCCACTATTTTGTGTTTATCTCATATATCACATTGGAAAAAATGCTGCTCCAAAAATAAGTTGAACAAATAATGAAAACAAGGTGTTTTCACTTGAAATAAGGAAAGAAATCTGCCGATAGAACAAGTGAACATTAGCTTGGTTAGATTTCTTGAAATAAGAAGGGATATGTAGATAAATCAGATCTTGTAATTAGATGGAAAACTAATTTTGAACTATATTTGACCAGAATCAGGAAATGTTGTGTCGCAATAAGCCGCAAATGCTCAAAAGTTTTCTGTTTTCTGATGTAAGTTGGAGATACATCTCAAAATAAGATTTTTTGACTTAACAAGATGATGCATTGTCTAAAAACAAGACCTGATATCTCACTGCAGTGTCACTTCTGAAGTTATTATGTCTTATATCAGGAGTAGAGACATATTCTGACTAGATATTAGACAAATATACTGGGCAAGATTTCGAGTTTTTGTAGTGCACCCTTCCTCCCCTCCTCTCCTTCCTCTCTTCTCATCAGCATCATATTTATTTTTGAGCTCTCGTCTCTCAGTGGGTATTTGGCCTCGAGTGGCATCAACTTGTTGACCTGCACGGTAACATAGCTCCTTAAGAAAGTCCAGGAAACAGACGTCCTGATTGTAATGATCAGTGATTGTTCTCCAGACCGAGAGACAGTGAGAGGGATCATCAGAAGTGGAGAGGGGGGAGAGAGGTCATCAGAAAACAGAGTGAAGGAGGGTGGCTGATGAAGATTGGATCACTTGTGGAGAAACTGGGGTGAAAAAAAAAGGATGCGTCACATTTTGCAGGAATAATTCACCTTTTGCTCGCCCCTATTCACACTTCCGGTTTAAACGCTCATGTGTTAGCTTGTCTGGTTTAGCACTAGCTGAATTGTAAACAGTGACTTATTTAAGATCATTCACAGCTACTTTGCTCATATGGAATGTTTTATTGCAACCATCATCTGTTAGTGGCTGCAGGATGACATATGGAAACGGCCTAAAATCTCATATTAACACATTTGAATAACTCAGTTAACCTGTCAGTGTGCTGTTCAGCTAGCAAACGTTAACAATAGGCGCTTTCACACCGGAGTACTTTTCCCAGGAATAGTTCAGATAGTTCCTGGGATTTTGCGTTCACACCAAAAAGATCTGGAACTAGAACTTTTTTTTGCGAACCTTTTCAACCCTTTTTCGTCCCTGCTAGGGCCGGCCGGGGACTTCGGGTGGCAGTATACGCCGTGAAGTTGTTCGCGGCCTGCCAGTAAACCCAAAGCAGAAGAAGAAGAATAAGTGACGTCAGCGGCTCCCTCAGGGACTTATTCCGGTGTGAACGCGATTTACTAGATAGTTCCAGGAAATAAAAGTTCCGGGAACTATTCCTGGGAAAAGTACTTGGTGTGAATGCGCCTTATCTAGCTAGCAATCAACGAACATTAGCTATCTACTTTACAAGCTTCAACTTAATTATTTATGTAGTCAGCTAGCTTACATTAGCTACCTATCTAACAAGCTAGCTAGCAAATTAAAGCTATCTGGCTAGCTATGGCTGAATAAAATTATAAAAACATTGTTGACATGAGATTTTTTAAGCTAACTGGCTAACATTATACAGCTAGCAGTTCCTAACAGCTCCAAACATCGCTGTAAATTCCCCCAAAATTACCTTATTTGGATAACTATATCCCATTTTTGTCATCTTAATGTTAGGTTTGTTCCCTTAAACACATGTTTTACATAATAACAGTTAATTTAAAGGCTTACAAGCGGATTATTTGGGAAGTTAAAGCTGTCAACGCCATACAACACCTCTTTAAGTGGCTGAATCAGGTGGTAGGTGTTCAGATGTCACTTTGCCCTGCCTAATACATTCCTAAAACCTTCTTTAAAAGCGACATTAAATGTTTTAAAAGAGCTCTCCTTAGTTTTATAAAAAAACAATGAGAGGAACTCTTTGAAAGTGCATGATGGTGGGAGTGAAAACATTTCAAAATACTTGAAAAAGTGAAGGCTGTGTTCTTTCACACTTTTTTAACTAAAATATATTATTCTTTATTTCTATAATGTTCGATGATTTGGCCTTTCTCGTCTTGTCTAGACAGCCTGAAGGCCGCTTGGTGTAAGTTTGCTCTCATGTCAGGCAAACTTTATCCTCCATGTTTTCTCCGTCCAGAGTGTTAACCTGTAAATTAACCTTCTGTAAAGCTTTGTTTTGATACAACAGATATCTCCTTGAAACACTCGCCAAACAAAGCAAGGATAAGTTCTCCTCTCTATCAGAAGAGTGCTTGTTTCCAGAGGTTAATTCTCAGGTTAATCCAGTGCAGTGAGAGCACTGAGGGACTTAAGGAGTGAAATACATTAACTTCACCATGAGACCGTTTCTTAGACAAGGAATAATGTGCAGCAAGGGGGTCGATCATTTAAAAAAGAATGCTTCGGCTTATTTCACTTACTAAAAGTTTAAAGAAACTCGTAAAAAACGTTAGTGTTTACTTCCTGTCTGTCTTCTTCTGCTGTTCCCTTTAGTGTTTTCTGCGGATAGATATGACTGCACATAGTCCCCTTGATTAGAGCGTCCTCCTTAGCAACGGTATGTTCTCCTTAGCAACGGTCTGTTCTCCTTAGGAACGGTCTATTCTCCTTAGCAACGGTCTGTTCTCCTTAGGAACGGTCTATTCTCCTTAGCAACGGTCTGTTAGTGAAAGATAGCAGAACTTTGGAATGTCCAAAGTGACCAATTAAAATAGAGTATTAATTACGGCGTGTAATACATCAATATATTATCAATTTACATTCAAAGTGGGCAAAATCCAGGATTAGAGGTTGGTTTCTGGCTTTTAATCTCATACAGTTGGTGACGGAACGTTTTTTTATCAACACCTCGTAAAAAATGTAACAGAAACAAGCCCTAACTTTTGTGGTTTAGTTTCTTTCAAGTCTTTTAGGGTGCCTTCAGGCTGGACCATCTATTGATTTCACATAATTCTGAGGAAAGCAAGCACTCCAGGGATACATTTATCGAGGGTTTTCAGACGCAACTTTCTTTTTTTTATGTCAGACAGTTAAGTTTAAAATTAGATGTGTTACCCCCTGTTTGTATTTAGTGTTAGCAGGATATCTTTAGGTTACAGACCGTGCTGAGACAACACTTTAAAACAGTGGTTCTCAACTGGTCAGGCCTCGGGACCCACTTTTTCCTTAGTCAATAGATCGACCCGAAATTTTGAACCACTCAAATCTATTCAACAAAAAATCGTGCAGTAATTATACGCTTTTCAGCATACAATTTTAATTAAAGTGAAGTACAGTGCATATATCCCTTCACAGAACAAAATAACGCTTTTAAATAAGGTTTAATGAGATGATGGAATCAAAGCTGAACTGTATAACATAGAAAGGCACTCATGCTGAAAACCCAACCCAGAAGGGGGGTCTGGGGGGATTCTCCCCCAGGAGATTTTTAGAAATACTAACATATAAACTACACATTCTGGTACACTCTGAGAAGAAAATAAATAAATCTATTACTACCCGACATATTAATAATATTTTATGCCATTGTTTGTTTTTCACTTTGTTCTGACAGCTTGCTGCTCCTCACAGAGAGAAGAGCAAAGAGGAGAGAGTCTGTGTGACTTACTTTAAATTGTGGGTAGGGTAGATAACTCCCATTGTTCTGTGACCTGTCAATCATCAAACCGGGGGTCATATTTCATTGTGTGTTCATTTTTATCTGAAGTTGTACCCATGGATGTATAAAGAATAGTTCTACCGCAAAGTTATTCTCCGTAGGGACTTCCGGCAACAATCTTGATTCTGATTGGCCAGAAGACTCGAAAAAACGTCAGCAAAGATGTTTTATTAAGAAGATGATCACACAGTTTTCAAAACCGTTTATGGTCTCCGGTACTTCCAGTCCAAAGCCTACTGCATGCACAGCGTTGGAAAATTGGGCCTTCAAAATAAAAGTTTGATTTTTTTCCCAAAAAAAAAAAGGAAATTATTTTTTTTTCTATTTTATTTTCTTCACTCACACATCTGCGACCCACTCGAAACGGGTCCGCGACCCACTTTTGGGTCGCGACCCACAAGTTGAGAACCACTGCTTTAAAATATATAAAAGACATATTTGATAGTTATCTGGACCACCTCACACTGTGTTGAGCTTCACTGAGAAATCATCTCGTTCCCATTCTTCCACTGGAACACCAGTTAAGTTATAAAACTATGGCCTGTTTGTATATATTGGTAAAAGGATATCTTTAGGTTACAGACCGTGCTGATGCATCGCTTTATAACTAGATGTTGTTTTTATCCGTCACTTTTCATTCTCTTGTAGGACAGTCCAACAGTTGATTGGAAAGTCAAACCAAGACCAACAAAACTTTTATTAAATATTTACATTGTTAGAACTTTGCCAAAGGAGATTCCAGGAGATGAAAGACATATTTCAGTCCAACAGTTGATTGGAAAATGGCAGCAAAAAACAAGCTAACAAACTCAATTTAAACATATATATTGTTAGTACTCTGCTTGGAAGATTCCTGGTAATAAAATTTCATATTTCATAGTTATCTGGACCGTCTTACACTGTGTTGAGCTTCACTGAGAAATCATCTCGATCCCATTCTTCCACTGGAACATCAGTAAGTTTAAAACTAGATTTGTTATCCCCTGTTGGTATTTATTGTTAGCAGGATATATTTAGGTTACAGACCGTGCTGATGCATCACTTTATAACTAGATGTTGTTTATATCCGTCACTTTTCATTCTCTTGTAGGACAGTCCAACAGTTGATTGGAAAATGGCAGCAAAAAACAAGCAAACCAACTCTATTTAAAGATATACATTGTTAGGAGTCTGCCAAAGGGGTTTCCTGGTAATGAAAGACATATTTTATATTTATCTGGGTCACCTCACACTCAGAATCATCTCGTTCCCATTCTTCCTCTGGAACATCAGACATCAGCGTCTGCCATACGGCGTTATGAATCCAGCTGGAGGCACGTTACCAAGATGAATGTTTGCCACATTGCTGCCCAAAAATATGTAGAAGTGTTTAATCTGCTGGTAATCCGGCCTTCTGCCTCTCTCTCCGCTGGCCTCATTAAACAAATCTCTCTGCCAGTTGGCCGGCTGGCTCGCTGTGTACAAACAAAACCTCGGATAAACACAGGCCACATGCAGACACAGAAACGCTCCGAACGCGTTCACAGTTTGCAGTTCACGTTGTTGCCTTTAAAAACGATTTGACCCTAACAATAGTTCATTTAAAGGCTTAAAAGCAGTTTTGGGGGGAATATTAAAGCTGGCAACGCTATACAACACCTCTTTAATTGGCTGAATCGGGTGGTATTTTTCTCCAGATGTCACTCTAATATATTCCTAAAACTTCTTTAAATGTGACAATAAATGTTGAAAAGAGCTCTCCTTAGTTTTAGAAAAAAACGGAGGAACTCTTTGAAAGTCCTTTAAATTAAACTTCAAAGTGCTGATGGTGGGAGGGAAAAAAGGCCAATACTTGAAAATGTGAAGGATATGTTCTTTCACACTTTTTCTGTACGTTGTTGTACGAGTTTTCTGAGTGTTGCATCAGTGACTCCATACGTGCTTTCATGTAAAGAGTTTCTGCATTTTAATCTCATTCATAAATTATTATAGTAGTTTACTTAATGTGGCATATGATTTATATTCATTACTACGCAGCTCATGCTCACAAACCGACTTCCACAGTCGTGTTATATTGATGTTTCATTGTAAAACACGGAGTTAAGCAAGATAGCAATGCAATTCTAACAGTAAGGGGCAATAAAGTATTAATGACGTTTGCTAAGATGGTGTACCACAGAATCGGGTCATTATATATCCTTTATGAATCTTGAGAAGTAGAAGCAGACCTGAAGAACAGTTGCATGCTCGATGGGAAGACAATTCAAAAGTTAAATGCTGATTCTTCAGGAAACAGGAAAAAATCTTATTTGCAGTAACATTATTTTGTGACACTACCTTGACTTTGAATCCTATCTAAGGACTGGAACTATTACATTTCCTTTGCACATTACCGAAAGTGTGCAGGAATCTCTTTTCCTCTGCCCTCTCCTTGAAACACCATTAGCTGTCGCTTCACACATGGCAGCATCGTTTGGACTCACTTCAGCGTCAGAAAGCATGAGAGAAATATTTCCAACCGTGAAGAGAAAGGCAGCAGAGCACCATCACTCACAAAGTGCGTAGTCAAATGAATGTTTAATAACTCCATAGAGACTCTGATGCCTGCTAACAAACCAGGCTTAACTAAGTGAGAGATCTATAAAATAACTCCCCTCAGTCTCCTGTTTTTCATCAATGTTTCTGAACCGCAGCGGAGGGTTTTCACGCCGCAATGTGGCAGCAATTTGGGGTTATTTCTCTGGCGAGGATCTGCAACGTGTTTCCTTTTCAAAGCTCTAAATGTCGGAGGCTGTCTGGAAGGTAAATTTCACGGGTCGTTTGGCAGCAGGAAGTGTGTTTTGGTCGGGGTGTTTGTGTAAACAGCTCGTAATGGTTTTAACCTGCGGTGAGGCCTCTGTGATGCTCACACACACACACACATATATGTCTGGACAAAATGTACATGACCACTCACTGTACACATACCCATACACACATGCATATGGGAATACTTGTGCATGTGCATCACTGACGTTCATTCTTCTCCACCTTATGGGGACTAACACTTCACTTCTTGAAATTATTCAGTCACCTTGACCTGATCTTAAGTTGGAGTTTAAGTGGCCCTTTTGTTAGGTGTATATCAGTCTGTAGTGTCTCTACTTTAAAGAGTCCTCTCCTGCTGATGTTCAGGTGTATATCAGTATGTAGTGTCTCTACTTTAAAGAGTCCTCTCCTGCTGATGTTCAGGTGTATATCAGTATGTAGTGTCTCTACTTTAAAGAGTCCTCTCCTGCTGATGTTCAGATGTATATCAGTATGTAGTGTCTCTACTTTAAAGAGTCCTCTCCTGCTGATGTTCAGGTGTATATCAGTGTGTAGTGTCTCTACTTTAAAGAGTCCTCTCCTGCTGATGTTCAGGTGTATATCAATGTAGTGTCTCTACTTTAAAGAGTCCTCTCCTGCTGATGTTCAGGTGTATATCAGTATGTAGTGTCTCTACTTTAAAGAGTCCTCTCCTGCTGATGTTCAGGTGTATATCAGTGTGTAGTGTCTCTACTTTAAAGAGTCCTCTCCTGCTGATGTTCAGGTGTATATCAGTATGTAGTGTCTCTACTTTAAAGAGTCCTCTCCTGCTGATGTTCAGGTGTATATCAGTATGTAGTGTCTCTTCTTTAAAGAGTCCTCTCATTGGACAGTGACAACAGGTATCTGTCAATATGCGTTACTTCCATATCTCAGAATTTAAAATGTGTTCCATATTTTCTAAAATGTATCTTAAAGCTGTTTATCTTTTTCACGGTCATGGTGGTTATTACTGCCTTTTGCTTTAACCCTTCAATCGATGTTCCCCCTCATTGACCTACGCTAAATACCACATATTGACCAAACTGAATTCTAGACCTTTTATTAATAATACAAAAATGGAAATATCACATTGACAAAAGTATTCAGACCCTTAACTCTGTGTTTAAGAGACTATTGGCATTGATTACAGCTTTGAGTTTGTATGGGTATGATTGGATAAACACACTTACTGTAGATTCTTCATCATTTTGGTGAAGCTATTCTACTGTTATTCTCAAAATGATTCAGTCATCTTTAAATGACTAAACCATGCAAACACCATAACATTTGAGCATAAATCTGACACACAGTGCTTTGGATTTTCATCACGTTGTAAAAAGAGAGAACATGTGTACTTCTACTCGGCTTGAATTTCCACTGAGTGATCGTGGATCCAGTCACAGGTTACGATCACAGTCAATATAACACACATTTCTCGTAACAAAGTCAACCTGCCGTCAGTTTTGACTTCTCCTCTCGATCACCCCCCGTATCTCCCACTGTGTGATCTCTTTTCCAGTAAGGATCGGACTCTGTTGAGAAATGACTCACTTTCCATCAGGAGACTCTTATGAGGCTTTAACCTAAGTATATGTTAGGGGTAGTAAGAAAAGAAAACAGACAGGATCAAAATAAATCAACAACTTGATTCACAAAATTGATTTTAAAATGATTTTATTGATTTAAAAATCTGATTTGAGAACAAATAGTCCGTTCCAACGTCTGGAACTGATTGAGGTTTTCTGTAACTGTCCAAGTCTGTTCTTCTTTTCCACTAACCAGTCTTTAAACAGTGCCAGAGCCAATCCAGTGTTAGTGTTTACTTCCTGTCTGTCTTCTTCTACTGTTTCCTTTACTTTACTGGGGACAGTTTAGCCATCGTGAATCCAAAGTTTTCCTGGCCTCCACCAATATAAAAATAGATATTCAAAAAGTATTCATGATGTTTTCTGATGGATGAAAATGAATATAGCTGAAAACTAAACTGACCGGACTTCTTTTTTGCAGATTGATATAAATGCACATAGTATCTTCATCCTCCTTAGCAACGGTCTGTTCTCCTTAGCAACGGTCTGTTAGCGAAAACTAACCGACCACTGGAATGTCGGAATTGACTGATCAGAATCGAGTATTCAACTAAGCTGTGTATTAACCACTGATAATGGACATATGACCTAATGTTTACCAAAGCAGATGCAAATATTAATTTATTTTACTCTAAATATAATCTGTAGGTCTTCATGTTTCAGCTTCTGGGAACAATTTGGAGTTTGGTGCCTTTTTCAAGGACACTCTGCAGTGCATAAGAGACAAACTGGCACCTCTAGTGCAACCTCTGTACTTGTTCCAATTGTTTTACTAATGGTTTTGTCCTGTCGGTTTTCTCTCAGGTATTCTGTCCTACACAACGGGAACAGCACGGAGCAGAAGAAGACGTTTCTGCAGCCCGCCATAGAGTCCCGCGAGTCCTGTTTGTGACCAACGGCGACTCCTCAGTCACATCTCAAACGACCTACACCGACGGAAACACAGCCTTCACTAATCCAGAACCAGATGCTGCAGAAATCGGGGAAAATAGAGCCCCAATGGGACTTTAGGGATCCAGGGGAGGAAGGTGACTTTGCCGTGGATGCATCTGGTTTTAAAAGGTGGCAAAGACCCTGGAACAAAAGCAGTTCTCATGTCTTTCCGATGCTATATCCGTCAAGCCGTCCCACAAAAGACTGAGCGGTCCGGGTCCAAATGGTTTCAAGACCAGTTTGTCGTGTGGAGAACCGGCAGCTTTCCGGGGAATGTGTAGGAGAATTTCACAGCACGAGATGTGATAATGACTGCCTGGGAGTCGTGAAAGTGAAATATGTTGCCAAAGCTATTTGATAATATATACAGGGGATCTATTTGTGATTATTATATAATGCTCCCTGTTGTTTTCCAGTGCAAAATCAGAACGATAGAAGGTTAATTCCTGTAAAACGAGTGGCAAAGTTGGCCAAAAATGAGCTCATGAAACAAGTCATTCCTGGAAAAGAGGCAGAGTTTAGAACAATATTTCTCTTTGCTAAACATGAAGTGTTTTAGCCTTGACACAAAGCTGGGGAACCTGACTACCAGGTCTAAGTTTTCTCTGCTAAATCCTCATTAAGCTGAAAGAGAAATGTGGTTGCAAGGCTGCGGTAAATCCCTGACCTGAACTGTCAAAGTGCATTATAAAAGAGGCTGCTATAGCTCCGTGTTCATCGCTCCATAAAACTCTGTCTGAATCCTTGTTTCTTTTCCCAATAAGAAGTTAGAGGATCAAAAAAAGCTGCTCATGAATGATTCAACAGGAGCAATATGTGCAGGATGTGTGTGTGTGTGTTTGAAGGTTCATGCAGTATTTGTGCGTCTGTATGTATGTTTTTATCCTCCTAATGACTGATGATCGTATGTATGAAATGCTCTTTTCCCATCATCCCACACTGTGTTGCCCCCGCTTCATCTCAGCACACCATTCATTTCCTCTGTTCGCCTCGGATGCCGCGTTAAAGAATGTACCAGAAAAGTGTCCATGTGTCTGTATCATGGAAACTGAAAACACTAAAGCCAACTGATGACCTGTACCCATAATGCATCTATGCCTCTTACTTTTTAAATTTAAGTTAGAGTTAATTTCCTGTCGTACCCATGCAAATAGTCCTCTCTCTTGCATCATTCATTCAAGCGCAACATGGTTAGTAGCAGAGACTCTTCACACAGTAATTAAAGTATCCTCTACTTGAATAAATACAATTAATAAAAACAGCCCTTTTTTATTTTGAAAATAGGATAACAGTTTTTACCATAACTCTCTCTGCCAGAAGGGTAGACAATGGTCCACAGTGTTAATGAATGAAAAATGTTAATGAATAAAAACAAATTGGAGACAGAATTCAATTAAACTGTCAGCGTGCTGCTTAGCTAGCAAACATTAGCTATCTAGCCAACTAGCAAACATTAGCTATCTAGCCAACTAGCAAACATTAGCTATCTAACCAACTAGCAAACATTAGCTATCTAGCCAACTAGTGAACTTTAGCTATCTAGCCAACTAGTTAACGTTAGCTATCTAGCCAACTAGTGAACTTTAGCTATCTAGCCAACTAGTTAACGTTAGCTATCGCGCTAGCTAGTTAACGTTAGCTATCTAGCTAACTAGCCAACGTAAGCTATCTACTTTACAAGGTAGCTAATGTCCTCTATCTATCCACATAGTTAGCTAGCCAACATTCAGTACCCATCTAGGAAACTAGCTAGATAGCAAATGCAAGTTAATTAGCTAGCTATTGCCAAACAGGTGGCTCTCTTAAATTAGGATTATTATTTAATATCCTACGGTTGAATTTGAAGTGCGGACCTCTGCTACCGTTCTGGCAGTTAAATGTACTGTTGGACTGTTTTTCTCTAACTAAGAAATACAGACATGAAATATAAATACACAGATAATATTTAGTTTTTTCAACCAAATCACTGAAGTGAACCCCAGGATGATTTGCATTGGAACAAACTCTTTAACTCTCTAATGAGTTAATGAGATGAGAACGCTGAGCACTGATTCTCTGGCACAAAGAAAACCCACAAAGCTGTTGACTGGAAACCCTGTGCGGGCGAGGTGATCACAGATCCTTCACAGACATGAGCCCATTGACCCAGTTTAACAAGTCACAGGAAATATCCAATCTGACAAAAGGACTCCGGCTCTCATGTTACTCCAGATACATAAATATGAGCCACACAGATCTTAGATCAGCCGACAGCCCCTCTGAGATGATGTACCCTTCATTATGATTCAGTTACCATCATATAGAGTGGTGCAGTGATGATTTGTTTTTGTAGGCGGACCCTGAAGTCAAAAAGCAATGAGATTTTTCCATTGGATTTTGGATTTTTGTAGAAAATAAGATCTGTGGCAAACACACGTTTAATTTAGACGACTAAAAAGCTAACGCTAGGCTATAAAGGAACTACAGCACGGTCACATGACTTCACGTCACCACCGCTAAGCTAAAGGAGGCTAATGTTGGGCTATAAAGGAACTACAGCACGGTCACATGACTTCACGTCACCACCGCTAAGCTAAAGGTGGCTAATGTTGGGCTATAAAGGAACTACAGCGCCGTCACATGACTTCACGTCACCACCGCTAAGCTAAAGGAGGCTAATGTTGGGCGTGATGACGTTAAGTCTTCTCTTTTAGACACTTGTTAGCAACTTTAGTTTTAAATTCACCAGTGAGGTATTTACTGACGTATTTTATGTCGTAGAACAAAACATTAAAAATCTCTTCAGCTTGTGTTAACCACAGACCTTATTTCAGGATAACAACCAAAAACACGTTCAGAAAACCATTGACCTCCAGACCAGGGGACAGGAAGTGATAAAATATTGACTATTTTCCGGGTCTTAGCACTCATTCCTGCACCTCTCTATTAGAACAGAGTACATTTTTAGCCTTCAGACGTAAGAGAGTCAACATAAAAGACCACAGGAAATTTCACTTGAATTTGCTTCAATATGTATTTGTTATTGTTAATTTTCAATATTCTACACAAATGTTGCCAATGCCAGTTGATGCATTGCAGATGATTTCCATCTGCTGGCAGCTGTTGAAGTGTCCTTGAGCAACCCAATATCCATGGGTTTTCTTTAGGGATCATCCATCAAAAATCAGTTTCTCAGAGTATCATTCACCATCTGCAGGCTTCAATGTTTGCAATCTAAGAATAGAATAGTTAAAGGTCCCATGTCATGCTTTTCTGGTTATTACCCGTCCCCTTGTGTGTTATGAAGGTTTTCTGCATGTAAACGGTCTGCAGAGTCACAAACCCTCAAAGTACACCCTGTAGCGAGTAAAACTCTAACACAGAAAAGACCTGTCTATGCTGCCCCAGAACGCCTCGTTGGACATTTCTCTTTTTCTTCCTACAGTGACGTGCCCATACCCAAATGGACCCATTGGTCCAAATAGACCAATCCGTGGAGCCGTTACGTTACGTCCGCGGAGCCGTTACGTTAAGTCCGCGGATTGGTCCAAATTGACCAATCCGCGGACTTCCTCACAGACACACACATTCAATCTTTTCTCAGCTGCAGCTCCGCCGATTTCTCCTCCCTGAGACGGCGGGACGCGACGAGGCTGTGAGTCGGTGTGTGAGCACACACACAAACTCCCAGCCAGGCTGCGGGTGTGTGTGTGTGTTCGGGCTGGGTTCGCTGTGTCTCGCTGTCTCGCAGACGGCCACCGGACTCATAGGGAGGCGGGGTGCAGGAGCTCCAACAAGCCGTGTAGGACAGAGAGTGAATACACATACTACACAGAGATGCTGTTTGAGAAACCAATGTGAGTTTGGAACATTGAACAATGTAAATCTATTCTAGTAGACCTCAACAATGGAATTATGATCAGTAGAAATGGCCATGACATGGGACCTTTAAGTTAAAGGCCAGTATTTAATAAACATTATAAAGTCCTTATGTTAAAGTGGAAATTCAAGAGGCTTTGTCTCTCTTGGAAAATAGTTTTGTGGCAGGCGTACAAGTGAATTTTTCAGCATTAAGTAATAGACAGAAATGGGACATATTTCGTTTTACTTTTATAAATAACGCACAATGCACTTTTCAGTCATTCCAGTAAGGATCCATTTTAGCATTTATATTCTATTACGTTTCAAAAGTCGTAAAACACAATATCAAGTAATCCATTTGAGTCATTTATCCCATCCAAAAACAACCTGTGAATGTATTTTAGGTGCATTTAAATAATATTTATCTTCCAATATATATTCAATGTTCTTAAGATAATTAAGACTTTATTGATCTCTTCCTAACTAATATGTCTATTTTTGAACCTTTCACATATAAGGGAACGTTTGTACAACAAGATATATAAAAGCATTTATTTTTTCTTATAAAATATATATTTAAAAACAGAAGCCTAAGCTTTCTGATGAGTCTTGACCCCCAAAAGTGTGTTATTGTAGTTTAAAATAAGCTAGGGAGTGTCCGAATCATACATTTTTCATTACTTTTTAAAAATTAGTCACAATAAACAAGGCCTTATTATCTTTACTTTGGATTTTCTTGTATTTTAGCACGTTTTCCGTGTCCTCAATTAAGAAAGGAAACTCAGTGCCCTTGTCTGTCCTTCACTGACCTCTCTGCAGAGCCACAAACATCTGTAGACATCACAATATAAACTCAATGAAACTCCACAGAGACGTTTCCAGTTGCACGTTGAACCTTTTCATAAGCACGATCATGGTTTTCAGCATCTTTAAACCCACTATTTTCTTTTCAAACAAACATCCGTGTGTTGTTCCATCCGTGTGTTGTTCCATCCGTGTAAAAGGAGACAGACTTTGTGGCCTGAGAGTTTCTTTTTTTTTTAAAGCCTATTTTTCTGTTCAATTGCCGCCCCCTTCCACCGCTGTAGTTTCCATGACATCCAAGTTGAATGTCAGAAAGTGTGTGTCCATTTGTCTGCGGAGTGTGTGTGTGTGTGTGTGTGTGTGTGTGTGTGTGTGTGTGTGTGTGTGTGTGTGTGTGTGTGTGTGTGTGTGTGTGTGTGTGTGTGGGAGAGGCTCCTCAACAATCTAAAATTAGGAAGGTCAATCTCGCCTACCTTTGTGGAATTTAATGAGGCACAAAGTGTGAAAAAAGGCCTTTCATAGAGAAGTACCAAACACCTCACGAAACGAACGAAAAGGAAAAATTCGAAGAGAAGGAGACCTTTGCTGATCCAAATACTTTCATGTTAGAAATCTATAAATGAATCCTTCAAAGAAACAGAAAGAACATCCGTCCACTGGAGAAGAAATTTGAAATACAATTTTGTTGACCTGATTTACCAAATAAGCACCAAAATGTGAACTCGATTCAGATTTTGAATTCATTTATACAAAGCAAACGAGCAAGAAAAGCCGACCTGCGACTAATACAGACCAACAAAACACAAGTGTGAGTCTTCTCAATCCTGCCTGATTGGTGAGGGTTGCATTTATGAAAAAATGAAGACGGTTGAAGGATAACAAACGGTCTTCATTTTCATAAAGAATCCATTATTTTCCATTTCACTTTAAGCAGAATCTGTAGCATTTAAAGCCATTTGCCTCCCAAATCTCCCAGTGTTTATTCACTTCATTAGGGCAGAGCGACCTATAGTGAAATCCCTAAAGCTATTGTTTATCGACTACCAAATAAATCTTGTTTTTGAGCGAATAATTCAACCAGAAGTTTTGTTTTTGGGCAGGATTTTCAGGTCTGGTGAGAAATTTGATATTTTGGGGGTTCTCATTCATTTGGAAAGCTCTATAACGACCCCTAAAAAGTTAATAAAAGGCAGCCCCTTGCTCAGGTTTTACCTACAAGTCTGACATTTGGAAGGCATATGTAGCATGCTGAGACGCTCAAAAAAGTCACACGGCGTCATATTGTAAACCCAACAGGAAGTCGGCCATTTTAGATTTTTCGTGCAATTTGTGGCCCCTCCTGCACGTTACATGTGTCGTATTTGAACAAATGGCTCCTACAGTTTTCATCCGATTGACTTCAAATTTGGTCAGTACCATCTTAAGACCTTGAGGATCATCATTTACAAAAAGCTTTATTCTACAACGAAAGCCCTCGCTGTTGTGTGGCGGCCAAAAAGCACCGTTTGCCATGAAGTTGCTCGAGCAAACATACTCCAATATGGTTTCTCAAGGATGTCTTAGCCTGAAAACATTTGCATGCCAATATTAGTAACACGTTTTAGACTCTAACATCCTCCATCTCCCAGATTATTTGGTGAGAAATGCCTCAAAACATGGGGGAAGCTTCATAGTGAAATTAAAACCCCACATTAGTTTCTGGTTTCATTCATTTTTGCACTTTTTTTTCAAATGCTGGATATATATATATACGCCATGTAACCACGTATATTTGGTACTGAAGTTCTCAGCACAGCCTCTTGTAAAGCCTTTTTCAATTGCTAAGTGTTTTTACCTGCCTCCTTTTATCTCAGTTGCATCATTTCTCAGACGCAGCCGCTGTCTAAGTCCTACTTTGTGTCAGGAATATTCGTCTGCTTGGATTTACAGGACACTACAAAACTTCTCATTAAAGACAGTTATAATCTGATATAAATGTAAAAGCAGGATTTAAACAATGGCTGCCATTTGTTCCTGAGTCATTCCTCCTCTGTATCCATCTCTCTTTTTTTAATGTATTCATTTACGTTTTGCAGCTTACAGCATGAATGTGTATATATAGAAAACAACTCCCGCAAAACTGTCCAAAGGAGACGAGAAGAACAACTTTTATAAAAACTCTTCAGTATTTATTTTGACAGAACAGAAATGGGTATTTTCATGTATTAAAAGAACAAGAAAAAAAAGGCTTTTCTCTTTCAGGGAGCTGAAGTGTGGGTGACTTTGTTCTGTTGCTATGTGACAGTTCTGATAAAGGCTAATTAAAGATTAAAGAGATGTTGATAATCCGCCTGGTGACTTTCTTTGTGACAGCGATAGAAGTCGGTTAGCCGTCTGATTTAAACAACATTAAAACTTCACTCAAAGGATTCCTGTTTCCTCTAAATTAATCCGAACTCTCTCTTTCCTCTGTGAGTGAAACATTGATGAAGCCACTCAGCAAGATTAGAAAGAAAAACTCTTAAAGATAAGGCACTTATAAAGATCTCCTTAGCAGAGATGATGAATGGAAGCAGCGTTACGGGAAAATCTCACTCTTTGCACTCACTTACATGTCGATTTATATCCTATTATATATGATAATTACTTGTACTGTTCCCTACTGAGAAGAACCTGCTAATTAGTTCATTCATCTGGGTAAAAAGTCAGAGTTTCTCATTTAAAAAAAGTCAGAATTCCCCCAAAAATCTCAAATTCTGAGAAAAAAGTGAGAAGAAAATAATAATCTGAGTTCTGAGAAAAAGTGAGATAAAAAAAAGACAGTTTTCAAAAGAAAAATCAAAATTGAAAAAATTCGGAGTTCAAAAAATAAGTCAGAATAAGAAAAAATCAAATGTATTTTTAAAAAGTCAGAATTCTAAAGAAAAATCTGAAGTTTGATAAAAAAAATGGATTAAAAAAAAACAAGTAATTATTAAAAAAAAAAGGCAAAATCCTGATCAAACCTTCAAAAAGCATCCTCATTAGCAGCGTTCTGTTCTCCTTAGCAACGTTCTGTTCTCCTTAGCAACGTTCTGTTCTCCCTAGCAACGTTCTGTTCTCATTAGCAACGTTCTGTTCTCCTTAGCAACGTTCTGTTCTCATTAGCAACGTTCTGTTCTCCTTAGCAACGCTCTGTTCTCATTAGCAAGGTTCTGTTCTCCTTAGCAACGTTCTGTTCTCCTTAGCAACGTTCTGTTCTCATTAGCAACGTTCTGTTCTCCTTAGCAACGTTCTGTTCTCATTAGCAACGTTCTGTTCTCATTAGCAACGTTCTGTTCTCCTTAGCAACGTTCTGTTCTCCTTAGCAACGTTCTGTTCTCATTAGCAAGGTTCTGTTCTCCTTAGCAACGTTCTGTTCTCATTAGCAAGGTTCTGTTCTCCTTAGCAACGTTCTGTTCTCATTAGCAACGTTCTGTTCTCATTAGCAACGTTCTGTTCTCCTTAGCAACGGCCTGCCAGTTCAAAAATATCAGAACTCTGGAATGTCCAAATTGACCAATCAGAATTGAGTATTCAAACAGGCCATCTAATAAAATGTAAGTTAGGAGCTCATTCATTTTAAAAGGCTTCTTCTTCTGTTATCGTGGTCCCAAAGACACAGAGTGTACTGGACTTCAAGCCAAACTCTGAGACAGATCCAAGAGAGTTTAAGTACCATAATGTACATATTTCCCAAATATATCATGATAAGGCTCATTTATAAAGGCTCAGTCCTTCCTGCATGTCGTCTGTTCTATCACTTAAAGGCAAGAACCCAGAGTAAGAAAGAGTTGCTGCTATTTTACCCGTTCATTCTGGCACGGTTTAAAAAAAAGAAAGCCAACATTATCTCTTGGGTTTTAAAGTATGCAAATGTTCATTGTCCCAATTCTGCAGCCATGTGAAGATCAGAGAAGCTCAGGCTGTACCTTCACGCTATGTAAATGAACTCGTACTATGTAGAAAGTTAAGTCCTCTTTGCATTTACACGTGCTCTTCCTGACACACACCGTCCACTCTGCAGGAATACCTATTTACATTTCTCCATTGGAGACTCAGGAGATATTCTGCCTTTAGATATGTAGGTAAATAAATAAATGGATCTTTTTTGGTGCTTTTCATCAGTAAAACCAAGTCCTTTTTTTTCTCGTATAAATGTATGTTTTAACTGAGTAAGGGAAGGTTTGAATACTCTACATTTAACATATGTGACAACGTTGCATTTCTTCCAAAAAACCACAAGAAATACATTTAAATATATAAACATCAAACTGAAAACTGCTGATTAAAAACGATTATCATCCCACTCTTACTTGCATAACATTTTTTTGTTTTTTATTCTGTTATCCAATTTTTTAACTGCAAATACTTTAAAATGCTGTGTCTTTAGGTCTACATTTATTATTTAGTTCTAGAAACAAAAACACTGAATAATCGTCATAATATCTGTTCATTTCTGAATTTCTCAGTCTATCCGCATTACCCATGTACAGTAGTGGGTGTATTGAATTGATAGGTTATTCCAAAGTTTGGGGATGTCTTAATTATTTGCAATCAATCAATCAATGTTTATTTATATAGCCCAATATCACAAATGTTAAATTTGTCTCAGTGGACTTCAAGTTTGTACAGAATATCAGTATGACAATACGACCCCCTCTGTCCTTAGACCCTCACATCGTACAAGGAAACACTTCCAGAGAAAAACCCACAGTTTAAAGGGGAACATGGGAGAAACCTCAGGGAGAGCAACAGAGGAGGGATCCCTCTCCCAGGACGGACAGACGTGCAATAGATGCCGTGTGTAAATCGAAGAGATAATACATTTACAGCGTAGGTAGACCAAATGTTTGGAAATGCATGTGTCTGTAATAAGAAGATGAATCCACGAGGATGTCAACAAGAAGAAGTATGATGAGAGTCAGGCAGGACCGCAGAGACCGGTTCAGCCACGACTCGAAGAAGTCTCAACGGATGCTAATAAGTATCCATAAAAAGTCCCTGTCAGTGGTTTGAATTAAACCCATAAAAGACCTTTAAGGTGAAGAAATAACATTACTCTTCTTTTATGAAAACATAGCTTCCAGATTCATCATTATGCCTCGACTGTCTTCTTCCAGTGAGCGGCCATTAATCTTCAGAAACACTAACGCTGATGAGATTCACAGAGAAAAACACTAATATCTTCCTAGAAATGACGCCAGGGATAAGTACAAACACTGCAGTGTTCCCAGTTATAAAAAAAGTCAGAATTCTGAGAAAAAAGTCAGAATTATCAGAAAAAGACAGAATTGTGAAAAAAGTGAGAACTCAATTTTCTTTTTTACTCAGAATTCTGGAAATATTTTTAAGATTTCAAAAAAAAATCTGTATTCTACAAAGAGTCAGATTTCTCAGAAAAAGTCTGGATTCTGGGGGAAATAAATCGCATAAAAAAAACGCATAATTCTATGAAAAAATGTAAATGTAAAAAAAAAAAAAACGGAATTCGGAGAAAAGACAGAAAAAAAATATGATTCCAAAAAAGTGAGAAAAAAAAAAGACCTCATAATTCTGAGAACAAATTTTGATTTCCAAAAAAGATATCTGATTTCTGAGAAAAGACAGAATCAAAAAAATCTGATTCAAGAAAAGTGAGAATTAAAAAAAGTACCTCATAATTCTAAGAAAAAAGGGAGGACTCTAAAAAAAATCTGAATTCTTAGAGTTTTGAGAAAAAAGTCAGAATTATCAGAAAAAGACAGAATAGTTTCTCTGGAAGTGAGAACTAAAAAATAAATTAAAAAAAACTCAGAATTCTGGAAATATTTTTTAGATTTTCTAAAAAACATCTGAATTCTGCAAAGAGTCAGATTTCTCAGAAAAAGTGTGGATTCTGGGGGGAAATACATCGAATAAAAAACTCATTCTATGAAAAAAAATTCTAAAATTAAATCGAATTCTGAGAAAAGACAGAATAAAAAAACTGCTTACAAAAAAGTGAAATAAAATCATAATTCTGAGGAAAAAAAGGGAGAATACAAAAAATATTGAATTCTGAGAACAAATTTCGATTTCCAAAAAAATATCTGAATTGTATCTGAAAAATCAGATAAAAGAAAACAGATCAAAACTAAAGTACAAACATGTTTTGCAGGTGTAAAAAAAACACCAAGAGTTCCTTAAAGACGAACAGTGACGCCAGCGATAAGTAAATACTGCTGTGGCGGGAAAAGTATTAAAATGTTCCCAGTAAAAAATACTCAGAATTCTAAAAATAAAAACTCAGAATTCGCAAATCGTGTCCTACTTTCTGCCCTTTAGCAGCAAGTATTTATGGATCAATAAATCACCTCTAAATGAAAAAGGGAAGAGACAGACATAAAATCAGAATGAAACAGAGACTCAAAGCCACGACGGGCAGACAGAGATAGTGGAGTTAGAAAAGCAGCATCCCACACATCCAGGGAATTAAATTAGGAGGATAGAGTCCTTCCTGACAAGAGTTTAACGAGGTTACATCTCTCTGACTGAGTGTCACAGCAACAGACAGCGCGCTAATAAAGCATCTGAAACTCAGCAGGCATCCTTCACTCTCACTGAGGATCCTGCAGGAGGGGTTTTAAACCATCAGTTTTATTTTTAGAGCTTATATGTGGAGTCATTTCTGTACAAAAAGACGGCAGGATCCCTAAAAAGCATGTGCAAAAACACTGGCTGTAAATATACACCTTTGTGCAATATATATATAAGCTATAAGGAGCAGTTGTAAATCAATAATTGACTCTGACCCTGAGAGTTCATCAGGATTTACACTTGGTCTGAATACTTGACCCTAGTTTAATTGGTTCAAGTGTTTTAGAGGAGTATTCAATACTAAAGGCACTCAATGTGTTCCAATGGTGAGACAACATCTCTTCAACGAGGGTTCATAGAAAACAGACTCTCACTTAATGTGTGTTTTATGATGTAAGGATCACGGTCAAAAGATTATAGTGCTTCCCTATCTAATCACTGCCCACTGTGTCCAATTGTCCTGCGATATGTAGACATATAGACATGCATGTCATATCCTCCCTGATGGCGCACATTTGCCTGTAAGAAGATCAAACCCTAGTGTCTAGTTTAGTTTAGTTTATTTGTGTCGTGGACAGTGCCCATTGATCAACTGTCACACAAAACAGTAAATGTTGCAGCTTTAGCCATCATTGCTCATTTCCAGCTGTTGTCCCCGGCCAGATGATAATACACACCTTTTTAAAATCACAATACATCAACAGCATTAGTTATAAAGAAAGGATGAAAGACAAGTAGATACAGGTGAAAGGATAAAAGAGAACAATAACATTCAAACAACACACGTTACTACATGCATGTCACATATAGCACATCACAATCACACAACAGGCACGAGGGGAAACATCCATGATCACAACATTTAACACACACGCCAGTGAACCATGTTTTTCAGTGAGCTGTAAAGGTGGTAGATGTATGTATGTCTTTGATTTGTGTGTAATAAATAGTTAAGTTAGTTCAATCTAAAGCATTATATTAACAAGACAAATATTCAACCATAATGATCTTAAAGTCAAAATGGATCTAGCCGTAAACCAATGCAAATTCCTTGTATGTGTAAACGTACCTGGAATTAAACTCCATTCTGATTCTGAATCTGAACTTTCTGTGTGTTACCCACATCCTTTCCTCAAGTAGAAGTACAGATACTCCTGTTTAAAAATACTCTGGTGAAAGTAGAAGTACTGACTAAACTTCTTTACTCAAGGAGAAGTAAAGAGGGCTTTGAAATGTACTTAAGTAAAAAGTACCCATAACTAGCAGCTGCTTTAAAGAGTACCTGACCTCCCTTTATATGAATAGAACAATAATGTCATTGTTAGCTAATGAATGTTTCCATGCTGAACAACGGCAACATGACAACGTTTTCATTGGTCCCTCTTCTTTAGAGAAGACCAGGAAATGATGGATACACGGATCGTGTTCAAATCAATAGGCACGCAATGACTCTAAATAATAATGATCACGCCACCAAACACACATTCAAACTAAAGGAACCAGCCTGTTTGGGAAATGTGAGAAGTAGAAAGTACAGGTATTTGGGTTCAACATGTAAGAAGTAGAAAGTACAGGTATTTGTGTTCAACATGGAAGAAGTAGAAAGTACAGGTATTTGGGTTCAAAGTGTAAGAAGTAGAAAGTACAGGTATTTGTGTTCAACATGTAAGAAGTAGAAAGTACAGGTATTTGGGTTCAAAATGTAAGAAGTAGAAAGTACAGGTATTTGGGTTCAAAATGTAAGAAGTAGAAAGTTCAGGTATTTGGGTTCAAAATGTAAAAAGTAGAAAGTGGTCAGAAAATAAGTAGTGGAGTAATGCACTGATACCAGACAAATGTACATTAGTACAGTAACGAAGTATTTGTTCTCCACGTCTTCCCAACTCTGCTTTGCGATCACTTCCTGATGTATAAAGAGAAGAGGCGTGGCTTCGTTCATTCCTATAAAAGTTGCTCAGTAGCGCATGAAGCACAAATGGCTCCAGTATAAAATGACCTGGATTTTCTGCATCTGTGGACACATTGAGAAAGTCCAGTCAGGACTCCTTTGACCCGCAATTAAGTTGCGTTAATTTGCAATAGCATTAAAGCCTACACAGACAATATTTCAACAACTGCTTGGACGAGGACTTGGAGAGGTTTTTCGGTGTTATTGAGGATTTTGGACTAATTTTTAAACATATTCAACAGTTTAAGTGTTGTCTTAATAACTCTTAAAAGTCAACTATCTATCTATCTATCTATCTATCTCTCTATATTTTTTGGATGATATCTAAAGCATGCTACAGTGCATTTAATGATGTAGCTAAGGATCCATAAAGATAGGGAAATTACATAATAAAGGGGTTAATAATACCTCTATGGACTGCCCAAGTGTATATACACCAGTCTGCACTGCCACATATTCTGTGTGTGTGTGTGTGTGTGTGTGTGTGTGTTGTGTGTGTGTGTGTGTGTGTGTGTGTGTGTGTGTGTTCCCTCAGGTCATGTTCCAGCTCTACAGCTCGTTGTCTTCTCCTCTCTCTTGTGTCCACAGGGAGTCCACTGACCTTCTTAGATAAGGTCCGGTGCAACAGTTAGCACCATTCCATCCTTTAGGGAACAACAGAGCGCAGGAGAGAGAGAGGAAACAAAACCTGGTTATAAAACTAAAATAAATCTGCCTCACACACTAACTGTAGTAGAAAAAACCTTCGCTAAGCTAAAGGAGGCTAATGTTGGGCTATAGAGGAACTACAGCACGGTCACATGACTTCACGTCACCACCGCTAAGCTAAAGGCGGCTAATGTTGGGCTATAAAGGAACTACAGCACGGTCACATGACTTCACGTCACCACCGCTAAGCTAAAGGTGGCTAATGTTGGGCTATAAAGGAACTACAGCACGGTCACATGACTTCACGTCACCACCGCTAAGCTAAAGGTGGCTAATGTTGGGCTATAAAGGAACTACAGCACGGTCACATGACTTCACGTCACCACCGCTAAGCTAAAGGCTAATGTTGGGCTATAAAGGAACTACAGCACGGTCACATGACTTCACGTCACCACCGCTAAGCTAAAGGAGGCTAATGTTGGGCTATAAAGGAACTACAGCACGGTCACATGACTTCTGTTTTGGTAACTTTTCATCCAATCTGTTTTACTTCGTTTTTGTATATCTTTTTGTGAGGTTGCATTGTCCAACTAAGACTCTTGAGTGTCTTCAGCCTCACCACAGCACAGAGGTAGAACAACCCAGTCTCACGGCATTTCGTGTTATAGTCACGAAATTAATTTAATTTATTTTTTGCATTTTTTTTGTGTCACACAGAACAATTTTAAAAGCAATGTATTTCTATTGGTAGTATATTTCCTGCCTGCACCACGTCTTTTTGTCCGGTCGGGTCTTGGAATACAGAAGCTGTGGTTCATAAAAACATTTTCTTACTCAATATCTTACCCTAAGCCTAACCCTTTTATTTTAAATTGTATAATGTCGGAGTTTTTTTGCCGTCCGTGAGGAAAAGAAATGGCTCAGAGCCTCAGAATACTGACATCTGTATTTAAAAAAATTATAATTCCTTCTAATTTGTTATTATTTGGCGCAGGCACGAAACATACTACCAATAGAAATACATTGCTTCTAAAATCGTTCTGTGTCAGAATACTGAAATCTGTATTTTTTGTCTCTTTTTCCTTCAAATTTGTTATTATTTACATTGCTTTTTAAATCGTTCTGGGTGACACGAAAGAAATGCAAATATCGTGTTGGTGAACACGAATCAATAGATTAATTTCGTGACTATAGCACGAAATGCCGTGAGTCTGTGTTGGGTAGAAACACCGAGCCGTAATGGAGGCAGACAGAAACCCTCACAGAAGAGTCTTCCAGTCTCACCCATGAGCCAATTAGCTTCTGAAATTGATTATGATCGCTGTGTGGGATTATTCGCAACAGGTTTGTTGACGTCGCAATCGATTACACATGTGAAGACCTGGTATTTGATTGGCAATCTGTTTTATTGGAATCATGCGCTGGCAGACAGATAATGGAGCAGGAGTCCAGCCTGCGGGGGTTTATTAACCCAAAGAAGATGTGTCTGATTAGATTTTAGCTGCACGGAGACTGAGAGAAAGTAAATTCATCAGGATGTCAGAGTCTGGATCAGAACTGATTTCCATCTTCCTCTTTTTCTTGCTTGATGGGACATTTGTTAGTCTGCCTGTCCTTTTTTATACAGCATCTCATTGGATGGACAACCAATCATGAGTTATAACAGTAATCCTTACAATAGTAAAGCATATAAGTACTCAGATCTTGTACTTGAGTAAAAGTAGAAGTACTCAGATCTTGTACTTGAGTAAAAGTAGAAGTACTCAGATCTTGTACTTGAGTAAAAGTAGAAGTATTCAGGTCTTGTACTTGAGTAAAAGTAGAAGTACTCAGATCTTGTACTTCATTAAAAGTAGAAGTAATCAGATCTTATACTTGAGTAAAAGTAGAAGTACTCAGATCTTGTACTTGAGTAAAAGTAGAAGTACTCAGATCTTGTACTTCAGTAAAGTAGAACTAATCCTTACAATAGTAAAACATGGGATGGATTCAGAGTTAAATTCATTGTGTGTTTCTTCTGTAACTTTTTGATTATTGCACCTTCAGATATATTGGTTTTGAAATCAAGAAATGCTGATAACTGCAGTAGAGGTAAGGTCATAAATTGATATATCCAATACTCTGCTAACCCTGAAGTGCAACAACCATGCAAAAAAAAAATGAACTTCTAAAAAAAGATATGCCTTGAAAAAACTGCTTTTGTAACCGTGTTAAATGGGTTATACATTGTATTTAAAACAAGCCCATGACTGAAGTTGGTTGAAACACTGCTAAATGACATGAATTAATGATCAATTGCTTTCTGTTTGCGTACATGTAACATCGGTACCAAAGGGTTACTGCACAGAAGTGTCTTAGCCAATCAGAAGGCAGGTCCAGCAGCACCGTAGGCTTACTGCACACGCTTGTCAGATGCAAGTAAACAAAGAAAAAACTGAGGCTCTTGATGATAATGCCCATTAAAACGACTAATAACATTCGAACCAGGGATTTCGAGACGGCCTTTATCTGTCTGTTTGACCTCCTGCCCGCCTCAGTTTCTTTGTACCGTCGCTCGTGTGGACTGATCTTCTGCAGAAAAACACCTAATTATGCTTTATTGTCCACCTCTGTGTCTCCATTCTCAAAAGCAGCACATTAAGCTGAATCAATACTTGATCTCTGATTCATTGTGACGCAGGAAGCCTCTGTTTTGTCTTGTAAGAACAATGCTTTAAACACAGTTCATGGTGTGTTTGTGACATAATGGAAACCTTTCATCTCCTAAAATCTGAATAAAACATGAAATTGTGAAATCTTACTGACAAAATGTAAAAGCTTTTTAAGGAGATCTTAATATCCTGCGAGACAGTTTCATCCCTCATGCAAATGATCCTCATAGCTTCGTTTGTGAGCTAAAATCAGAAGCAATCTCTATTCTTTGCTATCCATCAGACAGCAGGGCCATTATTGCTTCATCCATGAAAACCTTTTCATTTTCAGCCTAAAGTATTAAATGGATTTTCTCTCCTAACGTCCATTTTCAGTCCCCTATAAAATGTCTCCGGTGTGAGGAGGTGGGTAAAAATTATTATGAGATATTAATGAGGGAGAAAAGACTATTGTTCCTCGGCTTGAATGCTTGACATTTAAGGTCTGGTGCCTGGGATTAGAAGACGAGGAAAACAATGGCGTGAAGTGGATTGTACCGGCGAAAAATAATTAAAAAGAAGGAGGAATAAAGTCATGCACTCTGCTGAGTCATGGTGACATATTGGTGTGTAGTGTCTCTACTTTAAAGAGTCCTCTCCTGCTGATGTTCAGGTGTATATCAGTGTGTAGTGTCTCTACTTTAAAGAGTCCTCTCCTACTGATGTTCAGGTGTATATCAGTGTGTAGTGTCTCTACTTTAAAGAGTTCTCTCCTGCTGATGTTCAGGTGTATATCAGTATGTAGTGTCTCTACTTTAAAGAGTCCTCTCCTGCTGATGTTCAGGTGTATATCAGTATGTAGTGTCTCTACTTTAAGAGTCCTCTCCTGCTGATGTTCAGGTGTATATCAGTGTGTAGTGTCTCTACTTTAAAGAGTCCTCTCCTGCTGATGTTCAGGTGTATATCAGTATGTAGTGTCTCTACTTTAAAGAGTCCTCTCCTGCTGATGTTCAGGTGTATATCAGTATGTAGTGTCTCTACTTTAAAGAGTCCTCTCCTGCTGATGTTCAGGTGTATATCAGTATGTAGTGTCTCTACTTTAAAGAGTCCTCTCCTGCTGATGTTCAGGTGTATATCAGTATGTAGTGTCTCTACTTTAAAGAGTCCTCTCCTGATGATGTTCAGGTGTATATCAGTATGTAGTGTCTCTACTTTAAAGAGTCCTCTCCTGCTGATGTTCAGGTGTATATCAGTATGTAGTGTCTCTACTTTAAAGAGTCCTCTCCTGCTGATGTTCAGGTGTATATCAGTGTGTAGTGTCTCTACTTTAAAGAGTCCTCTCCTGCTGATGTTCAGGTGTATATCAGTATGTAGTGTCTCTACTTTAAAGAGTCCTCTCCTGCTGATGTTCAGGTGTATATCAGTATGTAGTGTCTCTACTTTAAAGAGTCCTCTCCTGCTGATGTTCAGGTGTATATCAGTATGTAGTGTCTCTACTTTAAAGAGTCCTCTCCTGCTGATGTTCAGGTGTATATCAGTATGTAATGTCTCTACTTTAAAGAGTCCTCTCCTGCTGATGTTCAGGTGTATATCAGTATGTAGTGTCTCTACTTTAAAGAGTCCTCTCCTGCTGATGTTCAGGTGTATATCAGTATGTAGTGTCTCTACTTTAAAGAGTCCTCTCCTGCTGATGTTCAGGTGTATATCAGTATGTAGTGTCTCTACTTTAAAGAGTCCTCTCCTGCTGATGTTCAGGTGTATATCAGTATGTAGTGTCTCTACTTTAAAGAGTCCTCTCCTGCTGTATTTTCAGAACAAGCAAAGTAAAAGCTATTTATTTAAAACGTATGCATGCCTGGAAGTCCCTTCTTTGTCCAAAGTTACTGTCTCTCTTCTCAGTCGGAAAAATAACTGTATTTCCCTCACGCCCGCCTGAAAATAAAGTGAAAAGAATAAATCAATTTGCTTCAGACTCTCTGCTCCCACTCCATCTTCCCCTCTCATTTCCCACTGCGATGGATTCATGTCCAGCAGCGCCGTTTTTCATTTTCTCCCAAAACTCAACTCCCACACTGAGTCTGTTTGTGTTCTGCGTCACGCCGGGGTGTTTGTAACCCCCCATAAATCCCACATCTCAGAATCCCAGCTGATGCCTGCACTTCACTAAATGCAGGGTTTGGGGAGTAATTGATTACATGTACTCTGACACAAAGCCATCAAAGAGACACAACAAGAGACATAGATGCACAACAACCAAAGGGGGGCAGATAAACAACAACAAACAGATGCAAAACAAGCACAAAAGAGACGAATCAACCAAAAAGAGGTACAAATCAAAACAATATTACAAACAAAATGACTGTAAATAGATTCAAAACAAACAACCATACAAAATGACCAAATAGAAACACAAATCCATCAAAGATACACTAAACAACCAAACTGAATGTCAAAATGACCAAAAAAAGGTGCAAAACTAAACACTAAACTAGCAAAAAGAGGCAAATCAACCAAAAACAGAACTGTAAAAACTGTGTTCCGTATAATTAAGTAATCGGATTACTCTTATACCTAAGAATGGTGGATTACTAGCAGAATTACAGTGTTACGGTACGTCCACACGACAGCGTGCGTTGAAGCTTGCCGGTGGGCGTGTCTGGCGTGCGACTAACAACCAATCACATTAATCTCCCGCCCCGGACACACAAGCACGCGGTTTGATTGGCTAGCGCTTGTACTGGCATATGATTTGATTGGCTAGCACTTGTACTGGCATATGATTTGATTGGCTAGCGCTTCCGTCGACGCTTGAAAAGTTGAACTTTTCTCAACTTTTGAAGCGAGCAACGGCAAAGCGTGACGTCAACCATTCAAAGGGAATGGGAAGCGTCTCCGTTGAAGCGACGCACGCTGCCGTGTGGACGGACCGTTAGTAAAACCTAAGAAGAGCATATAGTGTTTGTTGTAAAGGATCAGATGTTATCTCTTCTGTCAGCTGTTCTGTTCTGTTCTGTTCTGTCAGCTGTTCTGTTCTGTTCTGTCAGCTGTTCTGTTCTGTTCTGTTCTCTTCAGTCAGCTGTTCTGTTCTGTTCTGTTCTGTCAGCTGTTCTGTTCTGTTCTGTTCCGTCAGCTGTTCTGTTCTGTTCTGTTCTGTTCTGTCAGCTGTTCTGTTCTGTTCTGTCAGCTGTTCTGTTCTGTCAGCTGTTCTGTTCTGTTCTGTTCTCTAATACTTTAAGTGTCAATCTATACGCCTACTGTCTGAATCTGCTTCATGGGATCTTTTTTCTTCACATGGTCCTAATCATCTTCTTTTAAAAATTCTCAGAATCCGGATTTTTTTTTTTTTAATATTTTTCTCAAAATTCTCATTTTTTTCTTCAAAATTCTCTTTTTTTTTTTATCTCTTATTTTTTTCCAAATTCCTGACTTTTTAGATAATTCTTACTTTTTTTGTGCTCATATGTTTCATTGTTGTGTAGGCATCAGTACATTTACTCAAAGTACAATTTGTACTTATACTCGATTATTCTCAGTTTATGCTTCTGTAAACTCCACTGCATTCTGGGAACAAATATTGTACTTTTTCTCCTTATTTACTATAGTTTTTATTATATAAAGGTATATATTTATAGTGTAAGATATCCAGCAGCAGTATATAGAGTTATTACATTCAGCTCTACCAACACAACAATCATGATAATCCCATTAATTCAATATATAAACAAGAAGTACTTTTACTTTTGGTACTTGAAGTATATTTTCTACTTTTATATTTCTCCTTTTGTTCTTTAATGCAAGACTTTTACCCGTAAGTACTTTTTGTTCAAACTATTTCTACTTCCTCCCTCCGCTGCTTCATTCTGATAACAGACAGGTGTGTGGAATAACAAAGTCCCGCCTACAGGGAAGCTGATTGGACCAGGATGACCAATGGCAGTGTGGAGCGGCGCTGTCACTCAGCAACGGAACACACACGTGAAGTGGATGATCGATACAGCAGGGAGTAGGATGACGTCACGGTAAGAAAGTTAGATTAATAATCTTTAAACTAAATACGAAACCACAGCTATTAGCACGACTGACTGATTAAAGCTCGTTGTGAAGCAAGCTGAAATGTGACGTCACTTTAAACAGTGCGTGTTGTTTAGTTGACAGATCACGTGACCTAATAAAGTCAGAACTTCTTCGACGCACTTTCTGCCCTCTTAAACATGTTCATTTGTTTATGGTTGTGATTTGTGTATTATGTATGTGGATTTGTAATCTTGTTCAAACTATTTAAATAAAGTTTTCTAAAACATCTTTATCTAGGGGTCACGTGGTGTTTGTATAGCATTTAGCTCAGTTCAATCTGATTTACTGATCCTAAAAGAGCAAAGTAGTAGTAATTAAACAAGCACAAAATATATATACAATAAGCAAAATAAATAAATAACAATAATAAAAACTAATAATAATAATTAAATCTGTTGTTATTTTCTGTGTTAATGAAAAGCTTTTATTAAAGTCAGCTGGAAATCTGGTTTTGTCTTTTATCAAAAGCTTACATTGAGTTAGATTAGATATATTTTATTTATCCCAAATTGGGAAACTGTTTTGTCACAGCAGCAGAAACAGGTTTTATACATAAGTTTAAAAAATAGATATACAAATAACGAAATACAAATAAAATCAAGTAAAATTGAAACAGTGAATATCAAGAGTGTGACGGCCCCTAGGCCTGAGACCCAAGTCCCTGGTTAGCCACTCCCCCAATCAGGAGAGGCTGCTGACACCTGATTTTGGTACAGCTACAAATGGGTGCCTGAGCAGTCAGTCTCTCTCTCCTCTTGGGTTGCTTGGTTCCACTGGACCTTGGTTTGTTTGTCTTTGCTTTACATACTGATGCATGTTCACACACTACACACATTACTGATTAACTGACTTCATAATTATCTTTAAATAAATATACTTTAATTGGATATGAATGATGTGTGGTCTCCTTCTTTTGTCCGTCCTTGAGCCAGGGCGTGACAAGAGTAGAACATCAATCAATCAATCAATAGAGTAAAGAATACACAATATTGAAATGTATGAATACATAGAATACTATCATAGACAAATCTACTACAGAAATAGAAAATATAGAGATAGGAGACAATACACATTACAAAAACAGCAATAACTATAATAACCTATTTCTTATATCAAATATCTTGTTCTCTTTTAGGCTATATTATAAATCCTGTTAACATATAAGGGCTATATTATAAATCCTAACCATGCGTGGTGTTTATAAATTATGGCATTTGTCCCTTTGACTAAAAAATAACCATTTTCTCTCCACAGGAAGTGATCAAGAAAACTGGGTTCTGTGTGATGACTGCTGCTGTTTCAGAGACTTCAGAGACTTCTGGTATGTTTGATGTTCTAACCAAAGGACAGAAAAGACTGAAAATCAAGCAAACAGGGCGATTCTTTTCTGTCAGATAAATGCAATTTAACCTCTGCCATTTTTAAACAGCACTGTAAGCACCACATACGCATTCAAGCAATCTATAAAACCATGTGTGAGTGTAGATTTGACAGTAAATCAGTGTCAGGTGTTCGTGTTTAGGGATCAATACTCACAGCTGTTCTGACATCAGGGCGTTTAATAATCAGAAAACACAGAGTCTGTAAATCATTCAACACCCTTCACCTAAAGGTCTCATAGTTGTTGTTGGAAAAATGAAAAATATGGAGCATTTGTTGACAGATTTCAGGAGTCAAAGTTTCAGTCAGAGGGCCAATCAAAACTCTGCATTTGGTTTAAATAATGAACATATATGATATCAACGTTAGTGTTTCTACAGCAAGAGAAATATCTTTTATCCTCTGAAAAAAACATCCATAAAATAGAGTTTCAGCGTAGCTTTTGTGCAGGGAAATTCACGTAATGAGCAATTACATGTGGGCAAGCTGTGCCGTGTGCAGAGAGGACAGAAATAGTTTATAGAGAAGGAGGAAGAGGAGGAAGATGTTAAGAAAGATGTGAAACAGAAAGCTAACGAGAAGAATCTGAAGATAGATGTGCGCAGAGGTGGGAAGTAGTGGAGTACAAATACTTCTTTACTGTACTTAAGTACATGTTTCTGGTATCAGTACTTTACTCCACTAATTATTTTCTGACGACTTTTTACTTTGACTTCTTACATGTTGAACCCAAATACCTGTACTTTCTACTTCTTACATGTTGAACCCAAATACCTGTACTTTCTACTTCTTACATTTTGAACCCAAATACCTGTACTTTCTACTTCTTCCATGTTCCAAACAGGCTGGTTCCTTTAGTTTGAATGTGTGTTTGGTGGCGTGATCATTATTATTTAGAGTCATGGCGTGCCTATTGATTTGAACACGATCCGTGTATCCATCATTTCCTGGTCTTCTCTAAAGAAGAGGGACCAATGAAAACGTTGTCATGTTGCCGTTGTTCAGCATGGAAACATTCATTAGCTAACAATGACATTATTGTTCTATTAATATAAAGGGAGGTCAGGTACTCTTTAAAACAGCTGCTAGTTATGGGTACTTTTTACTGAAGTACATTTCAAAGCCTCTTTACTTTGACTTGAGTAAAGAAGTTTAGTCAGTACTTCTACTTTCACCAGAGTATTTTTAAACAGGAGTGTGTGTACTTCTGCTTGAGGAAAGGATGTGTGTACCGTGGCTGTACGGACAGAAATAAGACCAGGGTTGGATGTGACGTTAAGAAAACAAGTGGTTAACCCTCTATATTAACTTACCATGCTTATATTATTCTCCACATGCAATCCGTCCCGAGCCGCAGTGGAAAAGCTGACTTTGTTGCATGTTTCTGGTTTGTTTTAAACTGGTTAATCACAAACAACCCAAGGCCTGTAAACACATGAACCGTGGAGTCTCTAAGTATTTGTATTATTTGTTTATTGTGTGTGGTTCCAGTTACATCGTGCCAGGTTAGAGGTTTCAGCGGCGCGTAAACACAGTGTGTCTTCAGATGAGATTATTTTATTTTTCTATGGTGTTCATACGATTTGAGAAATGTCAGTAAAGTATTAGGAACTTCTGGATGTTTGGACAATATCTATCACTTTTCAGATTGTTTCTTGACTGCTCTTGAATACAAAATATCAAGATATGCTTGCTAATGTAAACAAAGACCATATTACGTCAAAACACGTCTCATTGTTTCTGATAGCGACGTTTCTGATAGGCCCGTGGGTGTAAAGGGGACCTATCATGCAAAATGCACTTTCTGATGTCTTTTATACATCAACATGTGTCCCCGGTGTGTCAGGAGACTCACAAAGTGATGTCTTCTCCACATCAACATGTGTCCCCGGTGTGTCCCTGGTGTGTCAGGAGACTCACAAAGTGATGTCTTTTATACATCAACATGTGTCCCCGGTGTGTCCCCGGTGTGTCAGGAGAATCACAAAGTGATGTCTTTTCTACATCAACATGTGTCCCCGGTGTGTCGGGGAACTCACGCAGCGTCAGAAAATAAAACCCTCTCTCTTTTCCTCCGTACCCAAATCTCTAAAACGGGGAACAACGGAGCTGATCCAGATTTGCGTCCGATATGACGTAATATCTGAAATGTGGACCCACGGCCCAATCAGAAACGTTGCTATCAGAAACAATGCCCGACTGTTTTGGACGTAATATGGTCGGTGTTTCCATTAGCATCGCTAACACTCAGAGCTAACCTGTACTGGAGAGCATGTGTGTGAAGAAGCAGGAAATAAAAGGAACTCACCTTGTGGTATAACCGGCAAGAGAGAAAGCCTTTGAGCTCCATACTGTTTCAGAGAGAATCCTTGATAATCCATGATATGGCGTTTCATCACGGCCGTATTTAGTTTAGACAGTAGCTGCCGGGTTCCGCATGAGCTCAGCCCCTCCTTTTTTATTTTTTTAAAGCTTTATACCCAAAATCAGCACTTTTGAAAGAGGAAGTGAAATAGAGGGATATGAGGCGTGGCTAGAATGGGTGATCTGTTTGGTATTTTGAGCAAAACACTTCATAGACATGTTTTTTATATAGTTTTATATATCTGAGACCTATGCTATTGCCTACAAATAGCGTGATAGGTGACCTTTAAAATGATTATGGGACACAAATCTGGATCAGCTCCGTTGTTCCCCCGTTTTTAGAGATGTGGGTACGGAGGAAAAGAGAGGTTTTTATTTCCTGACACTTTGTGAGTCTCCTGACACACCGGGGACACACCGGGGACACATGTTGACGTAGAAAAGACATCAGAAAGTGCATTTTGCATGATAGGAGACCTTTAAAATTGCCAAAGCAGTCATAAATGCAAAAGCTAGGACTGTTTTTAAAATAACAATTTGATAAATGAAATGAACAACAACAAAAAATGTCTAAAGCATCTATGCAAACATGTAGGTTTCTCAACCGTATGGACATTAGGACACTGTTCTCTTAACTAGTGGTGAATAACAACATGGATTCTGCGGGTGAATTAGCTGAGGTTTGTTCTGCGCCCTCGTACCAAAATGCAGATTTTTCCAGCGGGGATTAATAAAGGTCCATCTTTTATCATCTTATCTCATGTTCTCGTGATAATTGATATATCTTATAAACAAGATCAGCGCCACAGTATCACCTCATACTATGTGTTTCCAGAAAAAACCCTGACGTATTAGTTTGTTTTATTGTGTACGTGTACAGAGCCAAAAAGGATATTTCAGTGTATAAAAGTCAACTATATTGTCAGCTCACTCACTCTTACCTTTCGAACAGTCTGCAAACAGCGGGAAGAGAAACTCAAAAAGGCTGATTTTGAAATGGAGTCAGGATCTGTTACAGCCTCCAGCCCCCCTGCTGGGAGATTGGCCCCCCTGCTGGGAGATTGATGACTTGATGCAGTTCTTCACTGAGGGGGAATTGCATAGTTCTTTTACTGCACGAATGAAAAGGAGCAGAGGAGTTCAAAAGAGTCAGAAATGCATTTTTCACATTTCACCTGTCTGTCCACATGCTGAGAGAGAGCTGGACTCAGGTGTGACGAGCGGGGAATTGATCAAACACACACACACACACTCATACAGGGTGTGTGTGTATATACCTCTATACGCGCTGATGTACTTGACACGGATGGCTTCTTGCTGTTTACAGGATCATTAGACGAGGTCAGAAGCAGAACTCATGTCAGGATGTGAGTGGGTTTGAGACTTGAGATATAAAGACTTCCTGTTAAAGGAGTTATTTAGAGACATTTAGGTCTGGATTTGTATTTGGATTCGGTGCAGTTTGACGTTATGACGGCATCAGACGCTCCTTATATTCAGACTGAATTGACTCTGACACAATGTGCGTCATGTGACAGCTAGTAGGAGCAAAAACCTTTGTTTATATTGATCAGGGAAATAAAGCGTGTTATGTTTTGCTCTTTATACCTTGCCTTCAGGAAGCAGCTTACCAGAGCCTGACTATTTTAAAATCCTTGATGTGAAATTAAAATAAAAAGTTGAATTGTGGATTTGGAGAATATTGACTTCCCTGAACCTGTCCAATAACGGGATGAAGGATTGAGTTCTAAAACCCAGAAATAACTTTGGTTGTTATCCTGAAATAATGTCTGTGGTTAACACAAGCTGGAGAGATTTTAACGTGTTGCTTATGATATCAAATATGTCACTAAATACCCCACTGGTGAATCTAAAAATGGAGGTTGCTGACAAGTGTCTAAATGAGACGACTAAACGTCATCACGTCCAACATTAGCCTCCTTTAGCTTAGCGGTGGTGACGTGAAGTCATGTGACCGTGCTGTAGTTCCTTTATAGCCCAACATTAGCCACCTTTAGCTTAGCGGTGGTGACGTGAAGTCATGTGACCGTGCTGTAGTTCCTTTATAGCCCAACATTAGCCTCCTTTAGCTTAGCGGTGGTGACGTGAAGTCATGTGACCGTGCTGTAGTTCCTTTATAGCCCAACATTAGCCACCTTTAGCTTAGCAGTGGTGACGTGAAGTCATGTGACCGTGCTGTAGTTCCTTTATAGCCCAACATTAGCCTCCTTTAGCTTAGCGGTGGTGACGTGAAGTCATGTGACCGTGCTGTAGTTCCTTTATAGCCCAACATTAGCCTCCTTTAGCTTAGCGGTGGTGACGTGAAGTCATGTGACCGTGCTGTAGTTCCTTTATAGCCCAACATTAGCCACCTTTAGCTTAGCGGTGGTGACGTGAAGTCATGTGACCGTGCTGTAGTTCCTTTATAGCCCAACATTGGCCGCCTTTAGCTTAGCGGTGTGACGTGAAGTCATGTGACCGTGCTGTAGTTCCTTTATAGCCCAACATTAGCCACCTTTAGCTTAGCGGTGGTGACGTGAAGTCATGTGACTGTGCTGTAGTTCCTTTATAGCCCAACATTAGCCTCCTTTAGCTTAGCGGTGGTGACGTGAAGTCATGTGACCGTGCTGTAGTTCCTTTATAGCCCAACATTAGCCACCTTTAGCTTAGCAGTGGTGACGTGAAGTCATGTGACCGTGCTGTAGTTCCTTTATAGCCCAACATTAGCCTCCTTTAGCTTAGCGGTGGTGACGTGAAGTCATGTGACCGTGCTGTAGTTCCTTTATAGCCCAACATTAGCCTCCTTTAGCTTAGCGGTGGTGACGTGAAGTCATGTGACCGTGCTGTAGTTCCTTTATAGCCCCATTAGCCACCTTTAGCTTAGCGGTGGTGACGTGAAGTCATGTGACCGTGCTGTAGTTCCTTTATAGCCCAACATTGGCCGCCTTTAGCTTAGCGGTGGTGACGTGAAGTCATGTGACCGTGCTGTAGTTCCTTTATAGCCCAACATTAGCCACCTTTAGCTTAGCGGTGGTGACGTGAAGTCATGTGACTGTGCTGTAGTTCCTTTATAGCCCAACATTAGCCTCCTTTAGCTTAGCGGTGGTGACGTGAAGTCATGTGACCGTGCTGTAGTTCCTTTATAGCCCAACATTAGCCACCTTTAGCTTAGCGGTGGTGACGTGAAGTCATGTGACCGTGCTGTAGTTCCTTTATAGCCCAACATTAAATAAAACATTGCTGTAAAAGACATCTTCCTTCAGTATAGAAGCAATTTAATTACTTGATTTTAGGCTATCCTGATGTTTTTAGTTAATACAGATAGCATTGTGGCGCTTATTACATTTTTAAACACGCCTCCTGATGTTATCTTAGCATCTTTGTCATATTAAAGTGAAAATCTTTCTCTCAGTGAACAGATGAGGTGTTTCTGCAGTGGAAGACATGAGCGTCACTTCACAGCCTTTCCTCGTGTGTGTGTGTGTGTGTGTGTGTGTGTGTGTGTGTGTGTGTGTGTGTGTGTGTGTGTGTGTGTGTGTGTGTGTGTGTGTGTGTGTGTGTGTGTGTGTGTGTGTGTGTGTGTGTGTGTGTGTGTGTGTGTGTGTGTGTGTGTGTGTGTGTGTGTGTGTGTGTGTGTGTGTGGTCAGAGCAGAGAAATGAGCTTCACTATGTCAGTGAGTCTGAGTGCTTTCAGTAGTCTATTTATCTGTGTCTGCAGCAGTTATTATTGAGTGCCAAAACAAATGTGATACCTGGGTTGTAGTTGTTTTACTTGTGTGTATGTACCACGACATCAAGTCAAATTCCTCGTACGTATCAACCTACTTGGAAATAAACCTGTTTCGGATTCTATAGACTCTTCTTGCACTATTTCTACTTTATTTGTATTTACTTGCACATCTCAAAACATTCTCTTGCACTGTTTTATTTGTTTTATGTCTTATATATATTCATGTTGCTCCGTTGGAGGAAGACTTCAGTTTTTCATTGACGTATCTACACTGTAGCTGCTGAGCACATGGTGATGAAGACTTGAATCCTTGAATCCTAATGCCTTACCAATTTTGACGGCAAAGGCCCGGGGGCCAAATCAGGCCCTTGGTGGATTTAATTTCGGCCCGCAGGATAATTTCTAATCACTATTAGATCTGGCCCGCCGGTATATTGCACGCACACCTTCCTCAATCCTGAGGGTTTCCTCAGCTCAGAGCCTGACCCCAAACATTGATGAACTTGCACCCAAGATGAGATGCCAAGTATCTGGCTTGAACTAGCATCACAGAGCAGCACACTGAGTTTAATGGATGTTTCCTTCTGCACTTTCTTTCTTGAGTCAACAGGGCATGTTTGGTTTGTTCTTTGAGGGAAATAGTTTTTCTGAAGCTGTTGTTGGCCTGTGTAGAAATGTAATCATGAGAAATGACTCTGGAAAAGCTGCAGATAGAGCCATACGAAATGAATGCAACTGATTATTTAATGTTTAATGTTGTTTTTATAGGCAATCATTTAAGCTGTGTTAGTTCCAGGTTTAATATGTGCAATAAGTTCATTTCAATACGTTTTGCAATAAACATTGAACCAGTCCGGCCCTCGACTAGTACCCATTTTTTTTATTTTGGCCCACTGTGTATTTGAGTTTGACACCCCTGACTTAAAGAGTCTGTTGTGGGGAAACTACAACTCTGTACAGAGGACTACAATACCCAGATCTAGATACTTCCCCAGTTGCCATGGTGTTTTTTATGCAGCTTTATGAACGTGGACAACAGTGGGAAGTATATTCTTCAGTACAAAGGGAGGGATTGAAATACAACATGAGAGAGAACCCTAATTGTTGCTCACACTCTCCCTCCTGTCCACACGTATTAATCCACATGATCCCAAAGGTTAGATCATTGATAAAGCACATTTCAGACACAATGCAAAGTGCTATAGGCAATAACACATCATATTTAAAACTGAACAAAAAGACAATTCATCAAAGAACAGTTAAACATAGATATTGTAAATACAGATAGTGCAATGATGAAGCAAAGTTAGATGATCTCTGGAAAATCTGCAGGTTTTCATCTTGATTTAAAAGAACCCAGTTATAGTCAGATTGTATGAAAGTATGTCATTAAACTTAATGCAATATGTGTAAAGCTTGTTAGGCCTACACTTCTATCACTGTCTTTATCACCACTCAAACATGTTGAAAAAGGTTTAAGAAACACCACAGAAGATATTTTAATTTGAAAATCAAACCTACTATTTAGCACCCAGATATTGTTGGGATTCATACAGGAGCGCCGTAAATGAATAATCAATGAATCAGTTAATTAAAAAGAAGATATTTAATTATTGGTACGTCACTCAGAGGTCTCACTCTGCTGCTGTTCCAGGAACCGAAATAGAAAACCTTGTTTGCTTAAATGATTGAATTTAATAGTTAAATATCATTTATATCACCATTCATGGGAATTAATTGTATTTATTTACATGTCGAAGTGTCCTTTGGCTCAATACTTAACCCCAAATTGCTCCTGGAGCCAAGTCAGTGTAATGGTTGTACGTCTGCTAAAGAAATGACATGTTAGAAAATGTATAATTTGATAAAGAAATTGTGACTTTAAGGTTCATGCAGCTATCTTTAACTCGTAATATATGTAAGTCTGATTCTGTTTGACGTTATGTAAACCCACTTTTGTGATTGCTTTTTAGAAACCCCACCAACATGTATTTTGTTTTTGCGGTCTCCCTTCTCACCTTAACCAAACTGCGACACAGGGGAGCTGAATTTAAATGGCCTAATTACGCTTAAATGCTGAGAAGTTGCTTTAGATAAATCGCCTCATCTTTTCTAAATGCTGCCTCAGGGACACGGACAGAAACATCCTCACAAACTGCTGGAAGGAGCTCCACATCTGAAATGTAAATAAAGTGTTGTTGACACAAACAAGTTGAATTCCTCTGCCGCACAACGATGAACATGAATATATTAACGGCTCCACAGAGACTGTAAAGGCACAAGGGATTAGATTCAGATTTATGAATGAAACTCAGAGTTCATTTAAAAACAGTTTTGCATCTTCCAACTTTTCGTTTCATGTGCAATTTAATTGCCAACTACTACTCTTTAATTCATTCATTCCTGCCTGCCTGGGAATTAACTTATTTTCCTTCTTACACGCAGCAGATTGCAGGAGATCATGTTCATTTCTATGTGTTTTGGATCAGGCAGTATGGGAGATGAACTCCATTGAGAGGACTCTTTAAAGTAGGGACACTACTGATATACACCTGAACGTCAGCAGGAGAGGACTCTTTAAAGTAGAGACACTACATACTGATATACACCTGAACATCAGCAGGAGAGGACTCTTTAAAGTAGAGACACTACATACTGATATACACCTGAACATCAGCAGGAGAGGACTCTTTAAAGTAGAGACACTACATACTGATATACACCTGAATGTCAGCAGGAGAGGACTCTTTAAAGTAGAGACACTACATACTGATATACACCTGAACATCAGCAGGAGAGGACTATTTAAAGTAGAGACACTACATACTGATATACACCTGAACATCAGCAGGAGAGCACTCTTTAAAGTAGAGACACTACATACTGATATACACCTGAACATCAGCAGGAGAGAACTCTTTAAAGTAGAGACACTACATACTGATATACACCTGAACATCAGCAGGAGAGGACTCTTTAAAGTAGAGACACTACATACTGATATACACCTGAACATCAGCAGGAGAGGACTCTTTAAAGTAGAAACACTACATACTGATATACACCTGAACATCAGCAGGAGAGAACTCTTTAAAGTAGAGACACTACATACTGATATACACCTGAACATCAGCAGGAGAGAACTCTTTAAAGTAGAGACACCACATACTGATATATGCCTGAACATCAGCAGGAGAGAACTCTTTAAAGTAGAGACACTACATACTGATATATGCCTGAACATCAGCAGGAGAGGACTCTTTAAAGTAGAGACACTACATACTGATATACACCTGAACATCAGCAGGAGAGGACTCTTTAAAGTAGAGACACTACATCCTGATATACACCTGAACATCAGCAGGAGAGGACTCTTTAAAGTAGAATAAATGTACTTTTTTAGATTCCACCACTGCTTAAAGTAAGGAACGATGATTCTCTGTATGAATTATTCACTTTTAATGAGTGGATGACTATTTAACAACCCTCTAAGGGGAAAGAGACAATTCGGGGTTTAAGAGATTATTGAAAGTGGTTTTATATCCAACACCTGTTCGACTCTGACTGATTTCTGACTGAACAAAACACACCATAATCTCCCGGAGATAACAGAGAGGAGAGCAGCTGTCCATCCTTTCTCTTTCCATAAAATCTAACTGTTCCCCATTTCCATTCCTGCAGAATCAGCTGGTTACGTTTTTATTATAATTGAAGAGAGATATGTGCCGTCAGATGTGTGTAAAAAAACACATCTGACGGCACATTCTCCTAAGTGTTCATACTGGATGAGCTTTCACAGATTTAACCAGTAAAAAATTTCCTCTGAAGTTTGGAGTCGTGCCGCTCTCCTCGTAAAGCTGTTTTTCTGTTATTTAAAAGGAGGTGGGACGTCTGGTGAGTTTCACTATCGAGTCGGTGAAGAGAGAGACACTGAAAATATTATTCACTCAATTTAAGCAACAGATGGAAGCACTTCATCACGTCTTCTTTACCACTTCGTAGACGTTGCTCTCTGTCACCTTTTAGAGCCTTTTATATTAATATTGTATAATAAGCTTGATTACAGCTATTTGTTAAGTTAACACTGTAACTGCTGACCTTTGATATTCTGAAATAATCGTGGATTTATGTCAAAAACTTGTCATTTTGGGTTTTGTTGTTGATTTTAAACAAATAAATCTTGGCTTTTAGGATATCAAACTCTTAACGGTATGATGACGAGTGGTTAGCGGACAAACTTACTGTGTGTGTGTGTGTGTGTGTGTGTGTGTGTGTGTGTGTGTGTGTGTGTGTGTGTGGGGGGGTGGGTGTGTGTGTGTGTGTGGTGTGTGTGTGGTGTGTGTGTGTGTGTGTGTGTGTGTGTGTGTGTGTGTGTGTGTGTGTGTGTGTGTGTGTGTGTGTGTGTGTGTGTGTGTGTGTGTGTTGTAGAATTCATATTTAGCTGAATATGAGCAGAACAACCAGTAAGGATATCATTGGAAAGCTAAGGATCTCCTCTTCCCAACAGTGTGTGTAACTCAAACTGTGCTTCTGGGACGATGGGACTGATTTTGATCGAGCAGGTCACATATCTTTTACACAAG
>CM062271.1:3137305-3214805 GCA_031216635.1 Dissostichus eleginoides | reverse complement strand
TGCACCTTCAGCGTTACGATTGGTTGTCATTTCTGTAACACACAGAGGGACAGTTTGAAACCATCTATTGTGAGGGAGAAATGTATTTTGGGATCGAGGTAAACGGATCCTTTAACAGCCAGTTTGTTGGAGTTTGACCCAGTTGGACCCCTCCAGAACCTGATTAGAATCAGAGGTTTGTGAACAGCTGATTATACCGTTCTGCTGAGAAACTAAATCCCTCCATCTGCTGCTCCGAACTGCTCAGACCCCAAACTCACTATCATCTACAAAGCTTTCCTTACCTCCACCATGTTTATGGCTCTGTTCAAGTTTTTAGCGAATAAAAAGCACTGGCTTATTTTTGAAGGGTGAGGCATGGACCCAGAAAAAACCCATTACATTTTGAAGCAGGTATAAAATACGGGGGGTTGCGTCACCGTAACCCTTACCCCTCGATTCCACCGGGTCCGTCTGCGTCGCGTCACGGCTGCGCCGCGGTTTGGTCCGGCCTCCTCCGGCGTCATACCCTACCGGGCGCGTTTCAGAAGCATTTCAGAAGCGGAGCGTCTTGCCTGCCGTCTCGCAGTTTTTGTTGATTTGGGCATATTTCCTGGACAGGCTACTTTGTGCAGACAAAGTTAATAATAATTGTAATATTCCAGTTATAAACGACATGAATCAAAGATGTGTTGCTGTATTTTAGTGGTAAAAAAATGCATTCATCATCATAATTATTCTATATAATTTACACAGTGGCTGTAAACCGGAGGAGAACGCTGGCATTTCTCCTCCTACTTGAAAGACTACGGAGGGATAGGGTCTGCAAAATTAGTTTATTTTGGGGATGGGCCGGATGCTCTGACCGTTCCACTTCCTGCCCGGCGCTATGCAACGCCTCGCGTCGCGTCGAAAATAGACTTGCATCCTATTTTGAGCGGAGCCCAGCGCCGAGACGCTTCTGGGCCGTAACGCGGTGCGTCTGGTGGAATAGCACCCATTGACTAGAGTGGCCGCGATCTTCGCGAACGCCGCGACCGTGCGCGGCCGTAACGCCGTAACGCGGCCGTAATGCGACGCAGACGGACCCGGTGGAATCTAGGGGTCAGGTTGCTAAAAGTTTATGCTACTGGTTTTGTTGGAATAGTCTGAAAATGAGGTCCTGGCGTGGAATAACACCAATTAAGACCAGTGGCGGCGCTATGGGGTGGCTACTTGGGCTCAAGCCCCGGATGTTTTCAGAAAAGCCCTGAATGTTTCACTCAAAGCATTTCTTTTTTTAAATGTCTCGTGAGTGATGTGCAGTACCGGAGTCCAACAGAGAGGCAGCAGCTGCGGGACAGTAGCCTGCATACTGCGTAGCCTTCCCTGCCCTGAAGAAGAAGTGATCCTTCGTTAGCGTGAAGAGTCTGCGTTATGCGCTCCGCAGTAGCCCCGCTGCGAGGCTCCGGCGAGTTCACTGTTCACGAGCGTGCTCCACTAGCACCCCCCCCCCCCCCCGGTCAATAACAACAAAATTCTGGGCTAAGCCTCGGATCTCCTACAATCCTAAATCCGCCACTGATTAAGACCTCCTTAAAATGAACTTAAAAATATGTTTTTTTAAATGCTCTGAGCGACTAATCAAAACACATGTTCTCTGTAGCCGTTTCTACATCACCATTCAAAGCTCATGAATAAACTCATATGGGAAGAAACTTGGAGAATGTTATTGGCTCTGTTCAAGTTTTTAGCAGGATTACGTGAAGAAAACTAGTGGATGGAAAAGCAAACTGAACGAGCACCGACTAGAACAGAGCCTCAATTCTGCCATAAAGTAAGGATATAAATAGAGATAGTAATCACTAAAGCAGGAGCTGTGTTTCCTCAGTGGGTAATTTAATTCAGAGAGGAAAAAACGGAGAAACCCCAGATATGTGTTCGATTAGATCACAGTACTGTATAACACTGTTTTAAATCAAATGCATTATTATTAAGATATTTAAGACGTACATTACTTTCTTAGCATCTTAACCTGTCACACATTCAATCCTTGTATGTATAACACAGACTGTTTTAACTTCATTACATATTTTAAACATCATAACAGACCATGCATTCACCGTTTCATTCACCTCCAGCAACTTTATTATAAAACTACCTGTAAGACTAAACCTCCATTTTTCTATCTGGAATACAGACGCTTGAGATCTGTGGGCTGTATCTGAGAGAAGAATGTGACTTTAGGAAGACAGAGAGGGGATTGGATGTGAGACCGTGGGGATGAAACTCTCTGACAGCAAACATCAGACGCCTGTTGGCTTCTGAGTGAAATATAGACGCCTCCTCTCTCAGAACATTAGGGTTTTGACAGGTTGGAACGATATCCACGGGATGACAAGCGCTCTATCCGTCAGATTCTCCTTTCTCTGTGTGGAAACGCAAACAAAGGAATGGAAGAAGAGAGAAGTGGAGACAGTTATGGGATGAAGCAGCGTTAGTCCACTTTGCAAATACACAACAAAAATCCACAGTTGAGTCTCCGTTTAGAAAAGAGTTTGTGCTGAAGCCGCTCACTGAGGGCAGGGCCGTCCCTCGCCAACATGAGGCCCCAAGCAAAGTTATATGATGAGGCCCTCTGTTTCACTGGGAGTCGAATGCGTTGTTTGAAACACTTGACCTTAAAGTGGCCGTATTCATTCATATTAAATGGAAGAAGACAGAGAATGATCTCCCTGATACAGACAGGATGTAGTGTCTCTACTTTAAAGAGTCCTCTCCTGCTGATGTTCAGGTGTGTATCAGCATGTAGTGTCTCTCTTTAAAGAGTTCTCTCCTGCTGATGTTCAGGTGTATATCAGTATGTAGTGTCTCTACTTTAAAGAGTCCTCTCCTGCTGATGTTCAGGTGTATATCAGCATGTAGTGCCTCTACTTTAAAGAGTCCTCTCCTGCTGATGTTCAGGTGTATATCAGTATGTACTGTCTCTACTTTAAAGAGTCCACTCCTGCTGATTTTCAGGTGTATATCAGTATGTTGTGTTTCTACTTTAAAGAGTCCTCTCCTGCTGATGTTCAGGTGTATATCAGTATGTAGTGTCTCTACTTTAAAGAGTCCTCTCCTGCTGATGTTCAGGTGTATATCAGTATGTAGTGTCTCTACTTTAAAGAGTCCTCTCCTGCTGATGATCAGGTGTATATCAGTATGTAGGGTCTCTCTTTAAAGAGTCCTCTCCTGCTAATGTTCAGGTGTATATCAGTATGTAGTGTCTCTACTTTAAAGAGTCCTCTCCTGCTGATGTTCAGGTGTATATCAGTATGTAGTGTCTCTACTTTAAAGAGTCCTCTCCTGCTGATGTCCAGGTGTATATCAGCATGTAGTGTCTCTACTTTAAAGAGCCCTCTCCTGCTGATGTTCAGGTGTATATCAGCATGTAGTTTCTCTACTTTAAAGAGTCCTCTCCTGCTGATGTTCAGGTGTATATCAGTATGTAGTGTCTCTACTTTAAAGAGTCCTCTCCTGCTGATGTTCAGGTGTATGTCAGCATGTAGTGTCTCTACTTTAAAGAGTCCTCTCCTGCTGATGTTCAGGTGTATATCAGTATGGAGTGTCTCTACTTTAAAGAGTCCTCTCTTGCTGTGAGTGTAGATAAACTTTGAATTATTCCAGAGCTTCTTATCATCTCTATTAAAGGTCGCTGGGGATTTGGTGATTATTAACAGTTTGCAGGAAGTGAGATTGAGTGAGTTTTCTTCCTCCGTCCATCGTGCTCCAATCAGCTCAGGGGCCTCCTCCTGAAATAGTCATTTGTTAGAGGCAACAAGGCGTGAAAGAGGATATAATCACCTCTGCTGTCCTCTCTTTACCTGCAGACAGACAGAGGACACTCAGCAGAGTTTACAGTATACACAGCTTCTCTTAATAATGATCACAAACCTGGGATGGGTTTTTGTTGTTGTTATTATTTGTGTGTTCTTTCATTGGTTTGTAAAGCAGGTGTTGTGGATGAAAGTGCTTTGTAAATAACATTTGATTTGATAAGACTTGTGTTTTCATTGTGAACCCTTTTGGAAAGTCCTCGTCTTGACCTGAACCTGCGGTTTGACATGAAGAGGATCTGACTGACGGTCTTCTCTCTGCCGCTTCTGTTTCTGGTGAGTCCATTTTTTTGTCATATTTAACAATGTCTTGTCGAAAAAAGTGCAATTTATAATCATATTTAATAATGATCAACAGATCAGCACATGAAGGGTTGAACCAGTTTGTTTAAAATAAGGTTCTAATTTACTGAATCAAAACAGAAACAAGGTCAAAACATAAAAGCTCCTCTTAATCTGACATTAATGTTTAATATAAGAAAAGTCATCATCTGAATATATAATGATGTAGAGAAACAACATCTCATATTTCCCACTGATCTGTTATTAGTTCTCATCATTCTCCTGAGCAATGCTGCCCCCTGGTGGCGAAACCAAGTCACTGCTGTTGGTGTCTGACTGCAATATGCCAACACCATCTAAACAAGAGGCTATACCGTGTCTGAATGTTTTAATATGAACTTCCTTTGTGCATCACTTCTGTTTATTCACATGGTTTGAAGAAAATGTTCTGACTTTTTTCTTTGAATTCTGACTTTTCCAAAGATTCTGACTTTTTTCATGGAAATTATTTTTATTTTTAATTCTGACTTTTTTCATGGAAATCATTTGTTCTCAAAATTATGACTTTTTTTGTCAAAATGCTGACTTTTCTCAGATTTCTTACTTTTTCCTAATATTATGACTTTACCACATTTTACACAGAATTTTGAGACAAAACATTTTTCTAAGAATAAGTCAGGCTTTCTCAAAAAGAATTCTCATAGTTCTGATTTTTTTCTCAATTTTTTTCCTAAAAATTCTGAATATTTTCTAAAAGAAATATCTCAGAATTCTGAATTATTGCTCTATTTTGTCCCCTCAAAATTCAGATTTTCTTTCTAATTGTGACTTTTTTCTTAATTTATATATATATATATATATATATATATATATATTGAATAGTTATCAACAGAAGAGCACATAACTGAATCAAAACAGAAACAAGGTCCTCTTTCTCTGACATTAATGTTTAATATAAGAAAAGTCATCATCTGAATATATAATGATGTATAGAAACAACGTCTCATATTTCCCATGACCTTTTATTAGTTCTCATCATTCTCCTGAGCAATGCTGCCCCCTGGTGGCGAAACCAAGTCAGTGCTGTTGGTGTCTGACTGCAATATGCCAACACCATCTCAACAAGAGGCTATACCGTGTGTGAATGTTAAAAACCCTTTCATGCATGAATTATGACAACCTCAGTCAGGATCTTTTCACCAAGGGTTGTTATTGCTCTTGGGGCATGAACAATAAGATTTGAACTTTATTTATTTGTTATACAGAGGACAGTATGCGTTTATGTTTAAACTGAAGAAATGTGTATTTAACAAAAATATTGATAAACTGATAAAAAAAGATGTGCAAACTTAAAATGATATATGTAAATATAAAGAAAACCTGCATACATATCCAGAACACCATTTAGGAATACTCTATTTCACTTTTCTATCTACCATGGTAATGGCAAAGCACCCAGGGCACAAAGCCACGAGACACTGCATGCAGATGTACTTGGTTCTTCGTGTGCATGCAGCATCCTGGCATCTGTTGGCATGTTTTGCTTCAGTGAGCTGAGGCCGGTGGTTTCCAGAGCCAAACCTGATCTCAGGGGGTGCCTCGGACACTGCTCTGTGCTGCCGAGGTGGGGTGGCACTGGGTCTTCCTCTTCCGCGTGTCTTGATGGATCCTGCATTTATGAGCGCACGAGCTGCAGATGCCTTGAAGTGCAGAAGATCCATCTGTTCCAGACCAGACATGTTGTAAAGGTGCCAGGCATTCACAGTGGTCACATCCAAGAAGTGGAAGAACACTTTGAGCATCCTCAGCTTCCTCAACTCCCTCAGCATCCTCAGCTGCGCTGTCAGTACTGCTTTCATTAGCTCCTTTTTCTGGCAGCATGTCGTCATCACTGCCACTAACATCATCTTCACTCGAGTCAGATGGTATTTCCTCACTATCTTGTAGGCCTTTCTATCACGCTCTGCTTTTGAGCACTACAAAATATAAAGACATACAAAATCTTAAAATTACATTATAATAACATATATATATATATATATATATATATATATATATATATATATATATAACATATTATAACACAATTATATTGATTTACGGCCCAAAAATATATTGCAAATGAAGTATTTTCAAGAACAACAGTAGCAGTAGTAGTATGAACTGTAGTTGAAATATAGCCAGTGATGCATGACGTCCACTTTAGTGGACAGGTGATTCATCACAATTTCCTCCCAACAGAAAATCAATACTTTGACAATTTATGAAATGATATTCCTAAGTTGTTACTTGATGTCACCACATTTTTTATACCTGCAGGGAACGCTTTCCAAAAAAGGATTGGCAGGATATCGGCAGGTGACTTGGTCCACCTGGCGGTCTGTCGTCCATCTGGTTTAGAGAAATGTATCATGCACTTACACTGACTTTCCACTGAGTGGCAGTGTAGTGGCTGATGGAATAGGGTCCTAGGTAGTGGCTGATGGAATAGGGTCCTAGGTAGTGGCTGATGGTGCAACTATGCCATCAAAACCAATGCATATAAGAAAAACCTTTTGAATAGCTGTCCACAGTGACCTCTATGCGTGAAAGGGAGTATGAACTGAACTTCATTTTGTGCATCACTTCTGTTTATTCAAACTGGTCTGAAAACAAAATTCGGACTTTTTTCTTTGAATTGTTTCCCTAAAATTCTGACTTTGTGCTGAGTTTTCTCTAATGTCTTACTTTTTTCTAATTTCTAATTTTTTTTGCTCAAAATTCAGAATTTTTTCTCAATAAATATTTCTCAAAATTCAGATTTCTTTTCTTCAAAGTTCAGTTTAAAAAAATCTTGGTTTTTACCCAAACATTTTTTCTCAAAGTTCAGATTTATTTCTGAAAAAATCTAGTTTTTTTCTTCTCACATTTTTTTTCCCTCAAAATTCACACTTTTTTTCCTATACATGAACATCAGCAGGAGAGGACTTCTTAAACAGTTGTTTGCATTGTAGAAGGTAAATCACAAACACAACACATGTCCTCACCTTCAGAGACAGGAGGTGGTTTTTATAAATCTCTCACCTTGAAACCAAACGGTGAAACTCGTCTCTCTGCTTTGTCCTCAGAGCACGAGTCTCCGCAGGCCAAGGTCTTATCATCCCTTTATTTTGTCTGAACAAAAAACAACATAACTGCATGAGTCAGTTCAGGAGAGAACAGAAACACGAAGGCCCCTGAACATTGGGATACAAAGCACAACTATTTTCTTTCATTGCTTTAGTTTGGGTTTGCTTTTTTTACCCATTTTAACTGTATTTTACTGCAAATTATTTTTTTGGGTTGATGTTTGGTTCCTTCCACCGAAAAAAGTGAAAATGTAGTTTCCTCAGGACATTGTCTGCCTTATCACATGTATCTCATGAAATAATTATCAGAATGACACCACATCAGATGTTCACAGAGAGATTTTTGAAACAACAAAGCATAGATTTCCCCGATACCTGCGTCCATCTCTGTAACACTTAAACACACATGGATTATAGGCGGGAATAGAGAATAAACAATTCAAAAGGTATAATTCTCTATCATTAAGGAGGCCAGTGATGACGTGTTTTTGTAGGTCTACTCGGAGGTTAGTGTGATTTTTGATTTAACGTTTATGATACTTACACTTTTTGTTCAGAAGGATAATCTCCACATATTAACACCGCTTAATACCTAACGTTGGTCTATACAGGAACTCCAGCACGGTCACATGACCACAGACTTTATTTCAGTATAACAACCAGAAAAACATTCAGAAAACCTTTTACCTCCAGACCAGGGGACAGGAAGTGCTAAAATGCTGACTCATTTCTTGTTTTTTGAACTCCTTCCTGCACTTTATTGCCTAAAAATGTAATTTATATATACCATAGACTGTTACCTTATCATAAGAATAGGTTATTTCACTTCTCCTTTTCCCCTTTCTTGTCCCGTTACAGCCATCTAGTGCAACTGCAACGACACATACAATTGAGCTGTACAGCTTTTTCTTCATTTCTGCTCAATGAATGCATTAGGGTTACTAAAAAAGTTTGATTAAATCTCTTTAAATGTTGTATTTCTCAGGATGAAGCAGGACAGACTTTGTTATTTCCTCTTGATAGTGTTTTATTTGGCGTTTCAGAGACCCAGACTCGACTATCAACTGCCCCCTGAAGGATTCTCGTTCTCCTTGAAACAGACGTTGACTTTTTATCTGCAGCCTGTGTTTCTGTCATCCAGAGAGAGTCTCAGTGGGAGGCAAAGGGCAAAAACAAGAGCACAACGAGCTTTAAATAAAGTCCTCAAGGTTATGTGAGGGAAAGTTAATAATGAGTGTTTTAAAAGCAGGAAAGACTAGCTACGATGCTTAAATTGGGTACATAGCAATACTACTAGTATGTTCAAATAAATAATAATAATAGTTCCTTTATAGCCCAACATTAGCCTCCTTTAGCTTAGCGGTGGTGACGTGAAGTCATGTGACCGTACTGTAGTTCCTTTATAGCCCAACATTAGCCTCCTTTAGCTTAGCAGTGGTGAAGTCATGTGACCGTGCTGTAGTTCCTTTGTAGCCCAACATTTGCCACCTTTAGCTTAGCGGTGGTGACGTGAAGTCATGTGACCGTGCTGTAGTTCCTTTATAGCCCAACATTAGCCTCCTTTAGCTTAGCAGTGGTGAAGTCATGTGACCGTGCTGTAGTTCCTTTGTAGCCCAACATTAGCCACCTTTAGCTTAGCGGTGGTGACGTGAAGTCATGTGACCGTACTGTAGTTCCTTTATAGCCCAACATTTGCCACCTTTAGCTTAGCGGTGGTGACGTGAAGTCATGTGACCGTGCTGTAGTTCCTTTATAGCCCAACATTAGCCTCCTTTAGCTTAGCAGTGGTGAAGTCATGTGACCGTGCTGTAGTTCCTTTGTAGCCCAACATTAGCCACCTTTAGCTTAGCGGTGGAGTCGTGAAGTCATGTGACCGTGCTGTAGTTCCTTTATAGCCAAACATTAGCCACCTTTAGCTTAGCGGTGGTAAAGTGAAGTCATGTGACCGTGCTGTAGTTCCTTTATAGCACAACATTAGCCACCTTTAGCTTAGCGGTGGTGACGTGAAGTCATGTGACCGTGCTGTAGTTCCTTTATAGCCCAACATTAGCCACCTTTAGCTTAGCGGTGGTGACGTGAAGTCATGTGACCGTGCTGTAGTTCCTTATAGCACAACATTAGCCACCTTAGCTTAGCGGTGGTGAAGTGAAGTCATGTGACCGTGCTGTAGTTCCTTTATAGCCCAACATTAGCCACCTTTAGCTTAGCGGTGGTGACGTGAAGTCATGTGACCGTGCTGTAGTTCCTTTATAGCCCAACATTAGCCTCCTTTAGCTTAGCGGTGGTGACGTGAAGTGATGTGACCGTGCTGTAGTTCCTTTATAGCCCAACATTAGCCTCCTTTAGCTTAGCAGTGGTGAAGTCATGTGACCGTGCTGTAGTTCCTTTATAGCCCAACATTAGCCACCTTTAGCTTAGCGGTGGAGTCGTGAAGTCATGTGACCGTGATGTAGTTCCTTTATAGCCAAACATTAGCCGCCTTTAGCTTAGCGGTGGTGAAGTGAAGTCATGTGACCGTGCTGTAGTTCCTTTATAGCACAACATTAGCCACCTTTAGCTTAGCGGTGGTGACGTGAAGTCATGTGACCGTGCTGTAGTTCCTTTATAGCCCAACATTAGCCGCCTTTAGCTTAGCGGTGGTGACATGAAGTCATTTGACCGTGCTGTAGTTCCTTTAAAGCCCAACATTAGCCACCTTTAGCTTAGCGGTGGTGAAGTGAAGTCATGTGACCATGCTGTAGTTCCTTTATAGCCCAACATTAGCCACCTTTAGCTTAGCAGTGGTGAAGTGAAGTCATGTGACCATGCTGTAGTTCCTTTATAGCCCAACATTAGCCACCTTTAGCTTAGCGGTGGTGACATGAAGTCATTTGACCGTGCTGTAGTTCCTTTATAGACCAACATTAGCCACCTTTAGCTTAGCGGTGGTGACGTGAAGTCATGTGACCGTGCTGTATAGTTCCTTTATAGCCCAACATTAGCCTCCTTTAGCTTAGCGGTGGAGTCGTGAAGTCATGTGACCGTGCTGTAGTTCCTTTATAGCCCAACATTAGCCACCTTTAGCTTAGCGGTGGTGTCGTGAAGTCATGTGACCGTGCTGTAGTTCCTTTATAGCCCAACATTAGCCACCTTTAGCTTAGCGGTGGTGTCGTGAAGTCATGTGACCGTGCTGTAGTTCCTTTATAGCCCAACATTAGCCACCTTTAGCTTAGCGGTGGTGACGTGAAGTCATGTGACCATGCTGTAGTTCCTTTATAGCCCAACATTAGCCACCTTTAGCTTAGCGGTGGTGTCGTGAAGTCATGTGACCGTGCTGTAGTTCCTTTATAGCCCAACATTAGCCACCTTTAGCTTAGCGGTGGTGACGTGAAGTCATGTGACCGTGCTGTAGTTCCTTTATAGCCCAACATTAGCCACCTTTAGCTTAGCGGTGGTGTCGTGAAGTCATGTGACCATGCTGTAGTTCCTTTATAGCCCAACATTAGCCTCCTTTAGCTTAGCGGTGGTGTCGTGAAGTCATGTGACCGTGCTGTAGTTCCTTTATAGCCCAACATTAGCCACCTTTAGCTTAGCGGTGGTGTCGTGAAGTCATGTGACCGTGCTGTAGTTCCTTTATAGCCCAACATTAGCCACCTTTAGCTTAGCGGTGGTGTCGTGAAGTCATGTGACCGTGCTGTAGTTCCTTTATAGCCCAACATTAGCCACCTTTAGCTTAGCGGTGGTGTCGTGAAGTCATGTGACCATGCTGTAGTTCCTTTATAGCCCAACATTAGTTTATTAGATTATCCTGCTGAACTAAACTTGTAAGTATCATAAACGTTTGTTTGACACAGAGATTATTTTCTGAAATAATCCAAAATATCAAATGGAACCAGGGAGATGCTGCCTTCAGGGTCGAACACAGAAATACGTCATCACTGCACTGCTCTATTGTGATGGGAGTGACAGCTCCAGTTGTAATGGCTGTTATTTAACAGGTTGAGGCTTAACGGTTGTTCAAACAACAGAAATGCATGTTCCAACATCACAGAACAGCAGTCCTGCAGAACAGATTAGTGATCTGCAAGCACTCAAAGCTGATGACAATTACAAGTATTTTATTAGGTTATTAGTATATTCTAAATGTAAGACATATATATGTTAACAGTCAAGAGAAGAGCACACTGTTCTGGTATAAATTGCATATCTTTTAATGTACATTGGATAACTGATTACAGAGAGCAATAACAGAACACAGTAAAGTCCAGTAAGACAGTGATAGAAATATGTAAAGGAAAAGGTACAGAAATATAATCTGAAATCTGTAATAACCTTTTACTGGTGGATTTAGTTTCAGCATGTAAGAAAATATATATAGCAACAGGTGTATAACAGTTATAGTTGTTTTATGTATAATGTCTACAGTAATGTCACGGCTTTATGAAAGAAAATGGTTGTGAACAGTAAGTGCTTTGTACTTCAAATAAAGCCTAAAGGCACTTAGTTTTAGACCTTAAAGCTACAAACAAACAAATATCCTCCGATTTGATCCTTATTGTTTTTGTGTGAGCGGAAAGGAAAGGCAAGTTTATTTCTAAAGCACTTTTCAACAAGTGCAGTTCACTTTGCAGACCATTGACATGCACTAAAACCTATAGAACACACTACAGGAAAAAAGCAGAACAGGGCCTCTTTAAAATGTTTGAAAATAGTTGTTCTAGTTGTAATTTCCTTCCTCATAAGCCATTTACAATGTAATCATCATGTGTTCTTGTATTACAAAAACAGAAATCAATGGACCTCCATCCTTTAAATAACAATAATGTATTTAATATAAAAATTGCCTTGTAGTTTGATGACTTCTAACATAGAAACGAGCTGTTCTGATTCATCTCAGTGTTTCTTTACCTCGATCTTTGCCCCCACATTCATCACCGAGCTGACAGTCTTTTATTTACCAAGCAGTCATGTTTTCACCCTGAGCAAACATGCATTGTGGTTCAATATGAAGTACTTTATCAAAGTGACACATTCACTAAAGGACTGTCAGGTTTTAACTACGCCTGAGATCTTGTTGCAGAAACATGACCTGTTGTTTTTGGGCAATAACTGAGACAAAACGTATGGAAACGAGACATGAGAGAGCCCGATATAAATACATTCACAGAATATGTATTTGTACTTTAAGGCACTGTATAGGTATTGCTTAAGGTACTGCAGTTTGGACAGAGGTGGATAAAAGTAGCATTTCTACAGTGTACAAATACTCAGTTACGAGTAATCATTATGCAGAAGAATGGCCATTTCAGATTTAACAAATACAACATTATTGTGTAATAAATATAAATGCCTTAACTTCAAATTGTCAAGGTGGGGTATATTTCTTATTAATTATATACTGCCTTAGTTTAAGCTAATGCATACAGATTTACTAGTTGATTTAAATTCTGTATTATTCATCTAAATCTGTAAAATTGCTAGTTAGCTGTAAAATAAGTGTAGCAGAGAAGAAGTATAAAGTAGAATAAAGTGAAAATACTCAAGTGAAGTACAAGTACACGTAGCAATTAGCATGTAGAAATTAGCACGTAGCTACTGCAGTCAGAACTTCAGTTTGGTGTTAACATAGAATAAAGTGAAAATAGTCAGGGGGAGGAAAAGTAGATGTAGCACTTTGCACGTAGGACTTAGCATGCAGCAATTAGAACGTAGCACTTAGCTTGTAGCACTAAGCATGTAACAATTAGAACGTAGCACTTAGCTTGTAGCACTAAGCATGTAGCAATTAGAACGTAGCACGTAGCACTTAGCACTTGAATACATTTACTTTCCTTCAACCACTGCAGTGTGTTTGCATAAAGGCTGCACATTGAAAAGTAAACAGAACTTCTGCTGGTGGTTATTTGGTTTTGTAAACATGACCAAATAAACACCAGCAGGAGAGAACAGATTCCCACCTGTTCTGTTAGCCACAGTACATCCATGAGGACAGTGTGTGGCATTGAGTCAGAAAAACCAGATGCATTTGATTCTAGAAAGAAGTCTTTTCACGACTTAAAAAATCGACTTATTTGGTTTAATTTCTATGAGGAAGACTTGTTTTAGCATTCAGCATGCTATACGTGTATTAAATAAAGGATGGTCTACAATGGTGTGTAAAAAACAGTGATATACTTCAGCTCTTTGGTTTTAAGGCACAGAGGCAACAACTACCTTCTCTTTTGTGTTTGATTTGTACATGTAAACAAAGATATCTGGATATTTGGAAGTTTTTTTGCATTTACTGTCATAATCTCCGTTTGGAGCGCAGAGGCTTTGGACGTCACAATTTCACATTTAGATGAGATGTGACTCTAAATGTGTGCAGGTTTACTGAGTAATGTGGGTGTCAGTTTGCAGGGACGTTACTGTGTTTTACAGTAGATGGGATGGCAGTAATAAAGTGATCTTAATCTAGATTAACTACATCACTTTAGATGTACATTTTAAGAGTCTCAATTTAACATTCAGATGAGATGTGACTCTAAATAGTCCTGTGTGTAGCTTTAGTCACTCATTTTGGTGTCTTTTTGCATAAAAATAAAAATATTTGGTTTAATTTCTATGAGGAAGACTTGTTGTTTTTAGCATTCAGCATGCTAAAGGTGTATTAAACAAAGGATGGTCTGCAACAGGTGTGTAAAAAACAAATGATATACTTCAGCTCTTTGGTTTTAAGGCACAGAGGCAACAACTACCTTCTCTTTTGTGTAGTTTGAATTCTAGAACATGTAAACATAGATATTTGGATATTTGGACGTTTTTTAGCATTTACTGTCATAATCTCCGTTTGCAGCGGAGAGGTTTTGGACGTAGTGGACGGCGTCTTCGATGGTGTAGAATATCACTGTTTCCTCTCCTCCATCACTCTCTGTTTTGGGGTAGTAGCCCCCTCTCTGCAGTGAGTCCAGTACTGAGGTGTTACACTGGGCCAGGACCACTTTGACCCCCAGTTCTGCGTAATCTTTGCGGACTTCTTTCAGCGCGTTCACTCCGGCCGTGTCCAGAAAGGAAATGGAGCTGCCGTCGATCACCACGCTGCGTAAGGATTTGTTCTCCATTAACGTCACTCCGGCTTCATCCTCTTTAAGATAAGATGAGATTAGATGAGATAAGATGGAAATGTGTTAATCCCCGTGAGAAAATTCAGTAGTTTCAACAGCAACAGCGTGAGAATGAAAAACAGGACAGATTAGAGATGAATCAAATCAAAGATACAAATTAAATTATATGCAGTTAAAGGTCCCTATTATACTGTTTTTCATTAATATATCACAGGTCTCAGATATATCCAGAGCCTGTCTCTGATTGGCTGAAACACCAAACAGATCATTGCAGCATCCCATAATCCCCTCTGTTTCAGCCCTGTTTCCAAAGTGCTGATTCTCTGTCTGTTACTTTAGATGAAAATAAGGAGCCCCTCCCCACGCCCCTCTGAGAGAGATTTGGTTACAAAGAACTCAATGGTGCTCTAGGAGGAGATTCAGGTGATAAGGTGGGGGGGGGGGTTACCTTGGTTGCTGATTGGCTAATGGTTACACAAGACAAAACATCGTTATGACATCATAAAGTGGCCAAAATCTGATCAGCTCATTTTCAGACAGGTTTTTATAGAAATGGATCAGGAGAAAAAGAGAGAGAATCTTTGTTCCTGAAACTTTCAGAGTCTCTTTACACAGAGGGGACACATGTTGATGTAGAAGAGACATGAAGAAGAGGGGACACATGTTGATGTAGAAGAGACATGAAGAAGAGGGGACACATGTTGATGTAGAAGAGACATGAAGAAGAGGGGACACATGTTGATGTAGAAGAGACATGAAGAAGAGGGGACACATGTTGATGTAGAAGAGACATGAAGAAGAGGGGACACATGTTGATGTAGAAGAGACATGAAGAAGAGGGGACACATGTTGATGTAGAAGAGACATGAAGAAGAGGGGACACATGTTGATGTAGAAGAGACATGAAGAAGAGGGGACACATGTTGATGTAGAAGAGACATGAAGAAGAGGGGACACATGTTGATGTAGAAGAGACATGAAGAAGAGGGGACACATGTTGATGTAGAAGAGACATGAAGAAGAGGGGACACATGTTGATGTAGAAGAGACATGAAGAAGAGGGGACACATGTTGATGTAGAAGAGACATGAAGAAGAGGGGACACATGTTGATGTAGAAGAGACATGAAGAAGAGGGGACACATGTTGATGTAGAAGAGACATGAAGAAGAGGGGACACATGTTGATGTAGAAGAGACATGAAGAAGAGGGGACACATGTTGATGTAGAAGAGACATGAAGAAGAGGGGACACATGTTGATGTAGAAGAGACATGAAGAAGGGGACACATGTTGATGTAGAAGAGACATGAAGAAGAGGGGACACATGTTGATGTAGAAGAGACATGAAGAAGAGGGGACACATGTTGATGTAGAGGAGACATGGAGAAGAGGGGACACATGTTGATGTAGAAGAGACATGAAGAAGAGGGGACACATGTTGATGTAGAAGAGACATGAAGAGGGGACACATGTTGATGTAGAAGAGACATGAAGAAGAGGGGACACATGCTGATGTAGAAGAGACATGAAGAAGAGGGGACACGTGTTGATGTAGAAGAGACATGAAGAAGAGGGGACACATGTTGATGTAGAAGAGACATGAAGAAGAGGGGACACATGTTGATGTAGAAGAGACATGAAGAAGAGGGGACACATGTTGATGTAGAAGAGACATGAAGAAGAGGGGACACATGTTGATGTAGAAGAGACATGAAGAAGAGGGGACATGTTGATGTAGAAGAGACATGAAGAGAGGGGACACATGTTGATGTAGAAGAGACATGAAGAAGAGGGGACACGTGTTGATGTAGAAGAGACATGTGTCCCCTCTGTGTAAAGAGAGAGTCTCTTTACACAGAGGGGACACGTGTTGATGTAGAAGAGACATGAAGAAGAGGGGACACGTGTTGATGTAGAAGAGACATGAAGAAGTGCATAATAGATGACCTTTTTTTTTAACCAGGATAGGATAAGAAATGAATTAAAATGAACATATATACATATTTGGGTCATATATACATGTTAGATATTAAATATATTTGTTATTATGTATTAGATATATTTACCGTGCGTTGGCTTCACATCCGGGACTTCCTGCTGCTTCTCCTTCTTCCTTTTGAACTTCATCACCCTGGATTTCTCTTTCAGAGGATCCAGCCCTGCACTTTTATACAGAGATTTCTTAAACAAGCTCTGGTTAGCGTAGTATATCGGGGCGTCGTATCTAAACACAGCGACTCCGGGGTGAGTTTGAAGGCCGCGGTACGACGAAACATCCTCGTAATATTCCCGGTTCGATGCCCGGCCGAGTTTCAGGACTTTTGCCTGTTGAGTTCTGGCCAAAACGCAGAGAGCCGACACCAGAACGCCCACCAGGAGACCCAGCTCGGTGTTCACCAGAGCAGACGTGGCCATGGTGATCAGCCAGATGGAGGTGTCCACGCGGTTAACTCTCCACATGCTGGGGATGTCCAGGAACTTCCTTAAAGCACCACGAAGATTCACCAGGATGATGACGGCTAACACACACCTGAGAGGGAGGAGGAGAGGGAAGAGGAGGCAAGGAGACACACAGGAAGGTTAGAGAAACACTGACTCATGAGGGGACAAGATCTCATTTAAAGGTCTCCAAAAACTCTAAATCTTGCCCAGTATTTGTGTCTGATATCTAGTCAGAATATGTCTCTACTCCTGATATAAGACATAATAACTTCAGAAGTAACACTGCATTGAGATATCAGGTCTTGTTTTTAGACAATGCATCATCTTGTTAAGTCAAAACATCTTATTTTGAGTTGTATCTCAGATGAAACACATTTTTTCTTACGTATTTATTAGAAAATCACCGACTAACATCAGAACACAGAAAACCTTTGAGCATTTGCGGATTATTTTGTAACACGAAATGTCCTGATTCTGGTAAAGATATAGTTCAAAATAAGTTCTCCAGCTAATTACAAGATCTGATTTATCTAACTATCCCGTCTTATTTCTAGAGATCTTACCAAGCTCCTTTTCACTTGTTCTATTGGCTGATTTTTTTACTTATTTCAAGTGAAAACAACTTGTTTTCATAATTTTTTTCACTCGTTTTTGGAGCAGCATTTTTTCCAGTGTATTATACTATTTTTAGGCATATATTATAGCTCTCAGATATTTAAAGAAACATGTCTACTAAGTGTTTTATTCAAAATACCAAACAGATCATGCATCCTTTCAGCTCCGTTTTTTGAGATGTGGGTACGGAGGAAAAGAGAGAGGGTTTTATTTCCTGACACTTTGTGAGTCTCCTGACACACCGGGGAGGACACATAGTGATGTAGAGAAGACATCACTTTGTGAGTCTCCTGACACACCGGGGAGGACACATAGTGATGTAGAGAAGACATCACTTTGTGAGTCTCCTGACACACCGGGGAGGACACATAGTGATGTAGAGAAGACATCACTTTGTCAGTCTCCTGACACACCGGGGAGGACACATAGTGATGTAGAAAAGACATTAAAACATGCATTTAGCATGATAGGGGTCATTTAACGTTTCCAATAAGGAACCTTGACCCGTTGACTTCTGTTAGCTTTAAGGTTTTTGCATTTTGCAATAAATGGGGCGAAGCCTGCGAGCTAGTTCAGGCAGTCAACTCGAGCACCAATGATACATTAACACGTGACGCACCTCGTCCCTCTTACAACCAACCAAACACATTCTCCTAAACATGCCGCTCTATTTAAGCTGCCAGGTCATCCTGCCTCTGCCTCGCTATGCTGCTGCTGCACTGCTGTGTTCACTTGCTATTGCTACGTTCATGTTCCTGCTGCTGTGTTTCATGTTGCTGCTGCTCGCCTGCCCCCCACCACCCCCCCACCACCCCAGCTCCACCCCAGCTCCACCCCAGCTTCCACCCCAGCTTCCACCCCAGCTCCACCCCAGCTTCCACCCCAGCTTCCACCCCAGCTTCCACCCCAGCTTCCACCCCAGCTTCCACCCCAGCTTCCACCCCAGCTTCCACCCCAGCTTCCACCCCAGCTTCCACCCCAGCTTCCACCCAGCTTCCACCCCAGCTTCCACCCCAGCTTCCACCCCAGCTTCCACCCCAGCTTCCACCCCAGCTTCCACCCCAGCTTTCACCCCAGCTTCCACCCCAGCTTCCACCCCAGCTTCCACCCCAGCTTCCACCCCAGCTTCCACCCCAGCTCCACCCCAGCTTCCACCTGTAGGCTCGGGGGATAGTTATCTAATCATCACTCAATGTTCTTTGTAAATCTGTGGAGTGATGAGGCCCGAGCCTAGACGCCAAACTCAACTATATGCTGCTTCTAATAAACATATTAAGAAACACGTGAGTCGTCTGAATGAACTAGTGTTGACAGTTCTGCTGTTTAAGTGGCCGTGTCAGACCTGACCTTTACCTCACCTACCTCTATTAAGCTTACCATTGATAAAAAGATGCTAAATTGGCTGTAAATAGAAAGGATGACTGTTTCCATCATGTATTATCAGGCATGTGAAACCAGGCATGTGAAACTAGATAGAACATTCTGAACTTTTGACCTATACACACTAAACATTCTAGATGGTGCAATAAAAGCGTAAAAGTTCCAGCTACCATTCAGAGAAGGCGCTCGTGGTTTTTGACACCTTGAGAGCGGTTACAGCGGGTAAGAAGACAATGAGGCACAGGATGCAGGCGGCCTACACACAGATTCGAATCAACTTCCTGGGCCAGCGAATCAGAGACAAGCTGTCCTTATTGTCTCTGTTAATAAATGAATTCTCTGTTAATAAATGAAGTCTCTGTTAATAAATGAAGTCTCTGTTAATAAATTAATGTATAAAGTTTGCCTTAATTACCCATTTATTTATGGTTGAATGCACTTATCGTAAGTCACTATGAATAAAAGCGTCAGCAAAACGAAATGTAATGTACTCTGAATAACACCAAGGCTTCCCATGATGTAATTGTCCTGATATCCAAGTCTTTTATAATGTTTAACAGTTCATGTTTTAACCAGAAATGTGGGCTTTTCTTTTGGGGAATGTGTCTCTACCCTGGCATTTTAAACTTTAGGCTACTTGGTTAGTGTCCAACTATGAAGGGAATGTTTTAGATACTGGAGTAGCAGGCGAAAAAGCTACACAAATAAAACGAGGGGGAAAGAGATGGATAAGCAGAGATGGCAAAGGTACACACCTCCTTTACTCAAGTAGAAGTACACACCTCCTTTACTCAAGTAGAAGTACACACCTCCTTTCCTCAAGTAGAAGTACAGATACTCGTGTTTAGAAATACTCTGGTAAAAGTAGAAGTACTGACTAAACTTCTTTACTCAAGTAAAAGTAAAGAGGGCTTTGAAATGTACTTCAGTAAAAAGTACCCATAACTAGCAGCTGTTTTAAAGAGTACCTGACCTCCCTTTATATTAATAGAACAATAATGTCATTGTTAGCTAATGAATGTTTCCATGCTGAACAACGGCAACATGACAACGTTTTCATTGGTCCCTCTTCTTTAGAGAAGACCAGGAAATGATGGATACACGGATCGTGTTCAAATCAATAGGCACGCAATGACTCTAAATAATAATGATCACGCCACCAAACACACATTCAAACTAAAGGAACCAGCCTGTTTGGAACATGTGAGAAGTAGAAAGTACAGGTATTTGTGTTCAACATGTAAGAAGTAGAAAGTACAGGTGTTTGGGTTCAAAATGTAAGAAGTAGAAAGTACAGGTGTTTGTGTTCAACATGTAAGAAGTAGAAAGTTCAGGTATTTGGGTTCAACATGTAAGAAGTAGAAAGTACAGGTATTTGGGTTCAACATGTAAGAAGTAGAAAGTACAGGTATTTGGGTTCAACATGTAAGAAGTAGAAAGTACAGGTATTTGGGTTCAACATGTAAGAAGTAGAAAGGTCAGGTATTTGGGTTCAAAATGTAAGAAGTAGAAAGTTCAGGTATTTGTGTTCAAAATGTAAGAAGTGGCGTGTGGCGCAGTGGAATAGTGCCTTGGTGCGTTGGTGTTGGGATCAGGGGAGCACAGGTTCAAACCCCACTGCAGTCAGCATGTCGTTGTGTCCCTGAGACACTTCACCCCAAATTGCTCCTGTGGGGATTGTCCACAGTATTGAGTATGTAAGTCGCTTTGGAGTAAAAAGTCGTCAGAAAAATAAGTAGTGGAGTAAAGTACTGAAACCAGAAAAATGTACTTAAGTACAGTAACAAAGTATTTGTACTCCACTACTTCCCACCTATGTGGATAATAAACAATGATAAAACATAGCCGTGATTAAGTCTCAGAGCAACTGGGTGAAAGAGTTGTTGAAGCTTCTGTAATGTCAGCATTAACCCTGAACCACAGGTTATCTGTATGTATCCAAGCCTACCCTATAAACCTGTTTATGGTAAAGCAGATAAGAACAAAGCAAATGAAAATTCCACTGCTCCCATTATCTAGAAAAACAACAACCTTGAACCAACCGCAACATGGAAGTAGAGAAATCTATGGACCTGTGGATAGAAATCTAACGTGCGCGGCTCTCAGATGGTGATTTATGCTCTATAATCATGGTCCTCTTCAAACAGCATTTAACAGATAAGTGCTGTGTCTGGTGGAAGGATGGAGGTGTTAAAGGGCTAAATTGGACAAGCAGACACACCTGGCCTGCTCAACTTTTGATAGAAGTATTTCATAGGTTCAATCATATTTGCAATGGTAGTGTTAGTAATGTAAAAAGCCCCATCAAGAAGCACATATTAATGTCAATAATATCCTGCTATCTATTGTGTTAAAAGAAACCCTTCAATAGTTTATAGACTTTTTATCGTCCCGATCATCTGTATATTTGTCTTACTCTCTAATGCTAGTTTCTAGTATTTCTATTTCTAGATGTTTTTATTTTAGAATTGTTTATTTCTACTCTTTTCATTTGTTATTATGTGCAATGCCTTGTTTTGTTTTATGCTGCTGCAACAAAAACATGTTTTTCCCAATTTGGGATCAATAAAGTACGTCTTATCTTATTTTATAACCCTAGTGATAATAGCCTGCTGGTTGTCTTTCCATTATTCATACAATTCATCACAATTATTACATGGCTTAGTTGAATACTCGATTCTGATTGGTCAATTCAGAACACGTGACACGTTGTTAATCCAGAACAGACAGACCGCTGTCAAGGATTTATTGACCGTTGTTAAGGACGCTCACATCTGCAGAAAGAAGTCCGGTCGATTGAACTGCATGCAGTTTGGAACTGGGACAAGGAAACAGCGGAGAAGTAACGGGGCATAAACCCTCCTTTTTACGCAATGGTCCAGACAAAGACATCAAACTGCGACACATATTCAGTTGCCAGTTCCTTTGGCATTAGGGCAGGGATATCTAGATACTTCCCAAGCTTTGACATCATGAATTGTGCTACTTTTAAAGCAAGCAACGATGTTTTCAAATCTGTAATCAAAAAGCTCCTCAAAAACGCTATCGAAGCGGTTCCTGCCGTTGCTACGTAGTTCAAACGGTAACAACGGACTATTTTTCATCTACATCACCATGTGTCCCCTCTGTGTAAAGAGACTCTCTCTTTACACAGAGGGGACACATGTCTCTTCTTCATCAACATGTGTCCCCTCTGTGTAAAGAGACTCTCTCTTTACACAGAGGGGACACATGTCTCTTCTACATCAACATGTGTCCCCTCTTCTTCATGTCTCTTCTACATCAACATGTCTCCCCTCTTCTTCATGTCTCTTCTACATCAACATGTGTCCCCTCTTCTTCATGTCTCTTCTACATCAACATGTGTCCCCTCTTCTTCATGTCTCTTCTACATCAACATGTGTCCCCTCTTCTTCATGTCTCTTCTACATCAACATGTGTCCCCTCTTCTTCATGTCTCTTCTTCATCAACATGTGTCCCCTCTTCTTCATGTCTCTTCTACATCAACATGTGTCCCCTCTTCTTCATGTCTCTTCTACATCAACATGTGTCCCCTCTTCTTCATGTCTCTTCTACATCAACATGTGTCCCCTCTTCTTCATGTCTCTTCTACATCAACATTGTCCCCTCTTCTTCATGTCTCTTCTACATCACATGTTCCCTCTTCTTCATGTCTCTTCTACATCAACATGTGTCCCCTCTTCTTCATGTCTCTTCTACATCAACATGTGTCCCCTCTTCTTCATGTCTCTCTCTACATCAACATGTGTCCCCTCTTCTTCATGTCTCTTCTACATCAACATGTGTCCCCTCTTCTTCATGTCTCTCTTCTACATCAACATGTGTCCCCTCCTTCCTCTCTGTGTAAAGAGACTCTGAAAGTTTCAGGAACAAAGATTCTCTCTCTTTTTGTCCTGATCCATTTCTATAAAAACCTGTCTGAAAATGAGCTGATCAGATTTTGGCCACTTTATGATGTCATAACGATGTTTTGTCTTGTGTAACCATTAGCCAATCAGCAACCAAGGTAACCCCCCCCCCCCCCCCTTATCACCTGAATCTCCTCCTAGAGCACCATTGAGTTCTTTGTAACCAAATGTCTCTCAGAGGGGCGTGGGGAGGGGCTCCTTATTTTCATCTAAAGTAACAGACAGAGAATCAGCACTTTGGAAACAGGGCTGAAACAGAGGGGATTATGGGATGCTGCAATGATCTGTTTGCTGTTTCAGCCAATCAGAGACAGGCTCTGGATATATCTGAGACCTGTGATATATTGATGAAAAACAGTATAATAGGGACCTTTAACTGATCATATGCTTACTTCTGCAGGGAGTAGAAGAGCGGTGCGATGACCAGCAGCACCAGCAGGAGGACGAGGGCACTGATGATCCCTGAGATCTGCGTCTGGCATCCGGTCGACTCCTTCACCAGCGTCTTCGTCAGCGCTGCGCTGGTGGTGAAGCAGCGGAAGAACGACGGCAGGATGTTGCAGAAACCAATGGCGTACATCTCCTGGTTGGCGTCCACCGTGTAGCCGTGCTTCTTGGCGAACATCTCGGACAGAGAGACGGTGATGGCGAATCCAACGATGGCGATGGAGAAAGCATCGACGGCGACATTTGGGATCAGAGACCAAAGAGGCATCTGAGGAGGGAGGAAACCAGTGGGGATCGTACCAGCAACACCAGAACCTGTCAGGGATCAGATGTTACACTCACAACATTAGAGTATAAGACAAAGAGGAGTCAATAAAACACAGAGACGGGTAAAGTTAGAGGTGGGATGTAGTGGAGTACAAATACTTTGTTACTATACTTAAGTACATGTTTCTGGTATCAGTACTTTACTCCACTACTTATTTTTCTGCCGACTTTTTACTTTGACTTCTTACATGTTGAACCCAAATACCTGTACTTTCTACTTCTTACATGTTGAACACAAATACCTGTACTTTCTACTTCTTACATGTTGAACCCAAATACCTGTACTTTCTACTTCTTACATTTTCCAAACAGGCTGGTTCCTTTAGTCTGAATGTGTGTTTGGTGGCGTGATCATTATTATTTAGAGTCATTGCGTGCCTATTGATTTGAACACGATCCGTGTATCCATCATTTCCTGGTCTTCTCTAAAGAAGAGGGACCAATGAAAACGTTGTCATGTTGCCGTTGTTCAGCATGAAAACATTCATTAGCTAACAATGACATTATTGTTCTATTAAAGGGGACCTATCATGCTAAATGCACTTTTTGATGTCTTGTATACATAAATATGTGTCCCCGGTGTGTCCCCGGTGTGTCCCCGGTGTGTCCCCGGTGTGTCCCCGGTGTGTCAGGGAACTCAGGCAGCATCAGAAAATAAAACCCTCTCTCTTTTCCTCCGTACCCAAATCTCAAAAAACGGGGCTAAAACGGAGCTGATCCAGATTTGCGTCCGATATGACGTAATATCTGAAATGTGGACCCACGGCACTATCAGAAAGTTGCTATCAGAAACAATGCCCGACTGTTTTGGACGTAATATGGTCGGTGTTTACTTTTTTTACACTCAGAGCTAACCTGTACTGGAGAGCATGTGTGTGAAGAAGCAGGAAATGAAAAGGAACTCACCTTGTGGTATAACCAGCAAGAGAGAAAGCCTTTGAGCTCCATACTGTTTCAGAAAGAATCCTTGATAATCCATGATATGGCGTTTCATCACGGCAGCATTTAGTTTAGACAGTAGCTGCCGGGTCCCCCATGAGCTCAGACCCCTCCTTTTTTTTTTTTTTTAAAGCTTTATACCCAAAATCAGCACTTTAGAAACAGGAAGTGAAATAGAGGGATATGAGGCATGGTTAGAATGGGTGATCTGTTTGGTATTTTGAGCAAAACACATAGACATGTTTTTTATATATTTGTATATATCTGAGACCTATGCTATTGCCTACAAATAGCGTGATAGGTGACCTTTAATATAAAGGGAGGTCAGTTACTCTTTAAAACAGCTGCTAGTTATGGGTACTTTTTACTTAAAGGTAGGGTAGGTAAGAATGGAGAAACCAGCTCGAGTAAGCTAGAATTTGAAAGTGCCCCTTCCTTCAGACTTCCTTACAAAGCCCCTCCTCCAACACACACTAGGGGTTTCACCAACTACTCGACAAGTCGACTAGTCGACTACCTCTACCACTAGTCGGCGCTGTAGGCCCTAGTCGACTAGTCGTGAACAAAATGGAGGCAAACGTGGGAAATGAGGATGCCGACATTGGCGCTGAGGTGCTGCAAAATGCTCCAGCAAAACACGCCCGACATTCAGGGGTCCTCATTTTATGCGTAAATGCGCCGCACCTATGCACTCTACAGTTTCAGTTTTAGCTCCGGCGCTAAAAGTTCACGAGCGTACTCCACTAGCACCCCCTCTTTGAACAGCTGTTTGGACCTCATTTCGAGAGCAACAAGAAAACACGGGTCAACAGTGGCGCGGATGAGCTACGGGATTACTGCCAGCAGACACCCCATATCCCCACAATAGATAACCCTCTGAAGTGGTGGGCACAAAACTCGAACCGCTCCCCCCGTTTAGCCAAGCTTTCCAGGAGCTACCTGGCTACACCAGCACCCCAAGTGAACGGATGTTTTCCCTGGCAGGCACCACTGTCACCCGACAGCGGTCAAGCCTCCTTCCCTCACATGTTGATGCTTTGGTCTTCCTTAACGCAAACCAAAAAACCTGGAAGGGTGGACATTCTTATCGAGGAGGACAGTGACAGCGAGTAAAGTGTTGCGCAATGCGCACTGGATTTACGTTGCATTTATGTTCTTAACAGAGTTTTTGCAGTAGATTTGGTGAGTCCAGTTACTGTTTTTTATTTAATCAGCCATGTAACCCAAATTAAAATGCTGCTTTGTTACAGTGTTTAACGTAACTGTATGCATTGCAATACAAAATACAGTTTTACACCTCTCTTTGTGTGTCTTTATTATGACGTAACGACTAGTCGACTACTATTTTGAAAAACTTGTCGACTAGTAAATAATATGCATTTTTTTGATGTATTTAATGTCAAAGCATTTAATATATTCATTGCTATCGGGATGTTAAGAGCATTCCATGGAATATAACAACAAGTGTTTCTGAAGTGAATTACCTACCCCACCTTTAAGTACATTTCAAAGCACATACTTCTTTACTTTTACTTGAGTAAAGAAGTTTAGTCAGTACTTCTACTTTCACCAGAGTATTTTCAAACACGAGTATCTGTACTTCTACTCGAGTAAAGGATGTGTGGTCGTAGAAATAGATGGGCCTTTTTCCAGAAACTAAATAGCATGGCTTAAAACACATGATTATATAAAACAGATTCTACAAACCGTAGTCGGTGTTGAAGTTTCCAAAATGAGAAGCCAGCGTCGCTATCACCACCACGAAGAGCTCGAAGGGGATAGGAGCCTGGGTGAGGAGAAAAGAAGGAGAATAAGATAAGATAAGATGGACCTTTATTAATCCCCGTGGGGAAATTCAGTAGATTAAACAGCAACAGGGTAACATTGAAAAACAGGACAGCACAGATTCACACAGATTAAGACAATTAAGGATAAAATCAAAGATAACCATTTTAAATGAGAAAATAACTATAAAATAGGAAAGGAAATGGACATATCAATTCAGTTGAGATCATATAAGCTTTCCAGTAGGTGTTGTAACTTATTTTATTCAAAGGTCTCCTATCACGCTATTTTTAGGCATATATTATGGGTCTCAGACATATACAAATATCTAAAAAACATGTTTATGATGTGTTCTGCTCAAAATAGCAAACAGATCATGCATTTTAGAAATCCCTCATATCCCTCAGGTTCAGCCCTGTTACTAAAGTGATGATTCTGGCTCAGTAGCATCTGGCCCCGCCCCCTTTTGAGCAGCAGATGTTTGACAGGAAATGCTTTAATTTCTAAGTGCCAGTATGTGTCCTGCTCTTTCTCTTTCCTGTTATGTTTTGAAATGAATACGAGTATGTCGAGTGCATTTTCCCCGTCTTCTAGCGTTCTTGTTGGAAACTGTTATATTAATATAAAGTAAAGACGTTCAGTTTGGACTCGCTTTGTTCTTCATTCGGAGCTTCCATTACACATCAGGAAGAGGGGGAAAGATGATGGGAGGCTGGAACAAACCATTCACTCCAGCACTTTGCTCTGTAACGGCCAATCGGACAGAGTTGGACCCAGATACCCTGAACAAGACAAGCCTGTTGCTCTCCTGGCTCCAAAAAGTTAGAACAAGCTCCCCATTGATATCAGGCGACGGCAGACTGAATGCCTACCTGTTTAGCTTCTGCTGTGGCCAATAAACCCCCCAAAAATGCATCAGTTTGGCTTATTTGAAGCGAATATACCTGCAAGCTGTTGGTGTCTTTGTGGTTTATTTCACTCATCGTTAGTCACTTTGGATTAAAGCATCAGCTAAATGAATGTAAAAACGTTAATTAATTAACTTTCTAGGCCATCTCAGGCTCAGACTTACTCTTCTCAGTTGAATGTTATTCCTGCTTTAGCTCAGTTTGCTTTGACAATTATACCAAAACTATTAGCATGCCAAAATAAGACTAACCCCAAAATATAGCTGAGACTGAGATGCAGTCATTGGCAGGTTCTTACACCTTCTTTAACCAAAGTAAACAACTACCTAACCCAGACTAACTCTTATCTTAATCTAAACATAGAGAGAGAGAGTTTCAAATATGTTAATAAGATATTTTAATCTGAATTAGATGCACTTTAAATGTAAAGGACTGTTTAGGCAGGAAGGCGGGCCTAAGAGCAGTACAAAATGTGAAATCAAGTAGTCTTAACCAATAGCAAGCTTCAATTGACCAAAAAGCTGACTATAATCTTGGTCGACAAGGACTAACCCGGTCTGTTTACCTTCAGCTTGGCTTTGAAGCGGTCGTTGAGCTCCTTGGTCGGTAACAGGATCATCAAACACACCAGACTGGTCACCAGGTCGCAGACGTTGGTGTTCTGCAGGTTGGAGAGCACGCTGTACCACGTTTTGAAGAGAGTGAACCAGCCCTGAGGACGAGGGATCTTCAGACCCAGAAGGTACTTGAACTGGGAGGTGAGGATGGTCAGAGACGCTCCGGTAGCAAAGCCACTGAGCAGAGAGTCTGAGAGGTAGACGGAGACGAAGCCCACCTGGAAAATACCCATCAGTACCTGGGAGAAAGAAGCAGGAATAAGAGGGAGGGGTCAAGATTCAAGGCTTTTATTGTCATTTATACATAGCTACCGTGTAGTTAGTTAGACTTTAGGGTAATTTCACTCTGTAACGAAACCTTCCTAAGCTAAATTGGCCATTCGTCCAAAACCTAGATCTGTTTTTCCCTGAGTCACCAGATTGTCAGTTATTGAAAATATTAGGGCTGTACCCGAATATCTGAATATTCGGTCGTTGGCCTACTATTCGGTTTGCAATTTCGTTATTCGGATATTCGTTTTTTTTGTCCTAAATGTATGCTATTAATAAAGGCGAATTGCCACATTCTTATACTATATTTATACTTTTTAATTGCACTGTTAAAATGCGGAAATATATACAATCTCAGCTTGGGCGCCTGACATCGCTTTCACTCACACGTCACGAACGTCACGCTTCACTTCGCTTCACACACCTGAAAACAAAATGCCGAAGACTTCAGCTGTGTGGGACCATTTTAACTTTGACGACGATAAGACGAAGGCATTGTGCCAAATATGCAATATGAAACTGGCCGACCACGGTGGCTCAACGACTATGAAAAGTCACCTGAATGCTGTAAGTAGTAGCTTAGCTTAGCTGTTGTCCAGTTGCCATGATGAAGCTGCTCTATCCGCCGTTTAAACAGTAAAGTTACACAAGATAAAAACGCGCGCCGAATATTCGCTGCTGGCGGCCAAATGCGGCCCGCAGGCCATTTTTGATTGGCCCTCAACTAATTCAAAAAGTATATTGAAATATGGCCCAGAAATTAGCCTTGTGCTTGTTTTATATTGTACTTCTTAAATATACATGTACAAATATAGTATTAGTATAGTATAGCATGTTTTCATAAAAAAAAATTCTAACAAATCTAAGTTGATGAGAAAAAGCCCAATAACTTATTTACATAACAAGCTTCCTATTTCCTCTTATTATAAGCAATCTAAGGATTCGATTTTAAGGAATGAACTGCCAACATAATACATTAAACCGTATGGAGAGCTGTGATTTAAGTGTCAAGCATACTTTACCTACATTTCACCTACCTACCTATGATTTTGCCAACTTATAACTGAACTTATGAGGCGATATACCTCTAGTGAGCGGCCCAGCCCTTCATATATTTTTCTGTATGTGGCCCTCGGAGAAATACGTTTAGACCCCCCTTTGTGTTTACTCGAGTGACTCAAACTAATACTCAAGGGCGAGGCTTATCTCCATTTGCTTTAGATACCAACATTTCCTCAGCCACGGCCAAAATAAACACCACTGCTGCTTTGAGCACGCTGTGAACAGTCGGGGTAAAATCAAACGCCATTATGTCTGGGTTCATAACACAGGATTTCACAAGCTCTATTTATTGTCTTCAGAAAGTCGGCTGATGCAATCTTGTTTAGTACAGTAGTACGAACCCATAATTTAACATTTTGATTTTGAAGCAGCTCTCTTACCTGATAAACTCCAGCTGTGAAAGTAACTGTAGCTCCGACGGTGATAGCATAGCAGCTTCTGTCACAATCCATCCCAAAGCTGCTATTTCCCAGCAGGATGGAGCTATCGTTGCTACTTAAGATGCTGTTTTCTGGGAGGTATCCAGCCAACGCTAACTCCCTATCAACGACTTGACCCACGAGCAAACACAGGACCCCGAAGATCCCCACCGAAATGTGTCTGGAAGTGCCTAAAAGTGCGTAGATGATGGAGGCGAAAAAGGACGTATAGAGACCATAAATGGGGTCCTGACTGGCCAATAGGGAGTAAGCTATGGACTGAGGGACCAATAGGATTCCTACAATAAGTCCAGACATGACGTCGCCCAGAATCCATTCTTTCAGCTGGTAGCGAGGCAGCCATTTCACAATCGGGACGAAACCCAGTATTTTGGATTTAGCTTTCTTTGGAGTGCACGAGCAGTTCTTTTTGAGCCGGTTTGACACGACGGTTTGCCAGCTTTTGGGTTCTTCCTGGACTCTCTGGAGAATGAGAGGATGCTGCTGATCGCTCTCAGCTCCATCTTCTGCTGTCGGACAGAAGTCATCAGCATCTGTCATGATCGAGCCCTTATCTGAGGGATTTAAAGGAGAAAGAAGTTCAGTTTAGCATTTTGTAGAAAGATAGCAGCTCAAGGGTTTCCTCCACAAAAAGCAATGGGATTTCCCAATAAGATTATTCTTTACTGCAGAAAATAAGCACGTTTATGATGATAATCTCCACATATTAACACCACTTTATGATTTCTGAAGTAAGAAGCTAATGTTGGGCTATAAAGGAACTACAGCACGGTCACATGACTTCACGTCACCACCGCTAAGCTAAAGGTGGCTAATGTTGGGCTATAAAGGAACTACAGCACGGTCACATGACTTCACGTCACCACCGCTAAGCTGAAGGTGGCTAATGTTGGGCTATAAAGGAACTACAGCAGGGTCACATGACTTCACGTCACTACCGCTAAGCTAAAGGTGGCTAATGTTGGGCTATAAAGGAACTACAGCACGGTCACATGACTTCACGTCACCACCGCTAAGCTAAAGGTGGCTAATGTTGGGCTATAAAGGAACTACAGCAGGGTCACATGACTTCACGTCACCACCGCTAAGCTAAAGGCGGCTAATGTTGGGCTATAAAGGAACTACAGCACGGTCACATGACTTCACGTCACCACCGCTAAGCTAAAGGTGGCTAATGTTGGGCTATAAAGGAACTACAGCACGGTCACATGACTTCACGTCACCACCGCTAAGCTAAAGGTGGCTAATGTTGGGCTATAAAGGAACTACAGCACGGTCACATGACTTCACGTCACCACCGCTAAGCTGAAGGTGGCTAATGTTGGGCTATAAAGGAACTATAGCAGGGTCACATGACTTCACGTCACCACCGCTAAGCTAAAGGCGGCTAATGTTGGGCTATAAAGGAACTACAGCACGGTCACATGACTTCACGTCACCACCGCTAAGCTAAAGGTGGCTAATGTTGGGCTATAAAGGAACTACAGCACGGTCACATGACTTCACGTCACCAGCGCTAAGCTAAAGGTGGCTAATGTTGGCCGTGATGACGTTTAGTCTTCTCATTTAGACACTTGTTAGCAACAGCAGTTTTTAAATTCACCAGTGGGGTATTTACTGACGTATTTTATGTCGTGGAACAAAACGTTCAAATATCTCTCTTAATTTCAGGCTTTTTAACCACAAACACACTAAAAATACCCTGACTTCCAGACAAGGGAACTGGAAGTGCTAAAAATGCTGAGTCTTTTCTGAGTCTTAGGACTCATTCCTGCACAATATGGTAAATCTAATTTTCTGAGCTGATATTTGCAGGACTTTAACAGCAAATAGATCTATACATCTCTTAACATGTGCAATGAAACCACGTGCAGAGTGAGGTGGAAGTTGAGCAGGAGCAGATATCAGATGTCGGGTCATTGGGTGTCGGCATATTTCTGACATTTAGCTGAGGCAGAGAAATTCTCCTTCCTCTTGAAGTTGCATCACAATAGAGATATGACACTTTCCTTCATTCATACACTCCAGTTTACCCATTAATGTAACCCCTTAGACCGAATAATAACTGATAATCACCAGCACTGATATCTTCCAAACCAAGGGCAACGTTAACAACCCAGGAAATATGATAGGTGACTATCTCTGTACAGCATTTACAAACAGAGGTCAAAAGGCTTGAGATACTTGTGACTATTGTGAATTTACCATTTAATGTTATCATATGTTAAAAAGGGAATGTATGGAGTTCGCTTTGTTTTCAGCCGGTAGACAATTCTAGATTAAAAAACAGGACCTATTTTGATTGAAAAGTACGTTTTAGAGTTGTTTCCTGCTGTTTAAACAACATTAAAAGGACAATATTCACATAAGTGTTGGAGGAAGTATTCAGGTCCTTTACTCTGAAGTACTCTTACCATGTGGTAAAAATAAGTAAAAATACTGCATTGAAAACTAAATGTCGTTGTGTCCCTGAGACACTTCACCCCAAAGTGCTCCTGTGGGGTTTGCCCACAGTATTGAGTATGTAAGTCGCTTTGGATAAAAGCGTCTAACAAGTAACATGTAATGTAATGAAATATAAAAAGATATATTGATATAGTACAAAATAAAAAAAACATCCAAAAATATGTTCTAAAAGAATCTAAATAAATAAAAACTCAAATGTGTACAAAAAAGTGCCAATTCATTATCTTTCAATCTGTTAATTGATTAATCGTCCTGTTCTTGAATAAAGAGCTTAATTTAAAAAAAAATCTGAATTATTACATCGTAAGCTTTGTAGTGGAGTCGCTGGGTAGAAGTATAAAGGGGAATTTAACATGAAATACTCCAGTAAAGTTCCTCAAATGTGCAGTACTACTACTCTGTTTCATTAAACCACTTCTACTTTTACTCAAGTACAAGATCTGAGTACTTCTACTTTTACTCAAGAACAAGATCTGAGTACTTCTACTTTTACTCAGGTACAAGATCTGAGTACTTCTACTTTTACTCAGGTACACGATCTGAGTACTTCTACTTTTACTCGAGTACAAGATCTGAGTACTTCTACTTTTACTCAAGTACAAGATCTGAGTACTTCTACTTTTACTCAGGTACAAGATCTGAGTACTTCTACTTTTACTCAAGAACAAGATCTGAGTACTTCTACTTTTACTCAAGTACAAGATCTGAATACTTCTACTTTTACTCAAGTACAAGATCTGAATACTTATACTTTTACTAAGTACAATATCTGAGTACTTCTACTTTTACTCAAGTACAATATCTGAGTACTTCTACTTTTACTCAAGTACAAGATCTGAGTACTTCTACTTTTACTCAAGTACAAGATCTGAGTACTTCTACTTTTAGTCAAGTACAAGATCTGAGTACTTCTACTTTTACACAAGTACAACATCTGAGTACTTCTACTTTTACTAAAGTACAAGATCTGAGTACTTCTACTTTTACTCAGGTACAAGATCTGAGTACTTCTACTTTTACTCAAGTACAAGATCTGAGTACTTCTACTTTTACTAAAGTACAAGATCTGAGTACTTCTACTTTTACTCAGGTACAAGATCTGAGTACTTCTACTTTTACTCAAGTACAAGATCTGAGTACTTCTACTTTTACTCAAGTACAAGTTCTTATTACTTCTACTTTTAATAAAGTAAAAGATCTGAGTACTTCTACTTTTACTCAAGTACAAGATCTGAGTACTTCTACTTTTACTAAAGTAGCCTACAAGATCTGAGTACTTCTACTTTTACTCAAGTACAAGATGAGAGTACTTCTTCACCTCTGAAAACAGGAACCCCTGCTGAGAAGACACGTGGCACTTTCTCAAAATAATAACGTTAATAGGATTACAGTGACGTTACGACCAGTAGTGTGTAGTGGTGTTAATGGGATTACTGAGTATACAGGGTATTTAAATGCAGCTGTATTAGGGAAGCGTATATGCAGAAGTCAGAGATGTTATTAAGTGTTTACTAACTAGTTAAAACACGGCTGTTATAGTAGTTAGTAGTAATCGCCGGTTGTTTCCGACGTTTCCTTATGAATGAATGGACACCTTTGTAAACAAGTTTTCAACGTGGACAGCGGTCTGAAACCAGAGCCAACCAAAGTTAATATAACATGACATTCTGCTCTTTTTCTAAAAACAACAACAGTAACTATTTAAATGTGATGGTGTGTGAAGTTACTGACCTGAGCTCCAGTCAGTGAGCGGCGGTTTATGAGGTCGTGATCAGGTTCAGGTCAGGGATGTCTTCTCACGGCCGAGAATCATTCCGCCTCAAATTCATTTTACACCGGAGCGCCATGCGTCATGACGTCATGGAACCTCACGTGACCCGCTGAGACAGAGATGGTCTATTTGAGAAGATGCATCCATTTGAACCAAAAACATAATATTTAAAATACATTGAATATTAACATAATTATAATAACAGGTAATAAATACCAAGTAACACATAACTTTGTGATGAATAAAAACACTTAAAACCAACAGAGGTCAATCAACAATTACAAGCTGAATTAAAAAGGTGGATCTTGAATTAGCCAACAAATAATACAAAATAAAATAAATACAAAATAATAATTATAATAATAATAATAATGAAAAGTATTAAATACGAAGTAACACATACATTTTTTTATTGGTGAAGACACTTAAAACCAGTCAATAAACACAGGACTCAAGCACTAAATCAATAATTACAAATACATTAAATAAAAATTAAATAAGATAAACACATACAAAGTACAATACAATTACAATAAGACAAATACAATAATCAAATAATTATAATTATAATAATAGCAATAATATAAGGAAATAAATACCAAGTAAAACATACATTTGTGAAACACACCTAAAACAAATATAGGTCAATAAACACAGGACTGAATAAAACATTAAAAAAAAATACAAATACATTACAATTTAAAATTATAATAATAAAAAGTACAGATTAAAATAAGAATGAAAAAATAGAATAAATACAATTAAATTACAAGCCACATTTAAAAGGGTGGGTCTTGAGTCTTGAGGCTCCTACAACTCTGAACTGTCATTCAATACGTAGCTGTCCTCCCATTTCCATCTGAAGCTCCAATTACTCATAAAACTCCTGTTACAGTTGGTGTTGGTCTTTCCAGGCTTAGTGAGCGCTCGCCCTCCTTCTCTCCTCTCTGAACACGCCCTCTCTGATTGACACCTTCCAAGTTAAACCAGCTGCTTAACACTGAGGGGTTTGTTTTAGTGCTTCCCAGCTGCTGGGACTTCTGGTCTTGCTGTGTGTTATTCTGCCTCTCAGATTCCTGCTGGAGTTGTACAGGTCATCACAGCAGGGTGGGATTCATGATGATATCTGAGCTGTGAGAAACAAACATGTGTAACACTATGACATCACAACACTTCTGCACACTGTGTGAGAGGAAACTCAGGGTGTTCGGTTACTAGAGATGGCAAAAGTACACACACCCTTTAAAGTACAGATACTCGTGTTTAAAAATACTCTGGTGAAAGTAGAAGTACTGACTAAACTTCTTTACTCAAGTAAAAGTAAAGAGGGCTTTGAAATGTACTTCAGTAAAAAGTACCCATAACTAGCAGCTGTTTTAAAGAGTACCTGACCTCCCTTTATATTAATAGAACAATAATGTCATTGTTAGCTAATGAATGTTTCCATGCTGAACAACGGCAACATGACAACGTTTTCATTGGTCCCTCTTCTTTAGAGAAGACCAGGAAATGATGGATACACGGATCGTGTTCAAATCAATAGGCACGCAATGACTCTAAATAATAATGATCACGCCACCAAACACACATTCAAACTAAAGTTACCAGACGACCCTGAAGTTGGCTTCAGATTCAGAGCTTCCGATTCGGCAGTTAAGGGGAAAGTTAAGGGAAATTTAATTTACAGCGCTGAGCGAACAATCCTTCGTGTTTGTACGTCTTAAATCGCTGCATAGCCAATTTATTCGGACTAGATTATACCAGAGAGTCTAAACATTCTTTATAACACAGTTTGAGATTTGTGAAACCTTTATTCTATTTGTGAAAATGCAACTCGTCTGCATAATCATGTCTTCTTTTTCACTTTGAAACAACAATGTCAAGAGTGCATTACCATGGTAATGCACTCTTGACATTGTTGAAACTATTGAAACTGAGTTTGTACTGTAGATGCGAAAAGATGCGAAAAAAGCAGCGAAATGTCCTGAGTTGCTCCTGACTGGGCTGCTGCAGGTCTACGGTATAAACTCTATGGATAATGGGGTAATGGGGATCATGTCTGCAGGCATTTGGGAGGTCAGGGGAATGCAAAGGTAGGAACACGATGAGGGCAAATGGTGGGAAGGAGAGGAAGAGCAGGGTCTGAAATGATGGCAGGTGTTAGTGGCAGATAAATGAAAATGATTTATATGTTGATAAATGAGACAAAGAATTGACAGAAAGCTTTTTATGAAAATGTCTTAGTATATAGCTCAATGAAGAACAAGCACACTAATGGCTGAATGATGGTTCTTCTAACACAGGCCACAATAACAGCTCTGGATAAAGTCGGAGGTATGCAACTGGCAGAAGCACTAGGAGAGATCGAGTGTGGCCAGTTAGAGGAGAAGTAAAAGAAAAACAGTCGTTTTCAACTCTCTTGACATTGTTGTTTCAAAGTGAAAAAGAAGACATGATAATGCAGACGAGAAATGAAATGGAGAGACATGGACTTCTGCGGTGACTTTCTCAATACAAATGTTGAAAAATCTAATTTCCCTCAGTTGCATTTTCACAAATAGAATTAAGGTTTCACAAATCTCAAACGGTGTTATAAAGAAGGTTGAGACTCTCTGGGATAATCCAGTCCAGATTTGATGAGTCTAGGTATAGTGGTTTTAGATCAGGACCTGGTCTAATGTGGTCTAGATGCAAAAAAAGCACTGAAATCTCCCTTTTTTGCATTTTCACAAATAGAATAAAGGTTTCAAATATCTCAAACGGTGTTATAAAGAATGTTTAGACTCTGGTATCATCTAGTGCGAATAAATTGGCTATGCAGCGATTTAAGACGTACAAACACGGAGGATTGTTCGCTCAGCGTTGTACATTAAATTTCCCTTAACTTTCCCCTTAACTGCTGAATCGGAAGCTCTGAATCGGAAGCCAACTTCAGCGTCGTAGTAAACCAGCCTGTTTGGAAAATGTAACAAGTAGAAAGTACAGGTATTTGTGTTCAACATGTAACAAGTAGAAAGTACAGGTATTTGTGTTCAACATGTAAGAAGTAAAAGTAAAAAGTCGTCAGTAGTGGAGTAAAGTACTGATACCAGAAACATTTACTTAAAGGTGGGGTAGGTAATTTTGGAGAAACCAGCTCGAGTGCGCTAGAATCTGAAAGTACACAACCAAAAAGAATCTGCCCCTTCCTTCAGACTTCCTCACAGAGCCCCTCCTCCAACACACACGAACGCACACATGACCAATGAGGGCACGAGATAAGTTTGTGCACAGATGGAAGGCTGACAGGCAGGTAGGCCATCCAGTTATTTTAGCCGGGCCGGCTCAGATGATTGGTCGTGCTTTTTACAGCGCCACGGCTTCCACAGATGACATGTTTTTATGTATTTATTTTCAAAGCATTTAATATATTCATTGCTATCGGGATGTTCAGAGCATTCCATGGAATATAACAAGTGTTTCTGAAGGGAATTACATACCCCACCTTTAAGTACAGTAACGAAGTATTTGTACTCCAATACTTCCCACCTCTGTCGGTTAGTAGCTACTGATTTATTAAAATATGTAGCAAGTTTATGTACGATACTTTAATCTATATTGCACATGGCCTCCCTCATATGAACAAACACAGTATCTTATTGGCTGAAAATATCCAATCCTCTAAACTCCACCGTTATCTGTCTCGTTTATCTGACTGCCTGCAGCTGTGATGGAAATTAGAGTCTGAGATGAAAGCCTATTGACCTTTTTATATCAGAAATGTCATCCTCAGAAATCACAGAAAATGAAGTAATCTGTCTCCAGACTCTTTGCCAGCCATTTTTCAAATGTCAAAACTTTTTATTGATTTGTTTCCCTTTCTTCTTTTCCAGTTTTCAAGTGTTGCAGGAATGGGTCCCACATGTGTCATCATTTTACCACTTCCTGTCCCCTAGTCTGGAAGTCAATGGTTTTCTGAATGTGTTTTTGGTTGTTAGCCTGAAATAAGGTCTGTGGTTAACACAAGCTGAAGAGATTTTTATTCTAGGACATAAAATACATCAGTAAACATTTTAAAGATTGCTACCAAGTGTCTAAATGAGATGACTAAACATCATCACGCCCAACATTAGCCACCTTTAGCTTAGCGGTGGTGACGTGAAGTCATGTGACCGTGCTGTAGTTCCTTTATAGCTCAACATTAGCCTCCTTTAGCTTAGCGGTGGTGACGTGAAGTCATGTGACCGTGCTGTAGTTCCTTTATAGCCCAACATTAGCCACCTTTAGCTTAGCGGTGGTGACGTGAAGTCATGTGACCGTGCTGTAGTTCCTTTATAGCCCAACATTAGCCACCTTTAGCTTAGCAGTGGTGACGTGAAGTCATGTGACCGTGCTGTAGTTCCTTTATAGCCCAACATTAGCCACCTTTAGCTTAGCAGTGGTGACGTGAAGTCATGTGACCGTGCTGTAGTTCCTTTATAGCCCAACATTAGCCTCCTTTAGCTTAGCGGTGGTGACGTGAAGTCATGTGACCGTGCTGTAGTTCCTTTATAGCTCAACATTATATTTTACTTTCCATTAATACTCATTTTTAAGACACTGAACGAGAACCCAGGCAGAGAACTGAACCCTGTGTAGTTTCATTAATCACTGGGAGGTTGATGATAATCCCAGAGTTGTAATTGGATGCAGGCTTACAGTATGTCCTCACATTTAAAGCATCCTGATAATCCTTTTGTTTTCCAACACCTGCACATTCAGTGATCAGGGCAGAGGGATTAGAGACTGCTGCACACAACACGAGGACTTCAACAGGTACATCTTTATTATATTATCTTTTTTTGACAATATATTCATCATGTTATTATTACTTTATTGATGAATTTCTTTGTGAAGTACAATATACAGTGACAAGAAGTGATAGATGATACGGGAAAGTTGAAATGAACTAAAACTTGTCCTGTTGTGATAGCAAAATCTACCGTACTAGCATGATTACCTATTGCCAGGAATACATTTACCATAACAGTAAGGGATGATTTAAGGGCTGACCTTCGCTTTATTTCTAAAGATATCCTTAACGCCAATGCCTGTAAATAAGGTTGGAATTGAACAGCCAATAGGACAAGGAAAGGGGCAGTTAGTAGCATATCCTGACTAACCGAAATTAACTCCTTTTAATCTCTTTGTACAGGTATAACGCAAATACAAAAACAATCGTTTCATATCCACATATCAACATCAATAAAAAAAGAAAAATGCATATGTACATACATGCAATTCAAATGTGCATCTCTGAATTGATCACTTCGTAAATAAATTAACTATTTATAACTATATTAAATATGTGTTGTTGATGACTTGTAGTGCAGTTGCAGTTTGTCTGTAACCGTATTAGTGCTGGGTCAGGGTTTTGACTCTTGGGCTAAAAACTGTTGAATCAAAAACGTTTTTTTACAATAGCTTTTCCCAATAAGATGATTCCCACTTAAAATATTCCATCAAAGCAGAATAGGGTGGAAGGTCCTTGCTGCAGATCTGTTTTAGTTGAAATGCCTGGTAGCAGTTCCTGACTAATTGCTGAATGATGAAGGTTTTCTCCATTAACTTTTAAAGATGTTTCCCCCCTTCTGATTCAGTCGGCAGCATCATGTTGTGATTGGTCAACCAGCTTAGAGATGTCCCGCCCCTTAGCCTATCACGTACAATGTGTTGGAGCGCTAGCCAATAGGAGCGGGAGTGTTCCATAGTGATGTCACAGCTAAATAGGGTGATAGGATATTGCTCGTTGCTGACCAAATGTTGACTTTAGAAGGTTTTTTGATAATTCTGTTTCCATCTTTTGTATCATTCTGGAGCGCTAGCCAATAGGAGCGGGAGTGTTACATAGTGATGTCATCATGTTCCGGAACGTTGTGATTTTAGCCCTTTGCAGACCATTTACATGCACTAATACCTATACAACACACTAGAGGAGAGGGAAAACCTTGAAAAAGCAAAATACAGTGAAAGGGTTTTGCTCGTATTTGACCAAATGTTGAATGATGAAGGTTTTTTAATTTTTCCCTCTTTTGTTTCATTCTGTGTTAGAAACATATCACTGGTCACCAGCTTGAGCTTCAATCTCAGGATCCATGTATTTGTGATCCTCTCCAGAATGGAAGTAGTCATCACATACAGAGCATCAACTAGTTCCTGAACAGTGTCCTTCACATGCTGATATCCAAGAGAGGGAGTTACACAGTCACAAGATGGAGGAATACAAAGCAGTATTCAATGTTTACTTCAGATTAGCTCCACGTCAGAAATGATCATGCTTGTCATATGTCTCTCTCCATAGAGGCTGAATCATCATGTTAATCACATAGCTATCATATGCCTAAAACAGTCCTGATGCTCTTCTAGGTAATCATACATCCTGTCATGTACACAGCTACAGTTGGGATACCTTTGTTATCGTGTTACTCTGATATATATTGGAGTACATTCAGTATTTTCTCTCATTTTGCCCCCCCTGTCAGCATCATGGTGGACGCAGCGGCAGCAGAGCTCTTCCTGGACGATAACCCAGAGTTTGCTAAGAGTTACTACGACCTGAACTTCAGACCGCAGCTGATCTCAGAGCTGCTGGACGGCAGCCGGCGGATGCAGGTGGACGTCAGCCAGTTCCACGACCTCACCACGGTGGAAGAGAGCGAGGTTCTGTTCGATCTCATGCGAGACATCCAGGACAATCTGCAGATGGAGAGGTCCGTGTTCAACCTGATGAAACACTTGAGCTTCATGCTGAGGGCCGACCGCATGAGCCTCTTCATGTACAGGCAGAGGAACGGAGTCGCAGAGCTGGCTACCAGGTGACACATTTATCTGTTTCCTGTATCACAAACAGGATGTGGTCATTGAATCTGTAAATCAGGGGTGTCAAACTCATGCTAAACAAACCCCCCTTTGGAAAATTTGAAGGATTTCATTTTATGTGGCCCGCAAGAGCTCTGAAAGAATATACAATACAATACAATACAGCTTTATTTATAGAGCACTTTAAACCTCCAGAACAAAGTGCTGTACAGGCAAATAAAACAAAACAAAAACATACAAAAAGTAACACAGCACAGCTCACACACCATAAAACAAGTACAAGTAAAAACAAGACAATTTAAAAGCAATAAAATCAACGCTCTAAAAGGTGTTAATACGCTAAGGAGAAGAGGTGGGTTTTAAGAAGCGATTTAAAAGCAGGCAGTGTGGCGGCCTGTCTGATGAGCAGGGGCAGATCGTTCCACAGTGTGGCGGCCTGTCTGATGTGCAGGGGCAGATCGTTCCACAGTGTGGGAGCCTGTCTGATGTGCAGGGGCAGATCGTTCCACAGTGTGGGAGCCTGTCTGATGAGCAGGGGCAGATCGTTCCACAGTGTGGGAGCTGCTACAGAGAAGCAACGGCCCCCTCTGAGCTTTGACCTGGTTCTGGGCACATTCAGGAGCAGTTGATCAGCTGACCTGAGAGGGCGGTTGGGCGTGTAAGGGTGTAGCAGCTCAGTAAGATATGGTGGGGTCATGCCATTTAGGGATTTAAAAGTAAATAAAAGGATTTGAAATGAATCCTAAAATGTATTGGCAGCCAGTGGAGCGAAGCCAAAATGGGGGAAATGTGGTCATATTTCCTTGTGCCAGTTAAAAGCCTTGCTGCGGCATTTTGCACCCGCTGCAGACGAGTATAATACGTTTATTATACGGTTACGTGCAACTTTACAGAAGCACGTTGTCCATAAACTACATGTCCCACAATGCATCTCATTTTGTGACATGCACTGAAGACACTTGCAATTATTTACCCTAGACTTCTGCTTTCAGACGTAGTTAATTATGAAGTTATTACCCTATCCCATAATAATCCAATGCAGAGGCAATAATGTAATATAATACATTATTTTATATGTTATATATTTACATATGTATATATATTTAGTCTTAAAGTTACAACCGGCCCTTTGAGTAAAACGTAATGTAATGTCCGCCATGAAATTGAGTTTGACACCCCTGCTGTAAATGCATTTGTGGCAAAAACCGTGAAAACAAAAAGAGAATGGCACATTATAAAAAGGTTATTTTACAATGTATCATAGCTTTGAAATCCTGCTATTAAACCACATTTTCTTTAGGAATGTACCAGTAATCTGACTACTTGTTTTTAATGTAACTGTAAGGGAATACAGTCACCTTGTTTTGGTATCCTGTTCACGTTATTCCCAGGTAAATACAGTATTCTTGCTTTAGTTGCACATTATAACTGACGGTGTTTTTGTTTACCTGCAGGTTGTTTAGCGTGACCAAGGACTCGTTGTTTGAGGAGTGTCTGATTCCTCCGGACAGTGAGATCGTTTATCCTCTGGATCTGGGGGTCCTCGGACACGTGGCGTCACCAAGAAGATGGTGAACATCGCTGACGTATCCGAGGTAAACACACACAAAAAAAGTAGTCCACTTGCTTTCTGATGGATGAAAACTAATGTTTGTTGTCCACAGCCAACGTTAAATTGACCGGACTTCTTTCTGCGGATTGATATGTTCAAATTGACCAATCTGCATCGAGTATTCAACTAAATAAACCCTTAATCTTCATTAAGATAGATAGACTTCTTTCTGCGGATTGATATGACTGCACATAGTCCCTTGATCAAAAGCGTTCTCCTTAGCAACGGTCTGTTCTTCTTAGCAACGGTCTGTTCTTCTTAGCAACGGTCTGTTCTCCTTAGCAACGGTCTGTTCTTCTTAGCAACGGTCTGTTCTCCTTAGCAACGGTCTGTTCTCCTTAGCAACGGTCTGTTAAGTTTTAACTAGGTCGTGTAATAGATATAGATTATAGAGTTCAGGATTGACCACTTAAGATATTACAAATGAAAAAGGTGAACTTTAACGTGTAAAATGTGACTGTAAATATACTTTAGTTAGATTTAAATCATATGATTTTAGAATTGAAGCAAACATGTTTTAGTGGACATTTTCTAAAATGTTACTTCACTAAAAAGGTTGGATTTCCGTGAATATGTCTAATATGCTGAACCACAAGGATTTCACCTAAAAGCCATTTGATTTAAAACAAAAATACGTCATGCTACTGTGAGTATTTGTTGTGATTAACAGACCATATATTTTGGAGTAAAATAAGACTTTCTTCTCCCTGACCTTTTCCATCATAAGCTTTATAAACTGCATGAATGTTTAGGGAATTGTTTCATATTCATTGTGAGGAACAAAATACATGATATCCTGCTTATATTGTGTTAACAGAAAATTGGCCCTTCAACCGGGTTTTTATTGCTCAGACAGTTCATATATTTTTTGTATCTTCTCGGTCATATATTGTTCTTACTCTCTAATGCTGGTTTATTTCTATTTCTATTTTGAGATATATTTTATAATAGTTTATTTCTACTCTTTTAATTTGTTATTATGTGCAATGCCTTGTTTTGTTTTCTGCTGAAACCATATTTTTCTCGCAAATTGGGATTAATAAAGTAATAATAATAATAGCTTGGATTTATATAGCGCCTTTCATGAGACCCAAGGTCGCTTTGCAAAGAAAAACAGGAGTAAAAACAAACAAACGGCAGTCAGACAAAACAACAGATAGATTAGGGGCCGAAGGCCTTGGCAAACAGATGGGACTTGAGGGCCCTTTTGAAGGCGTCAAGCGTGGGGATGTTGCGGATCTCCGCAGGGAGAGCGTTCCAGAGGGTGGGGGCTGCCACACTGAAGGCTCTGTCCCCGAAGGTTCGCAGTTTGGTGCGGGGGGTGGTAAGCAGGCCAGAGTCTGAGGACCGCAGGTTCCGGGGTGGGGCATGTGGGCGAAGGATGTCCGATAGGTACTGGGGAGCATGGGCATGGAGGGACTTGTAGGTGAGGAGGAGGACTTTGTAGGTTATGCGGGACTTGACCGGCAGCCAGTGGAGGTGGATGAGGGTGGGAGTGATGTGCTGCCACGGCTTTGTATGTGTGAGTACCCCAGCAGCACAGTTTTGAACATACTGGAGCCTGTCCGGGGTTTTGTTGGGAACCCCAAACAGGACACCATTTCATTTAATCGTGTATTTGAACCGGGACAGTGCACATTGATGAACACTTTAAAACAAAATAATGCTTACAAGTGTAAATGAGCCGGATTTTAGCTTTGAGCTAATTTCCATCCGTAGTCCCGTCACATACAACATATAAGAACATGACATTTATATACATAGCAAAAATAAATACATGATATCAGGAAGAGCAAGAGCAGCATACAAGCATTTACCACATGGCAGCACAATGTAGCAGCTACGACATATAAAGTGCAAGATAAGACAAAAGAGCTACCTAAAGTGCAAGAGGAGATATCCTGAGTTAAAGTGCATTTAGCGGTGATCGCACGTCTGTTTGTTTCTCAACCATTCTTTGAGTTGACCTTTGAAGCTATTGAGAGTGGGACAATCCCGTATCTCAGTTGGGAGGCTATTCCACAATGAGCTGCCTTTAATGGACATTTTGTCCAAAAGTGTCCAAACGGGAGGTGACGAAAGCATGGACTAGGGTTTCTGCAACCGACTCAGAGAGTGACGGTCGGAGTCTGGCAATGTTTTTAGTTGGAAAAATGTGGATTTGGTGACAGACTTGATGTGGGAGTGGAAGGAAAGGGTGGAGTCAAAGATGACACCCAGGAGATGGGGAGATGGAGCAGCTGTCAACCTCAAGGATGAAGTCACCAACCTCTGGAGCAGCGCCTTGGGTGCCACCACCATGAGCTCTGTTTTCCTGCTGTTGAGTTTGAGAAAATTGGACGACATCCAGGGCCTCATTTATAAAGCCTTGCGTAGGATTGGCGTGGGAAGGTTGCTTACGTAGGACAAAGCAAATAAATACGCACCGACACTTCTGATTCATAAAGACTGCGTACCGGCGCAGGACTTGCGTACGGCACATCCTACGCCGGTTTCCCTTTATAAATCACAATCAACTCGAAATGCGGCGCAGCTTCTTTTTTTTTTTCTTCACGTAACGCCCATATTTGCCTATAAATAGTCAAAGAAACGCCCATTCGTTCATTCATTCTGACTGACTGCATGAAGAAGATCGCTGGAAATGACGACAGAACAGCTAAAAAAGACGTCTCACACCGTGTCAGATTTTGGTTCTTTTGGGGAGGTGGAGATAAATCATATTGTTTGGTGGATGCAGTTTGAACCAGAGTAGCAGCACGGAGGTCGGATCGTCACCAAAATAAATTAATAAGTGGTCCGAAAAAGGTTAATGACAAAAGAAATACACATAGCCTTCCTCAGGCAGTGTGTTTGTACCGGGGACAGGAGACACCCCCTTGATGAGAAACTGTAAGAAATGATGGGGGAATCCCTCCGGAGTGGAGTCATGACGACTGGATCTGAATTATTTGTTTGTATTTGGTGGTTTGTGTTCCAGCTGTCGATCAGCAACTATAATCCACCAGTTAAAGGAAATACAACTAATGTGTTGTGTTATATTAGCTGCACAATTTACCACATATGGTGTTCTTAGTTTCCATACCTCCTGTGTTTTACGAGCGACTTATCAAGTAGGCGGCGAACGGCATAAAACATGATTAAACATGATAGTATATAAAACCATGCTCGTATCTATACCACCTATAGAAATGCAAAACGGCGTCAGTTTAAAGTGATTCTGTCCTTCTGCTTACCGCATCATTTATGAGAATACATTTCTTAACAAGAGAACATCATCGAGGGGTGATCAATAACATTTCCGTATTTATTTATTTCTCCAAGTTATGTTTGTGTGCACTGAGGAGTCTCAAACAGGCGTTTGTTAAATCATTTTAAGATTGGCTTTAATCAATTTGTGAAAATGAATTCTTCATATCTGATAAATGAGAGGTAACATTCTATCTATGGTATTATTTCCAAATATTTCTCTCCATTCTTCCTTCTGCCAACGGTGTCGCAGTTTCTCGTCTCTCCCGTTGTTGTGCTTAGTGCGTACACATGGGTCAGAGTTTGCGTGACCGCACATTTTCCCGTCAAGTTAGTTTTTTACGCCATCTTTTGTGCGTACGCACCGTTTATAAATGAGGCCCCAGGTTTTTATGTCGTGCAGGCAGTTGACGAGTGACTGAGGGGGGATCTTGGAGCATGGAGTAGTGCTGAGATATAATTGGGTATCATCAGCGTAGCAGTGGAAGTTGAGTCCATGATGGCGGATGATCTGGCCGAGGGGGAGCATGTAAATGGTGAACAGGAGGGGGCCAAGCACAGAGCCCTGGGGTACACCGTGATTGACTGGGGCCGGGGGGGAATTTGAGCCATTAATGGTTACAAACTGTTCCCTGTTATGGAGGTAGGATGTGAACCAGGACAGGGTTGTGCCAGTGACACCTAGGAGGTCAGATAGGAGGGTGAGGAGGATGGTGTGGGAGATGGTGTCAAACGCTGCAGAGAGGTCCAGGAGGATGAGGATGCTGAGGAGGCCAGAGTCAGCAGCAATGAGGAGATCGTTGATGATCTTGATGAAGGCGGTCTCAGTGCTGTGTTGAAGTCTGAAGCCAGATTGGAGGGGCTCATAGAGCTCATGGTTGGACATGTGCAGATGAAGTTGGCCGGCGACTACTCTTTCCAGAGTTTTACTTGGGAAGGGAAGGTTGGAGATCGGCCGGTGGTTGTGGAGGTCGTCGGTGTCCAGGCCAGGTTTTTTGAGGATGGGGGTGACTGAGGCAATTTTGAGGCTGGTGGGGACTATACCAGGAGCCAGAGAAGCGTTGATGATGACCACCATGTAGGGGCAGAGGGTGGGTAGGCAGTCCTTGACCAGGGCTGTGGGCATGGGGTCCAGGGAGCAGGAGGCGGTCTTGGCCGAGCTGACCAGTTTGGCCACTTGGGGAGCATCCACAGGGGAGAAGGAGGAGAGGTTGCAACGGGAGAGGCGCGGCGCTGGGGGTGCGTTGCCAGGTGGCTGAGGTGCAGGTAGGGGGGGGGCCAGGCGCCAGGAGCTGCTGATGGATGGCCTCGACTTTCGCCTGGAAGAAGTCAAGGAATTTTGAGCACAGATCGGGAGCCCCTGAGGGCTGGGGGGCGTCAGTACATCTCACCTTATCTTTATTTTATAAATAAATAGAAATCCAAGTTTTGTAAGGCAAGGCAATGCAAGTTTATTTATACAGCACTTTTCAACACAAGGCAATTCAAAGTGCTTCCAGATATTTGGAAATATCCCTAACCAAATTCTCACATTCCTCGACCCCTAGTCTTCCTGTGAAACTATAGTTCTTTTGACCGTTTTCTAACCTTTTTATATTCCTTTCATCCTTCTCTTTCATCCATTTTGCATCCCCAGACAACACATGTCCCTGTTTTACTGTTACCTGAAGCCATCTTTGACCTTTACTTTCTTTTCAAATGCCAGAATTAGGATATTTAAACCTGTTTTAAGATCGTCGCTCTTTCTCTTTCTGACCACCAGATGGCGACATGAAACCACAGTGTCTCTTTTCCTTTTAATCCCATTGCAGTCACTACTGTGACATTTGAAAAGCTTATTCTCACACACACTTCATGTTTCTCCTTCCTGTCCACCCCCTCCTCCCAGCTGTCAGAATGACATTTACACAGCAGGTCCTCCAGTACCAGTAATGTAATGCAACTGTCAGGGAATAAAGTGGGAATATAATCCGTTCCTTCCATAGCTCTCCGTCACAGACACATGAAGCATGCTGGGAACTGGAAGGGTTTCAAAGCCTCCCAGCAGAGAGAGGAGATGTGATGTTTCTATAATTGCTCTTCTTTATGATGCTAATGCGCTGAGCACGGCCTCTCAGAGTGATGCACGGTTCAGGAAGCGTTGTGTTTTATTTCCATTATTCCCAGTCCATCCAGAGCCTGCCTCCTGTATGGGATTATGTAGCAACAACAGCTGGCCTCATTCCTCCCCCTCTCCTTCAGATTTAATAACAAAACGATATATGAGCTAATGTGTCCTGCTGTTATTTAAAAGTGTGGTTGAGGTGGGGGGTGCAGAGGAAGCAGGTTAATCTGTCCTGAATTACAGCGATCCCAGATTACTCCCAGAGGTCAAAGCGCTCTGAGCCTTTTTCACAGACTCAGCAAATCTCTCACCTTCATCTGCAGCTCTGAGCGGATTCATTCTGTCTGTTAGTATCTGGTGGGGTTGTTTTATTTTTTAAATATATATATATATTTTATAAATTAGTTTTGCTCAATTAAAACCCTTATTTAACGTTTGCCGACTTGAAGTTTCAAAGTGCAATTTTTTTGTATTGTTATTATTATTGTTATTTACAATTGTTATATATATATACACATATTTTATTCATGTATTTATTTATTATTCCCATGGAAAATTCCACCTTAATTCCACCCTAGAGCCACATTGAAATCCACCTAAAGAGCATTACCAAAGAAGCTTCATTTGTCATTTTAATTATTATTATTTATTATTATTATGTTTTATTTATTTATTTTATTATTATTATGTATTATTATTATTCTATTTATTATTATTTTATTATTATTGTTATTTTACATATATATATTTCAAAATTGATATTAAATCATCTATTTATTACATATGTCTTATTATATTAATTTAAATGCATTTTTTTATTTTTTGTGGAGCAGCAATTTATTGAGGAAAAAGGCACATCAAAAGCAATATGTTTTATGATGTTTCCGTCCAACAGAGGGATGTCCTTGTCCTTTTTCCTTTTCGTCATTTCAAGCTATAAAAACTCGAAATATTTATTTTTTTGGACGCCCTCGGCTCGAGTTCAGGGCGTTCCGAGCTGAATAAGGGCGTCAAATGACGGCAAGACGCCCCCCTGGCGGAAACGCTGGTTTACGTTAAAGCATGCCTATTTAAATGAATGCTAACTATTTAAATATTTATCTATTCAACCAGGAGAAGTCTCATTGAGATTAAACATGTCTTTAACGAGAGAGTCCAGCCAAGCAGCACAAATGACAGACACCAAATGACAAACAATAACAGATCAGACACGTTGTCCCACAGACTGAGTCATTCAAATCCATCCTACATTTAGATTATGTCACTAAAGCTGCTGAATGGAGGTCGAGGTGAAGCTGAGGATAACGAGCAGGATGAAGACTCCTCGGGCTTTAAGGGATCAAAGGTCACCCAATAACCAGCTGTCCACCAAACAGGTTTATCTGTAAGCTGCCAATCAGCTGAGGAAGGGGGCGGGTCCACCGTCAGTGTGAACCTCCAATATCTTAAATAATGGGAAATGTGGTTTTTGAGGATGTTGACATATTTAGGATAAAAAATGGTAGTTTTGAGTCCCCTAAAACTACAAGGTCGACCCACTGGGAGTACAAATATGGCCACTTTCTGGTTGAAACTGCCATTTCTGATCCTGAAAATGTCAGAAATGGACTCAGCATCCTCAATAACCTCCAAAAACACTCCAAAGTTGTCCGAATCAACCAAGCCATTTCTTAACTAGTGTCTGCATATGCTAATTAATGCTACTGTGCTAATTTTGCAACATATGCAAGTTAGCATCCAGCAGTTTCTATGTGCTGGAGACCTGTACTATACATATCATAAAACTCTGGGCCCTCAGAGTGAACCTCCAATGTCTAAAATAATGTGACATTTGCTTATTGGGGATGTTGAATTAATTTCTGACATATTTAGGATCAGAAATGGCAGTTCAGTCGTCTAAAACTACAAAAACCACCAAAATGCATGTGAATCAGTCCACAGGGACACACATATGGCCACTGTCTGGGTAAAACTGCCACTTTTGATCCTGAAAGTGTCAGAAATGTCCTCAATAACCTCCAAAACCTATTGTCTGCAAATGCTAATTGACACAATGTATGCTAATTTTGCAAATTGCCCAACATGCAAGTTAGCATCCGTCAGTTGCTATGTGCTGGAGACCCTGACTATACATTTCTTTCATAAAACGTTGGGGTCTCAACATCTCCGGGTTCACAGCAGGACTCTGGGAAACAGCTTTAAGTTATATCTGGACTTCTCTTTCCCGTAACGAGCCGTTAACGAGCCGTCCTCCTCAGCTTCACCCTGAAGGGACTCAATGGATGACCCTCTGTACAGGAGGGTCAGAAACAGCCGGGGATTGTGGGTAATGGAGAGTCTTTGCTGGCAGCGTTTATGGAGGAAAGTTAATCAAAGACCAGCCAGTTTTGAAGGATGCAGGAGAGGAGAGAGGCAAAGAGCAAGCAATTCAATCTGATCAGAGATGGGAAGTAGTGGAGTACAAATACTTCCTTACTGTACTTTAAAAAAATCTGAATGTCCTCTTCCAATATGACAGTAACATGATAATAAAGGTATCCCAACTGTAGCTGTGTACATGACAGGATGTATGATTACCTAGAAGAGCATCAGGACTGTTTTAGGCATATGATAGCTATGTGATTAACATGATGATTCAGCCTCTATGGAGATAGACATATGACAAGCATGATCATTTCTGACGTGGAGCTAATCTGAACTAAACAGTGAATACTGCTTTCTATTCCTCCATCTTGTGACTGTGTAACTCCCTCTCTTGGATATCAGCATGTGAAGGACACTGTTCAGGAACTAGTTGATGCTCTGTATGTGATGACTACTTCCATTCTTCAAAGTCAGAATTTTGAGATTTTGAGAAAAAGTCAAAAGAAAATTGACTTTGAGAAAAAGTCAGAATTTTGAGAAAAATTCTGAATTTTTAGATTTTAGAAAAAAAGTCAGAATTTTGAGATTTTTTGAAAAAAAGTCAGAATTTTGAGATTTTAGAAAAAAAGTCAGAATTTTGAGATTTTTTGAAAAAAAGTCAGAATTTTTGCTTATTGATGCTACTTATATTCTTGAGGATAATAAATACATGTATCCTTATATTGAAGCTCAAGCCGGTGACGAGTGATATTTTTCTAACAGTAATCTAATATCTCCTCACAGAGCCCTCATTACAGCGACTTTGTGGACGAACTGACCGAATATAAGACGAAGAGCGTCCTCGCCATTCCGATAATGAACGGGAAAGACATGGTGGCCGTCATGATGGCCATCAACAAGCTGGAAGAACCCTGCTTCACCGCCAAGGATGAAGAGGTAACGCTGAGTAATTCCCAGTTAGTTGGAGTGATGCAGTCACTGGGAACACATCAAGTCTTTAATGTTTTATTTTATTGTTGTCGCTTGATTTTTGAATAAAGTCACACAGCATCAGGACACAATATATATATTTATCTATATCATATTCAATGTACTTGTGTATAGACTCTTCTTGCACTATTTCTATTTTTTTTGTATTTACTTGCTCACGTCATTTCATTTTATTGTTGTCGCTTGAAAGTTTTTCCAGAACGCACAAAGGTCTAAGCCTATATTACCTTCTTAAATTCATCTTTGTTTTGGTTCGTTGCAATAATAATTAACACACAAATTGTGTATAAAGTATATGTATCCAGTCCCATGTCAATAAGAGTATTGAGAACTTTTAAAATATTCCTCTAAGGTACATTTAAACAAAAAATAATTTACATGTACCGATTGTCAGCCCTAGTATAAATGTATAGGAACCAGGAGAGGTTATCACTTCCATTTCTCAGTGTGTGTGTGTGTGTGTGTGTGTGTGTGTGTGTGTGTGTGTTTTCTTTCTTTCAGACCCTCAACAAGTACCTGTACTTCGCCAACCTGCTGCTGAGGGTCTACCACCTGAGCTACCTGCACAACTGTGAGACCCGCAAAGGACAGGTGAGCAACTTCAAAAAACCGTCAACTTCTCACGGCCGTACGCAGGACTTGTTTTTCTGATTGGTCTCCTGTGATCAGGTGCTGCTGTGGTCGGCCAGCAAGGTGTTTGAGGAGCTGACGGACATCGAGAGGATGTTCCACAAAGCGCTGTACACGGTCAGAGCATTCCTGAACTGTGACCGCTACTCTGTGGGTCTGCTGGACATGACCAAGACCAAGGTGGGTGTCTCTACTTTAAAGAGTCCTGCTGATGTTCAGGTGTATATCAGTATGTAGTGTCTCTACTTTAAAGAGTCCTCTCCTGCTGATGTTCAGGTGTATATCAGTATGTAGTGTCTCTACTTTAAAGAGTCCTCTCCTGCTGATGTTCAGGTGTATATCAGTATGTAGTGTCTCTACTTTAAAGAGTCCTCTCCTGCTGATGTTCAGGTGTATATCAGTATGTAGTGTCTCTACTTTAAAGAGTCCTCTCCTGCTGATGTTCAGATGTATATCAGTATGTAGTGTCTCTACTTTAAAGAGTCCTCTCCTGCTGATGTTCAGGTGTATATCAGTATGTCGTGTCTCTACTTTAAAGAGTCCTCTCCTGCTGATGTTCAGGTGTATATCAGTATGTAGTGTCTCTACTTTAAAGAGTCCTCTCCTGCTGATGTTCAGGTGTATATCAGTATGTAGTGTCTCTACTTTAAAGAGTCCTCTCCTGCTGATGTTCAGGTGTATATCAGTATGTAGTGTCTCTACTTTAAAGAGTTCTCTCCTGCTGATGTTCAGGTGTATATCAGTATGTAGTGTCTCTACTTTAAAGAGTCCTCTCCTGCGTATGTTCATGTCAGTATGTAGTGTCTCTACTTTAAAGAGTCCTCTCCTGCTGATGTTCAGGTGTATATCAGTATGCAGTGTCTCTACTTTAAAGAGTTCTCTCCTGCTGATGTTCAGGTGTATATCAGTATGTAGTGTCTCTACTTTAAAGAGTCCTCTCCTGCTGATGTTCAGGTGTATATCAGTATGTAGTGTCTCTCCTTTAAAAGGTCCTCTCCTGCTGATGTTCAGGTGTATATCAGTATGCAGTGTCTCTACTTTAAAGAGTTCTCTCCTGCTGATGTATCAGGGAAGGGGAAACCCCAACAACCTGAATAGGGCCTCTTTAAACGTAATGCACTGATTGCTTATCAGCTTCTTAGCAGGCTTTCTTTGATGAACTACTTTCTTCCGCTTGAATCCCTCGCAGTAACACTTTATATCTGCTGATCAAAGTGGAACAATCCCCATGTATTTATGTTTACTACCGTGTTGTAGTAAATACTTATTGTCTGTCTGTCTCTTGATTACGAGCAGCTGCTTTAGATTCCTAACACCTGCTCCCTGAGAACAAACACATGTTGGCTGCACACACAGATGGCTGTCTGCGGTTCATCAATAACGCTCTTACAAAACAAATAAAACTAGCAGTTCTGCTCATGGAAACTGTGCACGATAAAAACACATATTTCACGGCATACTGGTCTGTCTCTACTCCTGTATGTACATTTGTTTTAATTGTATATCTTCTGACTGTGTGTGTGTGTGTGTGTGTGTGTGTGTAGGAGTTCTTTGACCTGTGGCCGGTTCTTATGGGAGAAGTTCCCCCGTATGATGGACCTAAGACTCCTGATGGCAGGGTGAGAATAATCAATAACTGTTATTACTTTCTTTTTACCCTTCTATCATCATTGTTTAAAAAGAGTCCCCTTGATTATAACTTATCCATGAGAAGGACACACTACAATTCCCATGAAATGTGCGGGTAGGAAATGGCACACTTCAGATGTTCCTCTCTAGGAAATATATTCAGTTTGCCAGAATTCTGACTTTAAGATTTGTTTTTTTACGATTTTCTCTCAGAAAAAAAAAGTTAGATACAAATATTTATGTTTGTATGATGTATTTATTTGACTTTGTGTTACTGTTCCTCAGAACTCTGACTTTAAACTCATATTTTATAGGGAAAATAAATTATTAGAATTTTTCTTCCAGATTCTTTTTTTTTACTTTTTGTGACTTTTTCCTGAATTCTGTTTGAAATTTGTTTAAAAAACTTTTTAGCAAGATTTTTCTCGGAACTCTGACTTTAATTCCAGAAAGAGAAAATAAATGGTTAGAAAAATAAAAGAATTCTATATTTTTTCTGACTTTCCTCAAAACTTTAATCACAGAAAAGAAATTGTGAGGAAAAAAAATCAAATATTTATTTTATTGACTTTTTGTGACTTTTCCCTCAGATTTCTTCTTCAATCTTATCTCAGATTCGGCAGAAATATATCTAAGATATTTTTTATAATATATTTTTTTCTTCTGACTTTTTTTCTCAGAATTCTGACTAAGAAATAAAAGTGGTTTTAAAAAAATATATTTTTCTAATTTTATGAATTTTTCTCATAATTCTGACTTTAATGACAGACCTATAAAAAAAATCACTTTTGGTCAGAATGAAAAAAGTGCCCCTAATTCTCTTCCATAGTCCCAAAAGTGTTATTATTGTGGCTCCATCACTATTACTACTACTGATATATTTTCACTACAGCTGCTGCAACTAACTGTAAATACCATTCCTTCATCTCCACTCTCTAAAGGAAATTATCTTCTACAAACTGATCGACTACATCCTCCACGGCAAAGAGGACATCAAAGTCATCGCGTGAGTCACAGCGGAGATCCAGTTAAAGAGTTTTTGACCACGAGGGGAAAAGCAGTGGAGCTTTTTTTGTTTGTTCTGTGCCCTACACATACTTGACATATGTTATGTTGTAGCTTGACCACAGACCTTATTTCAGAAAACCATTGACCTCCAGACCAGGACGTGATGACATTTTGACTCATTTCGGGGTTTTAGGACTCATTCCTCGTCCACTCTATTCCACTGATATACAGGAGGTTTATGAAAGCGTTTTTATAACAGAGATAATAGCAGGATATTAATGAGGTTTTTTCCTTTCTCACAAAACATTCATGATTTTCTAATACCTAATAATACAAGGAACAAAATAAGTCATTTATCTTCAGCATTTGTTTTGTTTCTATTATCCAGCGCTGCTGCTCTTGTAAACAGTATTATCTCACCTGTGTTAATGGAAAGGGCTGCATTATTTAATATGGATGATTCTACATAGCGTTTCATATACACACAGAGTAGGACATTAATCTCCATGTTTGTTGTGTTTTCAGTTTGTTGGAGATGATTATCATAACAATTACATTTTCACGTGTGTTGGTCCTCAGGACTCCTGCAGCCGACCACTGGGCGCTGGTGAGCGGGTTACCAACATACGTAGCAGAAACTGGACTGGTACGTGTTTCTCTTCCTCTAGTTCAGTTGCTTTAAGATCTGAAAAATGTCATACTGTTCTGAATTGAGCATCCACTCTTTAGTATGTAATGCAAAACATCAAGACGTTACATGAAAAGGTGTGACCATTTTCAATAACAGTTATTTTATGTATTATTTTGTGAATAACCAGAGGTGGGAGAAGTACTCAGGTCTTGTACTTGAGTAAAAGTAGAAGTACTCAGATTTTGTACTTGAGTAAAAGTAGAAGTACTCAGATCTTCTGCTTGAGTAAAAGTAGAAGTACCAGAGTGTAGGAATACTCTGTTACAGTAAAAGTCCTGCATTCAAAATGTTCCTCAAGTAAAAGTAGAAAAGTATTCTCATCAAAATTATAGTTAAAGTAGCGACAGTAAAAGTAGTCATTGTGCAGATTGGTCCATTTCAGAATAATATATATGATATGTTTTATAATGATTGATCATGAAAGTGTTCTCAAAGCTGGTAAAGGTGCAGCTAGTTTGAATGACTTTGTATACTGCAGAGTAGCTTGTGGATTTACTCCAGGTGGAACTAAAGTCTGATTTAACACTTGGTTATATTTCACATCATTCATCCACATCTTGAAGCGCGGTAGATTTTGTCCTGTGACACTAGTGTTGTAGTACTTGAGACCCGGTCTTGGTCTTGGTCATGATTCAAATTCAAAGGTTTTACTGTCATACGCTACAGTGCAGAAATGGCAATGAAATTCTTCTGATGCTGGAGACGATAGGCTGCCCTGATAACAGAGGTGTAGCGCTAACGTTAGCATCCAGTGCTACCCATCCCAACTTCCTATAGAAGAACTTTCTTTATACCTCTCCTTACTCAACATATTTGCATCCTCCATCGACAGGGATGATTAGGAAGAGGTTCCACTGTTACATTACTGCGTGTTTTAATGGAAGCAATGTTCTCAGGTGGCAGTGATGCAGTGTACATCTTTAACGCTCTTATTTTGAAATGGAGACCTTGACCCTGAAGCAGGCAGAAAGCAATGCTGCCCAAACGATGATGGAGTCATTATTCTGCAGACATCATGCAGCTAAAGCAAAAAAAAAAAGTTCTCTATAGACACTTTAAACTTATAGGAGGAACAAAAATCCACTTTGTAAACTTATCGTTTGTTGGATTCTCCTCAGGGCGCTGTAAATCAGACGTAATGGACATTAGCACAGCAGCAGGGGGACAGACACTGCATCGATAAAAGATGACAAACCTTTCATCTGCCAGAAATATTTTCAAAGTCTACAAGAACATTTTAAATTCAATGCATTTCACTTTCACATCTACTTTATTGCAACGAGTTATTAGCAGTGGCTCCGTCAGTAGGGGCTTGGACTGTGAGCCGTAGGGTCGCCGGTTCAAGTCCCTGACCAGACCTAAATATGGAGTGTGGACTGCTACTTGGAGAGGTCCCAGTTCACCTCCTGCCCTGCTGTGGTGCCTTTGAGCAAGGCACCGGACAACCCCCTTCCCCCCTCACTCCCATTGCTCCCCGGGCGCTGTACAATAGCTGCCCACTGCTCCTAGTTCTAGACTCCTGGTGCTAGACTCCTGGTGCTAGACTCCTGGTGCTAGACTCCTAGTACTAGACTCCTGGTGCTAGACTCCTGGTGCTAGACTCCTGGTACTAGACTCCTGGTGCTAGACTCCTAGTGCTAGACTCCTGGTGCTAGACTCCTGGTGCTAGACTCCTAGTGCTAGACTCCTGGTGCTAGACTCCTGGTGCTAGACTCCTAGTGCTAGACTCCTGGTGCTAGACTCTGGTACTAGACTCCTGGTACTAGACTCCTGGTACTAGACTCCTAGTGCTAGACTCCTGGTGCTAGACTCCTGGTACTAGACTCCTGGTGCTAGACTCCTGGTACTAGACTCCTAGTGCTAGACTCCTGGTGCTAGACTCCTGGTACTAGACTCCTGGTACTAGACTCCTGGTGCTAGACTCCTGGTACTAGACTCCTAGTGCTAGACTCCTGGTACTAGACTCCTAGTGCTAGACTCCTGGTACTAGACTCCTGGTACTAGACTCCTGGTGCTAGACTCCTGGTACTAGACTCCTGGTACTAGACTCCTGGTACTAGACTCCTGGTGCTAGACTCCTGGTGCTAGACTCCTGGTACTAGACTCCTGGTACTAGGATGGGTTAAAAGCAGAGAACACATTTCACTGTGTGCTGTGTGCTCTGCATGTGAGACCATTAGAGAGGGTTTGACAAGTGTCCTGTCATCGTGGAGCCCAAAGTGCATGAAATAAACAACAGAGACACTTTTCCTAAAAACTGTGGGCAAAATAAATGCTTTGGGATTCCACACGAGGGGTTTTCGATTGATTCGCTGCGCGGCAATACAACTTTTCCACTCCTGAATTGACCGTAACACGAACATTTGGTCCCTAAAAAAGGGCCAAGAGCAGTTTTTCTTATGATAACATTATAGCAAAGATGTGGTTAAACCTGACTTCCTCTACACATTTTATATATTGTAATATAATGTGCATATTCTTACTTTAACTTCTTACATTCTGTAAATATCTTAAATTTATTTTATTGTATAGTTTTGCACATTCATTCGTACTTTAACTTGTTATGTTTATATATATTTTTATTTATTATTAACTCTTATCGGACTCTGCTTTGTTATATCTTTCTCTACAGATTTGTAACATCATGAACGCAGGTCAGGACGATTTCTTCAAATTCCAGGTGAGACGTCCTTTAACTTTTGTCCAGTTTGGAGTAACTTAACACCAAAGCATCAGTTTGTCATGAAGTCTGCGTTATGATCTTCAGAACATGTTCACATGTTCCTTTTCTACCTGGAGAGTTAAAACATAACTTCATCCTATTGCCATGTTTAATCTCCAGCTTTCTAAACTAATCCTTAATATGTCTACTGCTCAGTGGATGTCATTAGGTAATAATATATATCTGTTATTCACCTCGTGTTGATGGTTAATAATAACTCTCACTGCCAGAAGGGTAGACAAAGGTCCACAGTGTTCAAATGTGTAAAAACAAGTTAACATAGAGACTCATATAACCTGTCAGTGTGCTGTTTAGCTAGTTAGCGACCGTTAGCTATCAAACTAGCATTAGCTGTAAATTTAACAATCTAGTTAGCTCACGTTAGCTTTCTAATTTACAAGCTAGCTAACGTTTACTATCTATCTAACCAATTAGCTAGCTTATGTTAGCTACCTATCTAAGAAGCTAGCTAGTGAATATGGCTAAATTGCTGGCTCTCATAATTAACAATCTAGTTAACGTGAGCTTGCTAATTTACAAGCAGGGTTGGGAGGGTTACTTTGTAAATGTAATCAGTTACTGATTACTGAATACATGGCTCTGAAAGTAATCCGAATACAGTTACAGTTACGTGTCTTAAAAAAGTAACGTAATCAGATTACTTTTAGATTACTTTTGGATTACTTTCTTTTTCCATAACAGATGGGTATGTTTTGGTGTACAGGAGACACAAAAAGCAAAAGGAAACTGAACGTGTTTTTACTGTTTTAATGGCTTATCAAGAGCACAACTGAAACATAACATCTGAAACGATGTAACAACATAATAAACTTTTTGGGGATGCAGCTTGGGATGTGAGGAGTGAGGGACACGGCTTAGAACGGGCGTGTCGCCTTCTGTCCTGCCAGTGTTGGCAGGACATGAATTAAAATGTCGAACTCGGACTTCATTTTAAGGACATTTCGGCCAGGGGTATACACAGAGCCGGCCCGACCCATTAAGCGACATAAGCGGCCGCTTAGGGCCCCGCAGCCACTAAGGGCCCCCTAGCAAAAAAAAAAAAAATGTCAGTACACCGTCGCCATGATAAGTAGGTTTAATTAATTTAGTTAATATGCCTAGATTGCCTACTCTCAAAGTCATGTATTATATTATTGAGTCAATAATATAATTAGGGCTGTCAAGTTAACGCTTTAATAACGCGTTAACGCCACTAATTATTTTAACGTGATTAACGCATGTGTATTTTTTGTCCTCGGCCGCCCCGTAGTTTCAGAGCGCATCGAGTTTAAAATACCATCTACATGCTGGTGCTGACAGCCCCGCTCCTGCCGCCCGCTTCCGGCAGACCAGACTTCCACGCTCACCGGCAGGCCCGGACTGGCCATCGGGAGGACCGGGAGGGTGTATGTATGTGTGGCGCGAGCGAGCGAGAGAGAGAGATTGCGCACACCTTACGTGTATTGTTGTTGTTAGCATCTGGTGCTAGCTAGCTGCGCTAACGGATATAAGGTGCTGTTTCAATGAAAACAGAGAAGCGACATTTCGCCGACAACTGCGCCGAGCACTTGACTTTATGCAGGTAGCCAGACAGTGGGACATTGTACGAAAAGTCAGCACACTCAGCACGAATAATGCGCGCAACATGATTGCAGCGTCCAGGCAGCTCCCGTTCGAGCATATGCCTTGAGTTGCACATAGCTCCAACGATCCATCACAGTGTCTCTCCACACACACACACACACACACACACACACACACACACACACACACAAACACACATACACATACACACACACACACACACACACACTTTGTGAGAGAGGTTCCACGTTGAATTGAGGCGAATATTTGTCATTGTTCAGAGGTTGTTGCGTTTAATATTCATGAGAATATTTGTCATTGTTCAAATGATAATAAACAAACATTTGCATAAAGCATATTTGTCCACTCATATGTTGATAAGAGTATTAAAAACTTGAAAAATATCCCTCTAAGGTACATTTAGAACAGATAAAAAATGTGCGATTAATCGCGATTAACTATGGACAATCATGCGATTAATCGCGATTAAATATTTTAATCGACTGACAGCCCTAAATATAATACATTAACCGTGCTTTACCTGAACCTCATCATGACACTAGAGAGGACGGTAGGATTGTAATTTCCCGTGTTCAGTGAATGCAACAGAGGCAAGACACCAGACCAACCAGAGAGTTGAATGGAAATAAACATCTGTCTTATTGGTTGACAGGTACCTATCCTGTGAGCTGTGACAATGTTTAAAATAAACTGTCTGTCAGACTCAGAGTTTTTGAAGATGGACATAAGAACATTTTTTCATAAAAAAGACGACAATTCTCAAGTGGTGGCTCACACAACAACCCCAGAGCCACCACTTGAGCCAGGTAAACAAGGTATGTAAATGTCAGTAAACTTCAAAGTTATGCGAACATGTAAGCAAAGCATAAATTACAGCTACGTTGACGTTACTTTGAATCGCGGAGGTAAGCTAAACCGTTAGCAAGTAGCTATAGCTAGCCAGATATATTAAATAAACACTTTGTCATACAATCTAAATGTTATGTTTTTTAGCGTTACCTGGTGATTTCAAAGAAAGCTCTCTGGAAAATGTTGACTTACTGTTCGACATGAAGCTAGAAGCTACCTTACAGTACACGGTTGATCCTGAGTCCTGTCAGTTAAAGTGTTTCATAGTTAGCTTAGCTAAGCATCAACCTAGCACTGAAATATATCGATGTTATGTGACAGTATTTCTGAGGAAAAGTCAGCTGAAATGGTGGCATAGTTGCCGCTGCTTTACGTGTCGACAGCATGTTTGAACGAATTTGCAGCAGTAAATGTGGCTGTTTGGCCACTGACGTTGCCATAACAACACCTGAATTTAAATGGGCAACCTCTTTTTGTGACAGATTTTTGCATGAAATCATAATTCTTCTGAATGATATTCCTATTGACAGCTAGTTTCTATGTGAACATTATGAGATGGACAGCCAGAGAGAATAAATGAAAAACAGTTGTGAAATACTATATGACAAAACAAGAATAAAGTTTAAAAGGGGAGTGATTTGTAAAATATCCATAAAGAAAAATCTGTTTACAGTTCTGTTTCATATGGGTGTTGAGAGATGTATCCATAGATCTCTTCATTTTGCTCTCAAAGTGCACCAGATTGATGCTTTTAACTTCAATATTTTAAAAAAAATCTTCCCGGGGGAGCATGCCCTCGGACCCTCCCTAGAGGAGGTGAGGACCCCCCTAGAGGAGGTTAGGTCCAGGGTGTTTACATGCTTATTTATACAATATGTGTGCTTATGCTAACATCATAAGACAAAAGTTGGTTCCGTGTTGTGTGTAGTGAGAACGCGCTAGAGTGAGGGGGGCCCCCAAGCCAAAGCTCGCTTAGGGCCCCCAAAAGTCTAGGGCCGGCCGTGGGTGTAGAGCTATATTTGTTTAAGCACCGGATTGGCAAAACAGGAGAGTGTGTGCACCAGTCTGCCTTGATCTATGAATTCATGTCCGTGACACTCACGGTATCTGCTGCCCGCAGCTGTTTTATAGAAGGAAAACCTCCTTCTCTTCATGAAATCTCTGCAGCACCAGGAGGCAGCGGGAGGGTTAACTCAGCCTCTGAGAAGAGGAGCGCGCAGTGCCTTTCACGCACCGCCTTTCACACACCGCCTTTCACACACCGCCTTCACTGTGTTTACCTTCAGAATCATTAGAAAGGCTAAAGAGCGACCGCAGGCTGATGTGTTTTAACCACACACACCTCTACACACACACACACACACACACACACGATTTAAACACAGACTTTTGTTCCTCCATGTTTCGTTGTTATTGTTTCACTGAGCGGACCCGCGCATTTTTTTCAAACGCTCCCTTTTTTGGTCCATCTGCGGCGGCGGTAATAGGTTTTGTGCGCTGTGATGATTCGGCTGTACCTTTACTAATGAATATTAAATGTTGTGAGGAAATCTTTCCACCAATAATTCCAATAAGTAATCCAAAATGTATTCACTTCAGGTTTACGAAAGTAACTGTAATCAGATTACTCGTTTTTCAAATGTAACGCAAGCTGAATACAGTTACTTGATTTTTGTATTCTGATTACGTAACGCTGTTACATGTATTCCGTTAGAACCCAACCCTGGAGACAAGTTAGCTAAGGTTTACTATCTATCTAACCAATTACCTATTTTATTTACAATCTATCTATATCATCTCTCTCTCTATCTAACAAGCTAGCTACTGAATATGGCAACATTGGTGGCTCTCATTGTTTGAATTGGATTTTATATTTAACACCATTTAGTTAAACTTGCAGGTTGGACCTGTTTCTAAGTTCAGGCAGTGAGAGTAATTATAAAAACATGTTGACGTGTTTTTATTTAAGCTAACCGTCTGCTCCCATACAGCAGCAGCTCCTCACAGCTCCAAACATCAACGTAGATTCTTAAATAAATCTGCGTTATTTGGATAAACTAATCACATATTGGTAATCTAAATGGTTTGTTTCTCACCTTAAAAAGGGTTATAACTCAATAACAGTTAATTCAAAAGCCTAAAAGCTGTTCCAAGAAAAGGTTGATAAAGCTGGCGACACTATGCAAAGGAATAGCAATTAAGCTCTAACTGGAAATAACAACACAAAATACAACAAAGTCACCTTAGCAGAGGTGGTTACAGCACATACCAGTTTGTTTCCACATTTCATTAATATACACATAAAAGAAAATGTAGTTATTATCAACTCTAACACATTTACATTAGTTCCCTTGGCACACACGTCTTCAAAGCATGTGAAAATCATCCTTCAGATCCAGTCTATCGTTCATTTGATTCTTATTATTTGTTCTCTTACATGTAGAATACACTCCGTACGTCTTTATGTGTTATCAGCGCTTTCTGCTGTATTCGCTCAGTATCTGTAATCAGATTATGATGTAAATATTAGTTGATATTAGCATATCACAGATTACAGTCATTGCATTACTGCATGTGTTGAGTGATGTGAATGAAACAGATCTCAGAGTATATTTTGGAATATTGTAATAAAAAAGTAATTAAGCTGTATAATGGTGTCTCATAAAAGAGCACCAGGGACCAATCGGAGGGATTCTGCCTATTTAAAATAGATGATACTTTCCCCCTGCTCTCTTTAGTGTAAATTGGTTTCCTGAGGGCTATAAAGCGACCATTATATTTATCCTTATTATACAGAGTCTCTGAAAGCCATTGTCCTCGTTCATACGTCTCAAAGTTAATCTGAATGTTGAAGAAAATGCCTCACAGGTCGATCTCACAAATCCATACCAGATACTTAGTATTTCCTGATTATAAAACATACATATTATCATAGCGACTTCTTCGTGTCACAGAGCAACATCCGTGCATTTCACATTAATTGCTGACGTGCAGATGGGCGTGAATTGGGCTAAAATCGGTCCAAGCATCGGTGCATCCCTACTGTTTATCCCTAACAGGTGATGATACCGCTAAGCTAAAGGTGGCTAATGTTGGGCTATAAAGGAACTACAGCACGGTCACATGACTTCACGTCACCACCGCTAAGTTAAAGGCGGCTAATGTTGGGCTATAAAGGAACTACAGCACGGTCACTTGCCTTCACGTCACCACCGCTAAGCTAAAGGTGGCTAATGTTGGGCTATAAAGGAACTACAGCACGGTCACATGACTTCACGTCACCACCGCTAAGCTAAAGGCGGCTAATGTTGGGCTATAAAGGAACTACAGCACGGTCACATGACTTCACGTCACCACCGCTAAGCTAAAGTGGCTAATGTTGGGCATTATGACGTTTAGCAGTCTCTTCTAGTAGTAGTCTATTTTATGTCATGGAACAAAACGTTAAAGTCTCTTCAGCTTCACCTTATTTCAGGCTAACGACCAAAAACACATCCAGAAACCATTGACTTCCAGACCAGGGAACAGGAAGTGGTAAAATGCTCACTCATATCTGGGTTAAGGACTCATTCCTGCACAATTGTATTGTTTAATGTGTCTGTTCTTGCTGTACGTGTTCTTTAAAGTGCATTTTTATGAAATAGGGTAACTTAAATTGACTTCATCTTAAGTAGAACGTTTAATATAGCTGGGTATGAAATAACTGTCTTTTTTGGATATGTACTACAATGATGAAGCACCTCTGAAGTTGTTATTTATCCACATAATGATCCTTTAGCTACACAGTATTTCATGTAGTTCTTTCTCCTTTAAAATCCAAGCAACACATCCAAATATTTAACCCGTGTCATAACTTTAGAGAGCAGACGATTCATTTCAACAACTGCTGCTGTTACACAATCTGTTCGTATTTTAGGGTCAGTGAGCAGGTGAATTATTGATTATCTCATATTTCCTCAGAATGTAGAAGGTGACGCCACGAGCCGTCCTCCTCAGCTTCACCCTGAAGGGACTCAATGGATGACCCTCTGTACAGGAGGGTCAGAAACAGCCGGGGATTGTGGGTAATGGAGAGTCTTTGCTGGCAGCGTTTATGGACGAAAGTTAATCAAAGACCAGCCAGTTTTGAATGAGGCAGGAGAGGAGAGGGGCAAAGAGCAAGCAATTCAATCTGATCAGAGATGGGAAGTAGTGGAGTACAAATACTTCCTTACTGTACTTTAAAAAAATCTGAATGTCCTCTTCCAATATGAGATTAACATGATAACAAAGGACTGTGTGACTGTGTGTGTGTGTGTGTGTGTGTGTGTGTGTGTGTGTGTGTGTGTGTGTGTGTGTGTGTGTGTGTGTGTGTGTGTGTGTGTGTGTGTGTGTGTGTGTGTGTGTGTGTGTGTGTGTGTGTGTGTGTGTGTGCAGAAAGAGCCTCTGGACGATTCGGGCTGGACCATTAAGAACGTCTTGTGTCTGCCCATCGTCAACAAGAAAGAGGAGATAGTGGGCGTGGCAACGTTCTATAACCGGAAAGATGGGAAACCCTTTGATGAGCAGGATGAAACACTGATGGAGGTGCGTGTGTGTGAGTGTGTGTGTGAGTCATTGGTTTATAAATACACTGGGTCCATTCAGAGCGTCTGCATTATTTATCTCTGCGCCCCGAGGCTTTCTGCTCAAGTCTCTCAGCTCAGGATTAAAACACACAACACGACAGTTTCAAATGTTCCCCGAAAAACAGGAACGATTTTTTATCTTGACACTAAAATATAACCAGGGTTTTAGTTTAGGAAAGAAAAAACCAAGATATTTAGGATCAGAAATGTTTTTATTGATATGAAAACCTGCCTTTCATGAAGCAGATTCAGCCTCTACACCAACACTGAACACATGAGCTCAGACTACAGTTTACAAAAGCAGAAATAAAATCTGAGCTGACAGGAAATGCTCCGTTTTAGTTTAACACACACAGTTAAGCTCACACACACTATTTGATGAACATATGGGTTCACCTGCTGAATTAAAAACAGAACAGATGAAGCAAAGAAAGAGAAAACCATGAAGCAGATTCAGGCAGTAGAGATAGATTCACACTGAAAGTATTAGAGAACAGAACAGCTGACAGAGAAGAGAGAACAGCTGATCCATTCTGAATTGGTATAAAAAGTGAGAATTTAGAAAAAAAAAGTAAGAATGATGTCAAATGTCAGGAATTCGTAAAAAAGTGAGACTTCGAGAAAAAAGATTTGATTTCGAGGAAAAAAGTGAGAGAAAAAAAAGAAATTAAATTAGGAAAAAAGCCTTGTTTAAAAAAAGTCCGAATTTTGAAATGAAGTTAGAAATATGTTCAAAGTCAGGAATTTAAAAAAAGATGTATTTTTGAGAAAAAAGTGAGATTTCTCGAAAAAAGTGAAAATGTTGAAAATAAACTTTTTATAAAAAGTCAGAATTTTATAAAAAATGTCAGAATTTTGAAAATAAGCTAGAAATATGTTAAAAGTCGGGAATTTGATAAAAGGGAGATTTTTGAGAAATATGTCCGAATTTTTATAAAAACTCCCAATATTTTTCAACAAATGGAGATTTTTGTAAAAGAAGTCAAATTTGTTGAGAAAAAAGTAAGGAATTAAATTTAAAAAAAAAAAATAATAATATTTCGGGATTCAGGGCCACGTGTAAAAAATTAATAAAATAAAGATCTCATGAAGCAGATTCAGACAGTAGACGTATAGATTCACACTTAAAGTATTATCCTACAGAACAGAGCAGCTGACAGAGAAGAGAGAACATCTGATCCTTTACGACAAACACTATGTGCTCTTTTAAGGTTTTTACTGACACTGTGATCCTGCTAATTATCCACAAATCTTAGATATCACAGTAATCTGATTTTCGTAATGTCCCCAGTCTCTGACTCAGTTCCTGGGCTGGTCGGTGCTGAACACCGATACGTACGACAAACTGAACAAGCTGGAGAACAGGAAGGACATCTTCCAGGACATGGTGCTGTACCACGTCAAGTGCCGCAAGGACGAGATCCAACACGTCCTGGTCAGTAAATAAATACATCAATTCGTAAATAATAAATTAATGCTTCCACCAAATCTTCTCCTGCAGGGACACTCAAACACACTCAATGGCATTACTTCAACTTCCCATCTTTACGTTACACAGATGCATTTCGCTGAGAACACAAACATGAACATTATCATATTTAAAGTTAATAATTTATACAAATCATACTCTGTTTCAGTGAGTGTTGAAAAAATAATAGGATGGTTTTAAGTTGATAATGGGGCAACAAAATATAGTTTTTAATTGTTGTTATGTTAATGTAATTCAAATTAAAGATTTCTATGTGCAACTAGTGCTTTATTTTATTACATTTTATATACAATTTTTAAATGTTAGCGGTTCCTTTAATACTTTATATAGGCAATACAAATGCTTCACATTTTCTTTACTTCTTGGTGGTCTACTTGTTTGTTTTTGCTTATTTCTTTGTATATATTTTAATAACTTGCCTTTTTGATTTTATATATAACTTAACTCTTTCTCCTTTGCCTTTTATATTGCGCTGTACCAGCCAGAGGTTGCGCTAGACTTTTTCGCTGCCCGTCATTTTGTCGGACAGGATCGTAAAATCCAGTATTACCCGTCGGCCTTTACACAACTCTGACGAGGGGGGGGGGGGGGAGAGAGAGCACGCTCGTGAACTGTCAACGGGGGTGGGGGGGGCGCACGCTCATGAACTGTTAGCGCCGTGTTATGCATGCCCACTGCACCTCGCGCCGCACAGCGTAAAGCCAAAACTCACAGACATTTCAATGATTTGTTCGGCAAAGTTAGGTTTGGAAACGATATCATTTCCTTTTTGGAGGGCATGCATAACACGGCATAACACCGGAGCCTCGCCGCGGGGAAGCTTTGGCGCTGTTCCGAGTTTGTTCTAATCTGTCAAAATGATGGAATGCTTTCAGATTTTCCGTCATTGTTAAAAAAAATCCGTCATAGACGGAAAATATTCGGTTAACGCGACCTCTGGTATACGAGCTGCTGTAGCGCCGTACATTTCCGAATTCTGAACTAAGGATCACCAGGTTTTTGATTTTAAAGTAAAAAACGAACAGAAAAGAAACCCCTGCTTTATCCAGTGATAACACAGAAGAACACCACTCTGTTCCCGGTGTCGGTTGATATGATACAAACAGGAGATGAGCTTCATTTATAAAGTGAAATAAGCTGTCAGATTTTCTAAAGGGTGATTCGTCAGCGGAGAGGAAGAGACAGAGAGGGACGACCTTCTGTGACCTCAGATCAGCTGATTGATGCCAAACCATTTCATCCAAGGTCATATTGCTGTGTTTCTGCAGAACACCAGAGAGAGATGGGCGAAGGAACCGGACCAGTGTCAGGAGGAGGAGCTGCAGGAGATCCTGGTAAACAACAACAAACACTGAGATCCTGGTAAACAACAACAAACACTGAGATCCTGGTAAACAACAAACAGGGAAGAGGTTTGATGTTAAACCCTACAAAGGGTTCATGAATTAAAATAGCAAGCATTGAAGTAAAAAGGCTATAAAGGAACTAGAGCACGGTCACATGACTTCACGTCACCACCGCTAAGCTAAAGGAGGTTAATGTTGGGCTATAAAGGAACTACAGCACGGTCACATGACTTTACGTCTCGACCGCTAAGCTAAAGGAGGCTAATGTTGGGCTATAAAGGAACTACAGCACGGTCACATGACTTCACCACCGCTAAGCTAAAGGAGGCTAATGTTGGGCTATAAAGGAACTACAGCACGGTCACATGACTTCACCACTGCTAAGCTAAAGGTGGCTAATGTTGGGCTATAAAGGAACTACAGCACGGTCACATGACTTCACGTCACCACCGCTAAGCTAAAGGCGGCTAACGTTGGGCTATAAAGGAACTACAACAAGGTCACATGACTTCACGTCACCAACGCTAAGCTAAAGGAGGCTAATGTTGGGCTATAAAGGAACTACAGCACAGTCACATGACTTCACGTCACCACCGCTAAGCTAAAGGTGGCTAATGTTGGGCTATAAAGGAACTACAGCACGGTCACATGACTTCACGTCACCACCGCTAAGCTAAAGGCGGCTAATGTTGGGCTATAAAGGAACTACAGCACGGTCACATGACTTCACGTCACCACCGCTAAGCTAAAGGCTGCTAATGTTGGCCGTGATGGCGTTTAGTCGTCTCATTTAGACTCTTGTTAGCAACCACCATTTTTTTAATCCACCAGTGGGGTATGTACTGACGTATTTGAAGTCGTGGAATAAAATCTCTTCAGCTTGTGTTACCCACAGGCCTTATTTCAGGATAACAACCAAAAACACATTCAGAAAACCATTGACCTCCAGACCAGGGGACAGGAAGTGCTACAATGTCAGGATTTAGGACTCATTCTTGCACCACTCTAACAGTTCCAGACAGATCATAGTCCAAACAATTAAATCCACAAAAACTCTTTCCAGGTATACTCAAATAAACTCTCAAACAAAATCAATTATCCACAGTACTCTTCGTTAGATCAGGATAACGGCCTTCTTTTCAGGTTCTCACGGGTCTCATGCTTTAATATTCATTTCTATATTTCTCTCACTCCGCAGTCGGAGGTCCTGCCTGACTCTAAGAAGGTGGAGCTGTTTGAGTTCCACTTCTTCGATTATCACCACACTGATCTGGACCTGGTGAAGTGTGGAATCAAGATGTACTACGAACTCAAAGTGGTGGACAAGTTCCACATTCCCAGAGAGGTGAGTGCATGTTTTATTTGTCGCTTTAGATTCATTTTTGCACAATTAAACTCTGTGATGAACCTGTTTAAGGGTTGCAATGACAAACGAGTTATAATTCATGAAGTTGGAAGCTCCTTTCAGACATTTTGCAACCGTTATGGGATGAAATTGGAGCTGGAACACAAGGAGGAGATCTTTGAACTGATGTCAGACACTGAGGATTTATTGGAGGTTACGGCAGGAGCAACTAACTGAGTTTTTCTCCTCGATATTTAAGTTTTAGGAGAATAATCAACATTTTACGACAAGATACTGCAAGTTCTGTCCCTAGCAGAGAGTGATGCGCTCCAGGGAGATACAGTATCCACCTGATAAGACGACCATCCTGCTTTCTGCGTCCAGTCTGTCCTGTTATTATCCAAGGAACAGATGGTTTTATGGCAGTTTTTTCGGAAAAGCAGTCACCTATCTGGGTTAGGGTTAGGTTAGGGTTAGGGATAGGTTAGGTTAGGGTTAGGTTAGGGATAGGTTAGGTTAGGGATAGGTTAGGTTAGGGTTAGGGATAGGTTAGGGTTAGGTTAGGTTAGGGTTAGGTTAGGGATAGGTTAGGTTAGGGATAGGTTAGGTTAGGGTTAGGGATAGGTTAGGGTTAGGGTTAGGTTAGGGTTAGGTAGGTTAGGTTAGGTTAGGGTTAGGGATAGGTTAGGTTAGGTTAGGTTAGGTTAGGGTTAGGGATAGGTTAGGTTAGGGATAGGTTAAGTGCAAGGGATCGGCCTAGGGAACGCCGGCTTTTCCGACTCAAAAGGCCTGATTTTCCACTAGTCATTCCGGCCTCTCCAAACATTTTTGGAAAGTTGGTTATTTTCCATTCACGTCTGGGGAATTTTCGTAAGATGGGGGGATTTTGGAACATGGTTAGGTCCGGGCAACTTGCGATTATTAAAACATTTAAAATTCCACATGGTGATGCTATTCAGATAATTTTGAATTCATCAATATGTACTAGTTAAAATTACGGATTTGAACGATTTTCAATTATGGGTTAGAGTTAGGGTTAGGGTCATATCTGCTGTGGTTGAAACCCAACACAACGAAAGGCTCTGCCTCTTCACACCAGGAGTCACGTCTCTCACAAGGCTATAAACTCACAAATATAATTTAAACTGAGTACAGGGTGGAATAAATCATTCCATCACATTAAACAATGGTTGGAGCCATAAAAACAGTAGATTTATGGGTTTTTCAAACTGCATGTTCTTAAAGGTGAGCTCTGTTATCTTTAGCCCTAGGGTAAGAGTTGACCCTGGAAAAATGTAGCCCCTTCTCACACATTGTTAACCCAGGGCCATGAGATGCACACTGCCCTTCTTATTTCCCTAAAAATGTGTTTAATTTCTTATAAACGTGATGCGAATTCAACAGCAGATTTCAGCGCAGTGTTGGGTTTATTCTCGGGGGATTTAGCCTCGGACTCAGCCTCATCCTCTGCTGTAATATTTTCCAGGGTTTTGCCGGTTTGAAAGCTCCCTTAGCTCTTTTAGCCTGGGGGTAGTCTTTATAAAGCAATGAGTTAGCATCCCAGGCTAACTCAACTATTCTGTGTGTGTTGCAAAGCTTCATAGAGAGGGCCTTCAGCCTCCAGCACTAATGAGGAAAACAAGGCTATAAGGGAAGGAGCCTTCACAGCTTTTATTGTTACACATATTTATTTATATATATCATTACAGTATACAGTATTTATTTTACTTATATATGCATTTTACTAGTATAGTTGTATCACTATTGCTGTATTTTACATCACTTCCATGTTTCTTTATGTGTTGGGTATATTGTATGTTGGCAGGAAGGACTTCAGATGTTCATTGCCAGCTTTTAAGCTTAATTTAATGTGAACATGACAAATAAGACATTTGAGTCTAGCAAGCAACGAACGTAAGCTACCCACTTAACAAGCAAGGGAAAGTTAGCTTTTTATTGTACATTACATTACATGTAATTTAGCTGACGTTTTTGTCCAAAGTGACAAAAATCATACAGATTAAAACTCTGAACAACAAGGAAAGTGCAGATATATTCACTTCAAGCTAGATCATACCATTAATAACTGCTGGTGAATTAGTTACAAGGCCTAAATTAACATTAACATTAACATTGTACAACCTAGCTATGTTGCTTTCTCCCTATTTAGCAAGATTACATTAGCTACCCATCTATTAATCGCCAATCATTGAAGGCTTAAAACTGTTCTTTGGTAAGTAAAGGTTGATAAAGCTGGAGACACTAAGTCATAGCAATAATGGTCTAACCAGAAGTACCAACAAATGATCAAAAGCTTGAAGCGTGTTTTTGAACAACAGTACACTCAAAATGATTACGTGAGAGAACTAACAACTGCAGAATAATAACCAGAAAACCAAATCACAATACAATTTGTCTGGAAGTCAATCCAACAACCTGAGGACACAAAAGGAATACGAATTAAGCTTGATCTTGTTTTCGTATTCTGTTAATACAATAGTTGATATCCAGTATCTTCAGTATTCTAGGGATACAGTTAGTGAAGTGAAGGTTATTGGTGTGGCATTGCTGAAAAAATATACATCTTTTTCTCATATTAACATAAGCATAAATCTGTGTGTGTTTGCAGGCGCTGGTGAGGTTCATCTACTCTCTGAGTAAAGGCTACAGGAAGATCACCTACCATAACTGGAGACACGGATTCAACGTGGGACAGACCATGTTCACCCTGCTGATGGTGAGGCAGATCAGTCACTACCTCACACTACAACAAACTCCAAATCCTGCCAAGTATATGTGTCTGATATCTAGTCAGAATATGTCTCTACTCCTGATATAAGACATGATAACTTCAGAAGTACACTGCAGTGAGATATCAGGTCTTGTTTTTAGGCAATGCATCATCTTGTTAAGTCAATCAATCTTATTTTGAGTTGTATCTCAGATTAAACTTATTCTTTTTCACATATTTATTGGAAAATCACCGACTAAGATCAGAAAACAGAAAACTTTTGAGCATTTGCAGCTTATATTGTAACACAACATTTCCTGATTCTGGTCAAATATAGTTCAAAATAAGTTTCCCAGCTAATTACAAGATCTGATTTATCTAAATATCCCGTCTTATTCCAAGAACTCTTACCAAGCTCATTTTCACTTGTTCTATTGGCAGATTTTTGAACTTATTTCAAGTGAAAACACCTCGTTTTCATTATTGTTTAACTTGTTTTTGGAGCAGCATTTTTTCAAGTGTACATCCTAACATCCTTACATCCTAACATCCTTACATCCTTACGTCCTTACATCCTAACATCCTTACATCCTAACATCCTAACATCCTAACATCCTTATATCCTAACATCCTAACATCCTAACATCCTAACATCCTTATATCCTAACATCCTAACATCCTAACATCCTAACATCCTTACATCATTACGTCCTAACATCCTAACATCCTAACGTCCTAACATCCTAACATCCTAACATCCTAACATCCTAACATCCTTACATCCTAACATCCTTATATCCTAACATCCTAACATCCTAACATCATTACGTCCTAACATCCTAACATCCTTACATCATTACGTCCTTACATCCTAACATCCTTACATCTTTACATCCTAACATCCTTACGTCCTTACATCCTAACATCCTTACATCTTTACATCCTAACATCCTTATATCCTAACATCCTTACGTCCTTACGTCCTTACATCCTAACATCCTTACATCTTTACATCCTTACATCCTTACATCCTAACATCCTTACATCTTTACATCCTAACATCCTTACGTCCTTACATCCTAACATCCTTACATCTTTACATCCTCACATCCTTATATCCTAACATCCTTTCACCTAACATCCTAACATCCTTATATCCTAACATCCTTACATCCTTACACCCTTACATCCTTACAACCTTACATCCTTACATCTTTACATCCTAACATCCTAACATCCTAACATCCTTACATCCTTACATCCTAACATCCTAATGTCCTTACGTCCTTACATCCTTACACCCTTGCATCCTTACATCCTTCTCCCTAAACCCTCATCAATCCTCACAACCGACACCTCTTCCTCCTCTCTAATTCAAAGTGATAAACCTTATTTCTCCTCTTTCCTTCCTCCCTCTGTAATGAGATAATGAAGTGTGTCTGTAAAAGAGAAGTGAGTCAGTGTTGCCTGTAACTGGTCATCAATAAGGAACGCAGTGATCATGATTTTAATATCAGAAGCAGAGATTTGTCCAACAGCGTGGAAATGTACGTTGTTATCAGCAAATGAAACAAAGTGCAGATATAAGGCAAAATAAAATAAGCATATTAGTTTTCGCCGCCATGGCTAGGGCGTTCGATGTAGACTAAAGATTTTGTTAGCTTTTCATCTTCAAGGTCTTTAGATGGTACTGACCAATTTTGAAGTTGATCCGATGAAAACTGTTGGAGTAGTTTGTTCAAATATGGCACGTGGAAAGTGCAAAATATGGCCAAATATTGCACATAGAATCCAAAATGACAGACTTCCTGTCAGCGAATAAGACCCCCGAGCATGGGACCCCCGAGCATGGGCACACACACACAAGGCAGAAGATGGCGGATATTCGTGCAAGAAGGGAGGCATTTGTTTGGACTGACGACTATTGTTGTTGTTGTTGGCGAAACGCATCAGCAATGACGCGGGGGTGAGCGGAGAGGTGGGGAGAGGTAGGGAAGGTGGGAGAGGTGGGAGAGGTAGGGAGAGGTAGGGAGAGGTGGGGAGAGGTAGGGGAGGTGGAGAGGTAGGAGAGGTGGGGAGAGGTGGGGAGAGGTAGGGAGAGGTGGGAGAGGTGGGGAGGCGGGAGGTAGGGAGAGGTGGGAGAGGTGGGGAGAGGTGGGGAGAGGTGGGAGAGGTGGGAGAGGTAGGGAGAGGTGGGAGAGGTGGGGAGAGGTGGGAGAGGTGGGGAGAGGTAGGGAGAGGTGGGAGAGGTGGGGAGAGGTAGGGAGAGGTGGGGAGAGGTGGGAGAGGCGGGAGAGGTGGGGAGCTGGGAGAGGTGGGGAGAGGTGGGAGAGGTGGGGAGAGGTGGGAGAGGTGGGAGAGGTAGGGAGAGGTGGGAGAGGTGGGAGAGGTAGGGAGAGGTGGGAAGAGGTGGGGAGAGGTGGGGAGAGGTAGGGAGAGGTAGGGAGAGGTGGGGAGAGGTGGGATAGGTGGGAGAAGTGGGGAGAGGTGGGAGAGGTGGGAAGAGGTGGGGAGAGGTGGGGAGAGGTGGGAGAGGTGGGGAGAGGTGGGAGAAGTGGGGAGAGGTGGGGAGGTGGGGAGAGGTAGGGAAAGGTGGGAGAGGTGGGGAGAGGCGGGGAGAGGCGGGGAGAGGCGGGGAGAGGCGGGGAGAGGTGGGAGAGGCGTGTCGGCTCCAGACTTACCCACTTTGGGAGCCGGTTTCAACGTTTATCGGTTTCGGGCTCCGAAGCCGCGGCTCCGTTTCGGCTTCCTGTGGACGAACCGTCTATACGATAAAGAACTTAACTGATATCGTCTCCGTGTGGACGGGGCCTTAAACTCCTGAAGTTCCCCACAGGGATTAATAAAGGTCCATCTCATCTCATCTTATCTGTGTCCTAAATAAACCGTCTCTCCTCTCTGTTGTTGTTGTTGTCAGACGGGCGATCTGAAGCGGTACTTCACAGATCTGGAGTGTATGGCCATGGTGACGGCCGGCCTCTGCCACGACATCGACCACCGAGGAACAAACAACCTCTACCAGATGAAGTGAGGGGGGGGGGGGGGAGTTTATTGTCTCAAAATTCAGAATTTTTCTCAAAATCCGGACTTTTTCTGAATACTTAACATTTTTAATAATCATTCGTTCCCGGATTGATCTTTGTTATCATGTTATCAACCCTTATTCAGGATGTTCCCAACATTTATCATCAGAGACTTCAAGCTACAGAATCACACATCTTTTATTTGTCCCATCATTTGGAACGGTTCAGATAAAACACACAGAAATTACTCGACTTACAGGTTAAATAAAGCACATTTGAATAACATCAAATCAAATAAGTGCACATCCAAAATAAGTAACTAGCAGCAGTATCAAAGTAACACAGAAAGGTATTGAATGAGAAGGCAGTGATAACATTAATGATTGATTGTTACTGTCTCAGGTATTGAAGTTGTGTATCCGTCTGATAATTGATTTATTTAGATTATTTTATTTAGCAGTCAAATCGATGTTTGGTTTTAAACCATGTCATCAAATATTTGATCTCAAGACACTTTATTATTTATTTAAAACATTGCTTCTGGCTTTTCTTTTTCAAGCCGACCGCCTGTGGTAATGTGGAAACCCCCTAAGCAGGCGGAGCATAATGTGAATACGTTAATCAACAACAACAAGGCAGACAGCTACCATAAATAACAACATGATGCATTAAATACATGCTTTTATAGATTTTCCCCCCTCCTTTGAAGGGAAAGTTAGCTTTTTATTGTACGTTACATTTAGCTGACGCTTTCATCCAGAGACCAAAAACATAAAGATTCAAACTCAAAACAACAAGGACATTGCAGATATATCCACTTCAAGCTAGATATTAAATACATGCTGTTATTGATTTGTTTTCGCCCTGCTTTGACCCAGTTTCTTGGACAGTTTGGTTATATTCTTGGATAGCGTTTAATGGCCTCCAGCTGACAGCAGCCCCTCCTCCTGACCTCAGATCAGTGTGTGGAGGTAACGTCGCTCACTGAGAACATCAAGGAGCAGATTCCAGATCCTCCTCCAGCTGATGGATGAGATAATGAGAGCCAGGCCCTCCATGTGTGAAACACGCAAGATTTATCACAGTGTAACCTCCCCATTCTGTGTGTGTGTGTGTGTGTGTGTGTGTGTGTGTGTGTGTGTGTGTGTGTGTGTGTGTCAGGTCTGGTAATCCCCTGGCGAAGCTTCACGGCTCCTCCATCTTGGAAAGACACCACCTGGAGTTTGGAAAGACTCTGCTGAGAGATGAAGTACGCTGCGATTAAATTCAATTATAAGGATGTATCATCGTATGCTCAGTAGCTAGAGTGTAGATATGGCAATGAACATATTAAGTCCAAGGATCCTGCAACAATGCAACATAAAGATACATGTCATGAAACAATGAAAATATAAAAAATAGTGCAAGAAGAAACAGTAGGAATAAAATAGTGCAAGACTGATGTGCCTAAGTAATGCAGGAGATGTGTACTATAGTAAAATAGAATAAGATGCACACACATGCATAATGACAGGATTTACAGCAATGCACTTTAACGTTTCTAAATACAGTACAGAAGTGCATGTCCCATAAGTTTTGAAAATCGTCACACAATTCAGAAACATGTTTTCAGCTTTCTGTACTTAGTTTTTTTTGTCAATTCACAATCAATCGAATCAATCAATCAAAGTGTATTTGTAAAGCCCAATATCACACATTTTACACCCGTCTAAGAGGCCGAATACAGAACACCCTCTGTCCGTAGTCCCTCACATTAAAACACCCAAAGAGACCCCCTCACTAATGTTGTCACGCTTTCTTTTTCACGTTAATCAAGGCCTGTTTGAGACTTCTCTTGTCTTCCTCTCATAAGAGAAGAGAAGATGTACTTTATTGATCCCAATTTGGGAAATGTTTGCGTTGCAGCAGCATGAAAGACAAGGCATTGCACATATGTAGAAACGAAAAGAGTAAAAATAAACAATTCTAAAATGTAAACATCTCAAAATAGAAATAAAACAGCCTTTAAAAAGTACCAATTTACAGTGAACTAAACATAAAGCAAGGCAAGGCAAGTTCATTTATTTATATAGCACCTTTCAAACAAGAGGCGCTTTCACACCAGAGTACTTTTCCCACTTTAGTTCCGATAGTTCTTGAAATGTTGCGTTCACACCAAAGAAATCCGGAACTAGAACTTAGTTCATGAGAACCTTTTCACCCCTTTTTAGTCCCTAGAGAGGTGGTACTTTCGTGGGAGAAAAAGGTTCCCATTTCTGATTGGCTGGGCGGATTGCAAACCACGCCTCGTAAAACTCTGAAAAGTTTTGTGAAGTCGCCATTGTATTTGCTGGCATTAGCATTAGCATTATTAGCATTAGCCCAGCGCACCAACGGAGAGAGACTAACTTATGGCAACACAAAAGAAAACATGGGAGCGGTGGAGATGAGGAGGTGTCGGCGTTCTGGCGATTTACTCGGAAGGCTTCAGTAGAAGCTGCTGGGAGTCCCAGCAGCTTCTACTGAAGCCAGTCCCCAACTCCGGGGACTTCCGGCCGGGGACTTCGGGCGGCAGTATACGCCGTGAAGTGGTTTGCGGCCTGCCAGTAAACCCAAAGCAGAAGAAGAAGAAGTGACGCCAGTGGCCTAATCCTCCCTCAGGGAACTTATTCCGGTGTGAACGCGATCTGTTCTGATGAACTAAGTACTGGGAACTAAGTACGGCAAAGTACTTGGTGTGAAAGCGCCTAAGGCAATTCAAAGTGCTTTACAAAAATGAAAGACATTAAGAGCGTTAAGAAACATATTATAAAATGGCATTTAAAAGCAAAGATAATAAAACATGAATAACAAAGGAACATGAATTAAAATTACAGTTAATATACATTGACAAGTGTGTACCCCTTACACCCAGCTCCTATCCTTTCCTGAGCTTCCTGCTATCCTTTTTCCTGTTTTTGATCTTTCTGACCTCCTCTCGTGTTTC
>CM062271.1:3079805-3132305 GCA_031216635.1 Dissostichus eleginoides | reverse complement strand
TCCTCTCAAGGGCCATTTAGAAATGTTCAACATCCTCCGAGGGCCGTACAAATTATTGACCTCTGCTTAAAAATACTAATATCACAGCCCACTCATTTCGCCTTTCTGTCATGCTGTGCAAAGAAAGAGCAGCCTCTCAATCCAGATATCTCACCATGATGACCGTGCACGTGCATGATAGCATGCACGTGCACGTTGACCACCAAAACAGAAAGATATTGGACACAAGATGTGTGCAAATGTATTTAGTTTCCTATCCATGTGAACATGATTTAAGTGTGGGGGGGTCCTCACCTCCTCTAGGGGGGTCCGGGGGGCATGCTCCCCCGGGTAGATTTTGTTTTAAATGTTGAAGTTAAAAGCATCAATCTGGTGCACTTTGAGAGCAACATTAGGAGCTCTATGGATACATCTCTCAACATATGAAACAGAACTGGAAGCAGATTTCTTTTTCTTTATGCATATTTTACAAATCACTCCCCTTTCAAACTGTATTCTTGTTTATTAATAACAACTTTTTTTTACTGTCATATAGTATTTTATACCCGTTTACTTTATTCTCCTGTTTTTGTATAACTATAATGATCATATAAAGATGTGCCTTTACCTCACTGGTTGGAGAAAAAGCTTCTTATATTCGTTAGCATAGCTAGCTAACCAGATGCTAATAACAACAAAGGTATTGCCTGTATGATCAGTGTGACAGATGAGCAGATCGCCGCTGGGCTTTCAGCTGAAGACACAGCCACGCAGAAACTGCGCCATGTGTTCGGCTCCTTATCTGAAGAGCCGGAGCGGCGTTCTGGTGCTCTCCGTCAGCACTGCACCCTGTCAGACGAGACATATACCACGTGATGACACGTTAGGTCGTGTTGTGTTCAAGGACCCTGACCTTGGCCAGGAAAAACAGGCACTCGCTTGTTTAATTCTTTTGCGGTCTAGATTTCTTTAATTTTATTTTAATTAATTTTAATATTTCTTTTTTGCGTGTGTTTATAAATTACCTCGAGGGCCGTATGAAATGGTCTCGCGGTCCGTATACGGCCCGGAGGTTCCCCACCCCTGCTCTAAAGTAACTACTGTGACAATAAATGACAAATATATGTAGAAAATAAACGTATTTGAGTTACGTCCAAAACAAACGTAATGTGGGAGAAAATACGTTTCTAGCTAAACATAATCAAGAATGCAGTTTAGCTCTGTGGGAACGTAATTTTGAGGAGACAGGGTTGCAGTCGATGGATTATGTAAAATAATATGGTCAAATCTCCATTAAAATTGGTGAAAGAAGGCGGAAAACCCCAAATTTAGGGCAAATACATGAATTGTACTTCACTTGTGTTATTGCATGATACCTTTCTATTTCTAGATCAGTGGTGTCTGTTGTTCGCAAGCATCATTAAAACGACTGTGTCTGTTGGTTCCTTGCTTCCTTTCAGATACAAACAGAACAGAAAGTAGCTCCACTTGGTGACACTAATTACTGTGAATGAGGAACACTGAACTTGACAACATCTAATCACCTCTAAACCTCAGCCATGCTTGACTTGATGGGGGGTTTATTTAAAATAGCTGTGACTTCTTCAAAAAAACTATTCGATCTTAAGTTTGGTTTGTTCAGTTTCAATTGCAGGGTGCAAGACTTTACATATAAATAACATCCACTTTATGGAGGCCTTGCCTCACAGAAAGAAGCTAATTAAGCCGCCTTTATCCACCGTTTTGCATCTACATCTACCATCAAACTCTTAGATTGTGTGGCCATCTGTTCACCTCATGCTTCCAAATAGTTAGATAGATCGATAGCCACGTTACATCTTTTACATCTAAAAAAAATCCTGCCGTATACCAACAACCCAAAGTCACTTAAAGGTCACCTATTATGCAAAATCCACTTGTTCATGTCTCTTCTACATCAACATGTGTCCCCTCTTCTTCATGTCTCTTCTACATCAACATGTGTCCCCTCTTCTTCATGTCTCTTCTACATCAACATGTGTCCCCTCTGTGTAAAGAGACTCTGAAAGTTTCAGGAACAAAGATTCTCTCTCTTTTTGTCCTGATCCATTTCTATAAAAACCTGTCTGAAAATGAGCTGATCAGATTTTGGCCACTTGATGATGTCATAATGATGTTTTGTCTTGTGTAACCATTAGCCAATCAGCAACCAAGGTAACCCCCCCCCACACCTTATCACCTGAATCTCCTCCTAGAGCACCATTGAGTTCTTTTTAACCAAATGTCTCTCAGAGGGGCGTGGGGAGGGGCTCCTTATTTTCATCTAAAGTAACAGACAGAGAATCAGCACTTTGGAAACAGGGCTGAAACAGAGGGGATTATGGGATGCTGCAATGATCTGTTTGGTGTTTCAGCCAATCAGAGACTCTGGATATATCTGAGACCTGTGATATATTGATGAGAAACAGTATAATAGGGGACCTTTAATGACACACCGTACCCCATAATACAGCATATTGGATGATCATTTAAAAACAAGTCTTTCAATGTGGCTTGGAGATAGTATCTAGCTTTGAGAACTCCCTCTTACCTGTTACCTGCTTCTGAGCTTGTTTACACAGGCATACAAAATAGTCCGTGTTCTCATTTTTAAAGTTCAGTGTTTCATTTGGAGACGTTAAAGCTTGTTGGATTTTATTTGCAGTTACTTAATTATATTTTTGGACCGATTAAGTGAAACTGGACAATTTCTCACGGCAGACTGGTGTGTCGAGGCACAGTGGTTTAAAATCAATGAGATATTCAGCCAATGCTCATTAGCCAGCTTGTTGGATATATAGCTAACGTTCTCTAGTTAAAAAGCACACTGACAAGTTCATTGAATTCAGTCTTTAGGTTTACTTGTTTTTGTACATTTCTACACTGGACTTTTGTCTCCCATCCTGTCAGTTAGAGTTATTAGAAGCATGAGCTAAAGTCTCTTGAAGTAGAGGTTTATTGTTGCCCAAAAGTATAAGATGAAGCATCCTTTTCAAAGCTCTCTACAGCTATTTAAAGTTCATTTCATCTTCTCTGACTTTTGGAATTATTTTGAGGCTTTTCCTCACAAACCTCCCTCACCTCCAGGCTCTTAATGATGAAAATATTCAGACCTTACAGATGTTCGTCAGAGGCTGATAGATATATAACAGAACATCATATCAAACTGAAACAAAAATCATTTCCATACTGCCAACATGAGTAACATTTTGATTAGAAACCAAGTTTTAAAAGACGTTCTGTTCTGTTTCTCCTCCTGTATTGCACAATCCCTGCCTTTAGGTTAATTCCACTTTATTTCTATATTTTCTGGTTGTATTTCAGCCTCTGAGCACCTGTGAGTCAGCTCTGCCTCCCACACTCTGTCAGCACATATATCTCCAGCGTCTCCTGCGGATTGGGCTCTAAAAGTAGTTTGATGACTAACTCTCTCCTTTTTAAAGGTGAATTCCTCCCTCAGTGCAGCGCTAACAAAGTGTAGCTGTCGCGTGAAACCCTGCAAACACTTTGGGCCAGAGTTGGAAAGAAGTGGAGTACAAATACTTTGTGCTGTATCTAAGTACATGTTTCTGGTATCAGTACTTTACTCCACTACTTATTTTTCTGACGACTTCTTACTTGACTTCTTACATTTCTAACACAAATACCTGTACTTTCTACTTCTTACACTTTGAACACAAATACCTGTACTTTCTACTTCTTACATGTTGAACCCAAATACCTGTACTTTCTACTTCTTACATTTTCCAAACAGGCTGGTTCCTTTAGTCTGAATGTGTGTTTGGTGGCGTGATCATTATTATTTAGAGTCATTGCGTGCCTATTGATTTGAACACGATCCGTGTACCCATCATTTCCTGGTCTTCTCTAAAGAAGAGGACCAATGAAAACGTTGTCATGTTGCCGTTGTTCAGCATGGAAACATTCATTAGCTAACAATGACATTATTGTTCTATTAATATAAAGGGAGGTCAGGTACTCTTTAAAACAGCTGCTAGTTATGGGTACTTTTTACTTAAGTACATTTCAAAGCCCATACTTCTTTACTTCTACCTGAGTAAAGGATGTGTGTACTTTTGCCATCTCTGCTTTGGGGTGTTATCTTGTGCAGAGATACCAGAATTTAATTTACCCACAGTGTATCTCTGAGTCTCGTATAGCTGCTCTTTGAGATTTAGATTGATAAGATGCTCCGATTCCTACATACAAATCTTCCAAAGCACAGATAGATTCTCTTCTCTCGCCTTCTGTCAGATGTTATGGAATGACGAAAAGCTTCAGATGCTCGCTTAAAATATGCCCCTGACATTTTTATAGCTGATATTTTACTTTTCATTCTGCTTCCCACGCACACTGAATATCTGCTGCAGCTGCCTCGTGGCAATTGTTCCCATAACTGGCTTCATGACTAACTCTTTCTGTCCTGAATGCAGAATTCACATATTATTCACCAGATCTCACGCTGCTCCTCTCAGGCTTTCATCTCGTCAAAACACAAAGCCTGAAACTGCCTCGTGAGCTGTGATTATAAGACTCTCATTTAGGGAACATGGTGAAAGCTTTGTGGGCTGAATTTAACAACAAGGGTTTCTCATTGTTCAAATGACACTCAAATCAGCCCCGTGGTAATAAAGCTCCAACTGAGGCTTTTGAATGTGACAGCATGTTTCTTAAAAAGGACAGTAACACCAGAATATAGCACTGAAATCATTTAAGAATCCAGAAATCATACAAGCATAAAATGTCAAACTCCTCGTCTGTGAGGACTTGCTCTGTTTCATGTCATGTGGATTTAACTTTGAGTTAAATTTGAGTTTTTCAACTGTTTGTTATGGTGGCTGTCAAATGTGCTACAACGATCAAACACGTCCATCAGGAGAAACGTGCAGATATAAGGATGCAGATATAAAAACCCAAATGTTCCACATGAAGAAACATCTTCAGCAACTTGTTGAGGAAACATGCGCAGCGTTTACTAAGCTCAAAACAACAACGGAGACCAGGGGACACTAAAGAGTGACGCACACAGCTGGGAGACCAGGCGACACTAAAGAGTGACGCACACAGCTGGGAGACCAGGGGACACTAAAGAGTGACGCACACAGCTGGGAGACCAGGGGACACTAAAGAGTGACGCACACAGCTGGGAGACCAGGGGACACTTAAGAGTGACGCACACAGCTGGGAGACCAGGGGACACTAAAGAGTGACGCACACAGCTGGGAGACCAGGGGACACTAAAGAGTGACGCACACAGCTGGGAGACCAGGGTACACTAAAGAGTGACGCACACAGCTGGGAGACCAGGCGACACTAAAGAGTGACGCACACAGCTGGGAGACCAGGCGACACTAAAGAGTGACGCACACAGCTGGGAGACCAGGGGACACTAAAGAGTGACGCACACAGCTGGGAGACAAGGGGACACTAAAGAGTGACGCACACAGCTGGGAGACCAGGCGACACTAAAGAGTGATGCACACAGCTGGGAGACCAGGGGACACTAAAGAGTGACGCACACAGCTGGGAGACCAGGGGACACTTAAGAGTGACGCACACAGCTGGGAGACCAGGCGACACTAAAGAGTGACGCACACAGCTGGGAGACCAGGCGACACTAAAGAGTGACGCACACAGCTGGGAGACAAGGGGACACTAAAGAGTGACGCGCACAGCTGGGAGACCAGGAGACACTAAAGAGTGACGCACACAGCTGGGAGACCAGGGGACACTAAAGAGTGACGCACACAGCTGGGAGACCAGGGGACACTAAAGAGTGACGCACACAGCTGGGAGACAAGGGGACACTAAAGAGTGACGCACACAGCTGGGAGACCAGGCGACACTAAAGAGTGACGCACACAGCTGGGAGACCAGGCGACACTAAAGAGTGACGCCACAGCTGGGAGACCAGGGGACACTAAAGAGTGACGCACACAGCTGGGAGACCAGGGGACACTAAAGAGTGACGCACACAGCTGGGAGACCAGGGGACACTAAAGAGTGACGCACACAGCTGTGCAAACTGTCTAGAGAGCGTCGAGGTAATTGATGATCAAAGTGGTTCTAGATTATTTATTTTTTTGTCGTCTTTTTTTTTGCACCTGCGAGTCAAATGATCTTCCACTGACTCATTAAACTCCTCTGTTCCCCTATAGGTGGCGCTGGCGGTGGCTGCAGAGTTCTGGGAGCAGGGAGACCTGGAGAGGACCGTCCTGGAGCAGACCCCCATTGTGAGGAGACCCTAAAACCAGGTTTTATAGAGACACAGAGGGGGAATATAACGGTCCTGAAGTACACATTTGAGTAACTTGTACTTCTCTTGAGTATTTTGATGTTATGCTACTGTGTACTTCTACTCCTCTACAGTTCAGAGGTAAATGGTGTACTTTTACTCCTCTACATGTATTTAATAACTTTAATTAGCTACCCTGCAGTATACAAAGTCATTCAAACTAGCTGCACCTTTACCAGCTTTGAGAACACTTTAATGATCAATCATTATAAAACATATCATATATATTATTCTGAAATGGACCAATCTGCACAATCACTACTTTTACTGTCGCTACTTTCACTATATTTTGATGAGAATACTTTTCTACTTTCACTTGAGGAACATTTTGAATGCAGGACTTTTACTGAAACAGAGTGTTACAACCTGGCTCAAAAGGCCACAACAAAGAGGAGACACACCATATCAACGGTTTAACAAAAGATGTTTATTAAAGCAAGTAGTCCAAATTAGCCAAATGAATTATGTGCAAAACCAAATGAAGCATGAGGTGTGGATGTCAGTGGTATCAGTAGTGTAAGTGCAGGGTGAGGATTGCATGGACATGTATGAGTGTGAGAGTGTTGAAGTGCACAAAGTGAAGCAACTGAACATACTCAACCAAAACCGGGTGCCTGTAGGAGAAAGCAGAGGGAAGACAGAGAGGAGCAGAGGCTTTAAATAACTGCAGGGCACCAGACCCAGGTGCCCTGAGTTACTGCAATCAAGGCAATCAAGGAGGCTGGATGCAGCACAGCCACACCCTCTCCAGATGAACCCACAGGGGCATCACACAGAGTATTCCTACACTCTGGTACTTCTACTGTTACTCACGTACAATATCTGAGTACTTCTACTTTTACTCAAGAACAACATCTGAGTACTTCTACTTTTACTCAAGTACAAGATCTGAGTACTTCTCCTTTTACTCAAGAACAAGAACTGAGTACTTCTACTTTTACTCAAGTACAGGATCTTAGTACTTCTACTTTACTCAAGTACAAGAACTGAGTACTTCTACTTTTACTAAAGTACAGGATCTTAGTACTTCTACTTTACTCAAGTACAAGATCTGAGTACTTCTACTTTACTCAAGTACAAGATCTGAGTACTTCTACTTTTACTCAAGTACAAGATCTGAGTACTAAAAATAGAAAATCTCAAGTAAAGTACCAGTCCCTCAAAATTGTACTTGAGTAAATGTAGTTAGTTACTTCCCACCTCTGATAGTACCTATAGTACAGAAGTACAATGCTTGAGTAAATGTACACCGTTAGATCCCAGATGAGTGAGTAATGAGTGTGCGGAATGCTTTGGCAATACTATGTTTAAAATGTGGTCATGCCAATAAAGCCCCTTTGTATTATATTGTATTGAGTACAACTTTGAGAGGAGAAACAGAGGATTTGGTGGACAGGAATGATGGTTATTAATCAGGACGAGTCTTCTTCTGTTTGGGATGGAGAGCAGAACAAGAGACAGACTCACAGCTGAAGACAGAATGAAAGGACAGATTCAGTTCCCTGAGCGGAGCTGATGCTCAGGCCATTAAGTGGAGCAGTGAAACATAGAGAGTCGCCTCGTGTCCTTCAACATCCCACTCTCTCTCACCTCACAGTTTAATAGCCTCTGTGTCTGCGGGGAGGACATTTCATTTGATCAGTTTGTTTTCTTCTGCTGTGACTCACTGAGAAAACTTTGCAGAGGCTCAAACTATTTGTCTCAAATGTAGGTGGGCGATTACAGCCAGCGTGAAGTTCCTTTAAAGCCCAACATTAGCCACCTTTAGCTTAGCGGTGGTGACGTGAAGTCATGTGACCGTGCTGTAGTTCCTTTATAGCCCAACATTAGCCACCTTTAGCTTAGCGGTGGTGACGTGAAGTCATGTGACCGTGCTGTAGTTCCTTTATAGCCCAACATTAGCCACCTTTAGCTTAGCGGTGGTGACGTGAAGTCATGTGACCGTGCTGTAGTTCCTTTATAGCCCAACATTAGCCACCTTTAGCTTAGCGGTGGTGACATGAAGTCATGTGACCGTGCTGTAGTTCCTTTATAGCCCAACATTAGCCTCCTTTAGCTTAGCGGTGGTGACGTGAAGTCATGTGACCGTGCTGTAGTTCCTTTATAGCCCAACATTAGCCTCCTTTAGCTTAGCGGTGGTGACGTGAAGTCATGTGACCGTGCTGTAGTTCCTTTATAGCCCAACATTAGCCACCTTTAGCTTAGCGGTGGTGACGTGAAGTCATGTGACCGTGCTGTAGTTCCTTTATAGCCCAACATTAGCCTCCTTTAGCTTAGCGGTGGTGACGTGGGTTAGGGTTAAGGTTAGCTTCCAATCGGTGCTAACTAGCTTTAGCTACGTAGCATATTTCTGGTAACTGCAGCCTTGGTGTTACATAGCAGTAGCAGGTTAAGAAAGCAGGAAGTAAATACAAAGGAGCGTTCAGTTTTTATGCTCCCTATATCTGGAACAAAATACCAGAAAACTGCATCCAATAACTATTCATATCTCACACTGCACTGTACCTTTTATTTCTATATGTTATACTTGTCTTATTCTATATTAGCTTAATTCTCTTGGCTTTCTGTTGACTGTATTTAACTGTGTTTCTGTTGCACTATATCCTAACAATGTTATACTTTTGTAAAGCGCTTTGCATTCCCTTATGTTGAAATCTGCGTATTAATAAACGTACCTTGTTTACGATACGATATGATACGATAATACTTTAATGGTCAGATCAAGTCTGAAATTTGACTTGCATCACACCAGCTCCATGTGTAACATCAACATGAACAAATATCAAGTTGTTTCCATAAAGAGATGAAGATGCGTGTGCTCAGCAGTCGAGTTGATGAGTGTTTTTAACACATTTCTCTCTCTCCTCTCCAGCCCATGATGGACAGAAACAAGTCAGACGAACTGCCGAAGATGCAGTGTGGCTTCATCGACTTCGTTTGTGCTTTTGTGTACAAGGTCAGACATCAAACAACTGCTTTTAACCTAGCCAACACTCGCTGCTACATTGTTCTGAAGGTCTAACACCTGTAAAGTCTGACCTAGGAATTGATTTTAACTTAACTTTTTGCTGGGTGACTTAATTTCTAAATGGTCCAGGTGTTGATAATCGACTTTCCTCACACCCTCTGATTCAAGATTCAAAGTTTCAAGGCTTTATCGGCAGCAGCAGCTACAGTGTAGATATGTCAATGACAAACTGAAGTCCTCCTCCAACAGAGCAACATAAATATATATAGGACATAGAACAAATAAAACAGATCAAATAGTGCAAGAGAATGTTTTGAGATGTGCAAGTAAATACAAATAAAGTAGAAATAGTGCAAGAAGAGTACAAGTAAATGGAATATGATATATAGATAAATAATTTGCAAGATGCAAACAGATGAATGTTTATGGATGTTCTTTACGGAGTTCAGGTGTTTAATAGTCTGATGGCCCGTGCATAAACTGTCTCTGAGTCTGGTGGTGTTAGACCTGATGCTCTGAAAGTCCTTTGTTAGTGTTGTCAAAGATATAGATAGATAGATGGATGGATGGATGGATAGATAGATAGATAGATAGATAGATAGATAGATGGATGGATAGATAGATAGATAGATAGATAGATAGATAGATAGATAGATAGATAGATGGATGGATGGATGGATGGATGGATGGATGGATAGATAGATAGATAGATAGATAGATAGATAGATAGATAGATAGATAGATAGATAGATAGATAGATAGATAGATAGATGGATGGATGGATGGATGGATGGATGGATAGATAGATAGATGGAACAATCTGAACAATGACTTTTTACTGTCGGTACTTTAACGATAAAGATAAAGAAGTACTTTATTAATCCCAATATGGGAAATGTTTGCGTTGCAGCATCATAAAAAACAAGGCAATGTACATTAGAGAAATTAAGACACTAGAAATAAACACTCCAAAATATTTTAGAAATAAAATAGCATTAAAAAGTTTAAAAAGAAATATACATGTGGAAATACAAATAGTACAAATAGTAAACGTAATTCAGTTGTTTAATAGTCTTATTGCCTGTGGGATGAAACTGTCTCTGAGTCTGGTGGTTTTAGTCCTGATGCTCTGAAACTCCTTTGATAGTGTTTTATGTCAAAGATTAAGTAAACGTATTCGTGTGATCTCTTCCTCGCCAGGAGTTCAGTCGTTTCCACGTGGAGATCACCCCGATGCTGGAGCGCCTGCTGAACAACAGGAAGGAGTGGAACGCCCTGAAGGAGGTGTACGAGGGCAAGCTGGCGGCCATCGAAGGGGCAAAGATAGCCAAGGAGGAGGAGGCGGCCGCAAAGCAAGGTAAGAGACTCTCAGACTGAGAACCAAAAAGAACGTTTTGTTCTACGGCATAAAATAAGTCAGTAAATACCCCACTGGTGGATTTAAAAACAGCGGTTGCTAACAAGTGTCTAAATGAGACGACTAAACGTAATCACGCCTAACATTAGCCACCTTTAGCTTAGCGGTGGTGACGTGAAGTCATGTGACCGTGCTGTAGTTCCTTTATAGCCCAACATTAGCCTCCTTTAGCTTAGCGGTGGAGACGTGAAGTCATGTGACCGTGCTGTAGTTCCTTTATAGCCCAACATTAGCCACCTTTAGCTTAGCGGTGGTGACATGAAGTCATGTGACCGTGCTGTAGTTCCTTTATAGCCCAACATTAGCCTCCTTTAGCTTAGCAGTGGAGACGTGAAGTCATGTGACCGTGCTGTAGTTCCTTTATAGCCCAACATTAGCCTCCTTTAGCTTAGCGGTGGAGACGTGAAGTCATGTGACCGTGCTGTAGTTCCTTTATAGCCCAACATTAGCCTCCTTTAGCTTAGCAGTGGTGATGTGAAGTCATGTGACCGTGCTGTAGTTCCTTTATAGCCTAAAGTTAGCTTTTTACTTCAGAAATCATAAAGTTGTTTTAATATGTGGAGGAGCATTTTGTATGGTGTAATTTTCAAATGGTAGAAAATATCTTCCTCTCTGTCTTTCCTTCCTCCTGCAGCAGCGGCTGCAGCCCAGTCGCAGTCAAAGACTTGTATTGTCGGCTAGAGAAGCTACGACAGCAACAGGTTGCTTTGCTTCATGTTTATCGTCCCCCCAATATATTTATCTCTAATCTCAAAATACCTGTTTCTGTTCTATCAACTGTTTCTCTTTTGCTTTCTTTCTGCTCGGCTTTACTATGTAAATTTACTACTACTGTATTACTCATCAAATGCACTTAGTATCATAGCATTTGGAGTCTGAGGGAAATGGTAAATGGACTGTACTTATAAATCTCTTTATCAGGTCTTCTCGACCCCTCAAAGCTCTCTACATACTACGAGTCATTCACCCATTCACACCTCATTCATGCAGAGCAGCACCTCTAGGGAAGCACACACATGTGGGGGAAACTTCTCAAGCAATAGGAGTCAGGACTCAGAGAGACACGATGGAGAGCTGGAGCTTTGATGGCAAACACTGACGGTTTATTTGGAGCTTCAGCCGGAGAATTCACAAGACATGTCACGGGCCACGGTCTGACCACACAGTTGAGATGCCACAATCAATTCTGAAGACCCCTCCTGTAGCTCCAGGTTTTAACTAGTTCAGAGTGTAATAATCAACATTCTTCATAGATAGACTAAACAGCTGAGGACACTGAATCACATTTGTTGTCGCTTATGGCTCGGGGTCATCTACACCCCGAGAAGGATGTGTTCCAGGTGTCCTACAGCAATAACTATCTCTGACCGAGAGTGCCCGGTCACAAACTGGTAACAACAACAACTTGCTAGGGCAGCTCCTCCTTAAGGGAGATAGCGGCTGCTCAAGGTTGGAGCATCTGCATCAGAGGGCGAAGGAGGACATGCAGGGGAAATTATTCCTTGACAACACACACACACACACACACACACACACACACACACTCACAGGACACAGCACTCCCTCGCAGCCACATACTGTATCTGTATTAAAAATCTGAATTAAAAACCAGAAAGAGTAATGTTCGGTATACTAAGTCTGTGATGATGGCAGCACATGATATATATTATTTACTGTAGGTTTTACTGAGGAGATGAATTGCTTGTAAGTCTTTTGCAGAAATTAGTAAAGATGCATCTTTGTTTATGACTTGGTGTTTGTGTGTTTACTGAGCTGTGTGTGAGTTTATTTTACCCTGTACAGTTTAGTGTCGGTGTGACTGAGGGTAAAAACATAGGATGATTCTGAGTAGGGCTGCACACATAATCAAAATGTTATGCGATATGGACTTCTGCAATATCCAATCATTTCTTTCTTTCAGAGGACAATAAACCTAAGTGTTGTAACGCTACACCTGGTCTTAACCCAAGGATAATATCAGAGGGGAGATTGCTTTTCGACTGGTTTTGTAACATTGATTATCCCATCCTTCACTGTATATATTAAGCAAAGTATGAGCTAACGTTTTTATGCATTGTACAAATTCTTAGGTGACGTTATTTGCCATTAGTAAATTGTTCAGTATGTAGCTTACTCATTTAGCATGTAGCATGAGATGGCACAAAAACGTCAAATTAGCGTCATAATTAGCTTTTGAATATTTTTGTATCAAGGAAAGTGACTAGCAGGGGCTTGTTTTTAAAGTTAGATAATGCCACCCCTACCAAAAAAGTAAACAAATTATAAGCTCTGCTAAAGGATACGGTTAGTTACCATTAGTAAATTCAGTAAGTAGCTTACTCATGTAGCATGTAGAATGTAGCATGAGATGGCACAAAAGCGTGTCTTATCAACTAAACTCAAATGAGCTTTTGCATATTATTTTAATCTCTGTTAAAGGATACAGTTATGTGCTGTGAATTTAACCTATTGCTATAACTCGTTTATAATAGCTAAATTAATCAAAATATTATTTACTTTTTTAGTTTCCAGCAACTGACCGTCAATAAGTCATCCCAAGTGGAAAACATACCTGCAAACATATGAGGACCCAGAGGAGAGGAACCCACAACCCTTACAGTCCAACGCAAGCCGCTTTGTTACCCATCAGACTCTGGAGCACTTCAGTCAGCACTTTGTTTCCTGAACTCTCGCTGCACTTTTATTTCCTCCCCAGACGACATGTTGGAAAAGTTTTGCAATCTTTTCATCCGTGAGGTTTTACAACCCAGCGAGCATTTGACTGACAGCGGAGAGAAGGAGCTGAAATGTAGTTCCCCCAAAAATAGGGGCCATAATATGCCACGATTTCAACGTATTCTTCGGTTAAAACCATGCTTTTCTAATATTTTAAAACGCCTCAGAGTCAGACACACAGGTGTATTGTCCTTTGTCTTCAGCAATGCACAATGTCATTTTTAATTTAGCATCATATCTTATAACACGCGTCAGCAGTCGTGGTTCGTGTATAATAAACACTAACAATCTTCTGGCAGCGTTTGGTATTTGCATTTTCAAGTTGCTGAATGTTTTCTAAATGCTGCATTCTGCATTTCAAAGTAAGAGAAGACACACATATAATATTGAGACATATCCACCTCCACATTCAGTTTATTACAACAGGTTGCATGTTAAACTCTTTTTTTCTTCAACACGTTAACATCTGTTGAGCAAACTGCAGAGTCTCTTGGACTTTGAGGGAATGACAGTGAATTGTCTGCAGCACTAACGCAGTATCGCTGCAGGAAACATTGCATACAGAGAAGTTACATAACAGCTGTGTGTGTGTGTGTGTGTGTGTGTGTGTGTGTGTGTGTGTGTGTGTGTGTGTGTGTGTGTGTGTGTGTGTGTGTGTGTGTGTGTGTGTGTGTGTGTGTGTGTGGAGGAGCCTGTGACCTCAGATCTTTATCGTCATAACTACACTGTAGCTCTGTACAAATGACAATAAAAGCCTTGCATCCTTGAATAATACTGTTAAACACAACATTGACGTTGGGAGGGGGGAGGCTAAATTCATCTCCCTCCCTCCCTCCCTCCCTCCCTCCCTCTCTCTCACGCTGTAGTAATTTAATAATAGCACGGATACATAACCTAGCAGTGATGTCATCAGTGTGTGACGCCAGTATCCGTGACGTAAAGTCATGCTGGGGCTCAAAGGATTGCCGTATATGGTGGTGATGATCAGAGGAGAGAAAGAGAGGGAGGGGGGCGAGAGAGGAGGGAGAGAGAGAGAGAGAGAGAGGGGGAGAGAGAGAGAAAGAGAGGGAGAGCGAGAGGGAGAGAGAGAGAGAGGGAGAGCGAGAGAGAGAGAGGGGAGGGGGAGAGAGAGAGAGAGAGAGAGAGAGAGAGAGAGGGAGAGGGAGAGGGAGGGAGAGAGAGAGAGAGAGGGAGAGATAGAGGGAGAGAGAGAGAGAGAGAGAGGGAGAGGGAGAGGGAGAGAGAGAGAGGGAGAGATAGAGGGAGAGGGAGAGAGAGAGCCTGCAGAAAGGAGATTTTTGTTTTTCAAGATTCAAAGGTTTTATCATCATATGCACATAATGTAGAAATGGCAATGAAATTCTTCTGACCTGAGCTCCTCCATCAATGCAACATATACAATTAAAAATGGTGCAAGAAGTCTATATACATGTAAATAGAATATGATATATACAAGAACAGAATATGAAATTAAATAATGTACATTAAGACAAAATGAATACGGTCTATTGTGGTGATAACTATTTATATAAATAAGACGACAAACAGGTGAATGTTTATTGAGGCACTTTAAAGAGTCGTTAGCCTTCGTGACTGCAGAGCTGCGAGCCTGCAAGCCAAAACCCAGGGAGGAATAGTCCGATGCAGGACTATTTATAGTCTCTGTTGCAGTCTCCAAGCAGAGAAAGGCTTCATAATGCATGTGTGTGTGTGTGCAGGGATTAAACCATGCACAAGGACAACTTTAAAGAGTGACAGTCGATCTGCTGCGTTAGTTAAATCATGTATTGATAGATAGATAGGTAGGTAGGTAGGTAGGTGGATGGATGGATGGATGGATGGATGGATAGATAGATAGATAGATAGATAGATAGATAGATAGATAGATAGATAGATAGATAGATAGATAGATAGATAGATAGATAGATAGATAGATAGATAGAAGGAGCTTCAGAGCCTCATAATGCACTCATGAATGTTCAGGGTTTAAACGATGTACAAGGACAACTTTAAAGAGTGACAGTCGATCTGCTGCGTTTGTTAAATCATTCATGTATTATCCCTTAACATCCTTATGTTCCACTTAAGGTAATGTAGGGTTATATAAATACCATGTTGCTCCACATTATTTAACAGACTGTTTTATACTTATCATGCGTATCCATTTCCGACGCCACTGATCAAATGTTTGCTTTGATTAGATTATACATCAGAAAAGTCAGTCGTGGAGATAAAGTAGATGTTTTATGCAACGTTTTAGACAATTTTCCTCAAAATGTAATGTAATCTTTCCAAACTCTTTACTGTGAGATTTCTAGCTGGAACAATGTTAGGTAAATTAGTTAAATGATCCCTTTACATCCCTGATTCCCTTATGTTCCACTGAAGGTAATGTAGGGTTATAAATACCATCGTGTTCCACATTATTTAACAGATATATGTTGTGGTAATAAAGTAGACACAGTTTCTCAAAATGTATCATTTGATACCTTTCCAAACTTTAAAAAATAAGGTCTTAACGATGTTTATAAAATCTCCATCACACATTACTAGAGCCCAAAGATTGATGGGGACAAATGTTATCAAAAGCCAAAATGTTATTTAATAAGGATCTTAAAACAATCAGTATTTAACAGATGTGTTTTTTTTTTCTAATAAGCACTTTACTAATAATCTCAACAACTGGATTAATAAACGTATCGTATAAGAAGACTCTGAATGCACTGCTACAATAGATGGATTTCTTCAAAGACAAAAGGGTTTTACAGAGATGGTAAGAGATTTTAGGAGGAGACAAAGATGTGTCCTTTGTATTTGTCTTTTCTCACCTTTCTTTAAAACATGCATGAAACAGTGTGAATCCTCAGTGGCAGCTCTGTGCGTGCGTGCGTGCGTGCGTGCGTGCGTGCGTGCGTGCGTGCGTGCGTGCGTGCGTGCGTGCGTGCGTGCGTGCGTGCGTGCGTGCGTGCGTGCGTGCGTGCGTGCGTGCGTGTCTCATGAGAACACTTAAGAGGCTTATCTAACAACTCCAGCATCATGCAGGATCTGTGCAGAACCACACCGTATGAAACCTGCAGCTCATCAAACACTGAGGAGCAAAATCTCAGCTAGCCTTCAAGTGTTGGAGGACTAAATCTTACCTGTGATACAATCTGAGTATCGCAGAAAGAGTAATGTAACTTGATTACTTTCTGTTACTTTGGATTACCTCCATATCAAATGCAATGCTAATAAACACAAGGGAAAATACAATACAACAATGTGACCGTAGAAAAGAGGAAACCAAGATATTTAGGATAAGAAATGTGTCCTCTGCTCAGAGATCTTATTGTTCAGATTTAGACATTACATTTTATATGTGTTTCATTTAGCTGACGCTTCTATCCAAACCGACCTACAATAAGTAAAGATACAGACTCGGAACAACAAGAGAAATGCAGATATATTTACCTAAAACAATTTAGACTATTGTCAATGATGGTGCTTTAGTTTCAATGAGCTAAAAGTGCTAATTGTTATATTTATTTTTGATTCTGATTACGTTATCCATTTCTCCACAAGACTGATCATTGGTAGCCAGGTTAACGAATAGTCCTGATCCAGAAACACAGTATTAACCTGGACTTTACTATCCACTAATCACTATCATTTACTAGATAATAATACAGCAGACCGACAACATTAAACATGCTTCTGAACACATTAGAAAATACAGCTGTACATTTGAAATGTGTAATTAACTCCAGCTTTAGTTAAAATAAAAAAGCATAGCAGAGGTCTTTGGTTGTATGTCACCATGGTGTGTGTGTGTGTGTGTGTCGCAGGGTCATTCTCCCTGAATGTGTGTGTTATCAGTGTGTAGCACGAGTTGACCTCTGACCTCTGCAGTGTGTCGTGTTTCCCTCTGAGTCCTGAGAGACGACGGCTGATTTAGAAAAACTAATTTCTGAAATGAATTCATCGCAGTGCAATTTACAGCGTATTTAATTGGTTTTGAGAATGAGTTTATCAGATAAACATTCAAACACTGCAGCTCAGTGAGATTTGATGAAGACTGAAGGTTAAATAAAGTTTGCAGAATGAATAACAGCAACATGTAATGATGTTCTACAAACTGGAAATTATATTTCTGCATTTTTTTTATTGAAATGAACATCAGCAGGAGAACCTGAACACAGTGACGTGCGGTGAGGTTCATGGCTGGTGAGGCACTGACTCTTTCAGAGTCAGATTTACAAATATTATATTTTGACCTTAATCGAAATATTCGGATATTTTCAAAAGCTTTTTTAGTCTGATGCTTCGATTCATTTTAAACAGACCGTTCAACAAAAGGATACCCAAAATCTAAATATTGGATTGTTCTCTCTTAGTAAGATCCCATTTTCATTACAATGGTGGTCTTACCTTGACTTGAAGATGAAGTCCATGCTATCCTTCTGGACAACCATCTCTATTACTTTTTTGTAAAAGTCCTCCTTATCTTCCTCTAGTTTCAAAAGTCTAGCTTGTTGTTTGCGTCTAACGTCTCTGCGTAGAATCACAGTAGCAACAAGAACCTGTGGGCTCACGTGCGCCCCCTTCAGTGCGGCAGAGGTTATGGCTGCCTCTCCTGGTGCTTTTTCAGTGCCGTTGTATGATGAGACCAGCGAGCCTAAATAATATCATATATACGTGAAATAAGTTATTTAGAGACTATGGATGGCGAGGATAAATGTAATAAAGGGATCTACAAACATTACATTGGTGACCTACAGTGATATGGTAACAGGCATGCGCTTAGGGCCCGCGCTCCAGCCAGTTTCTGTGGGGTGACGCATTCTGAGGTGAGGCAGACCTCATCTGTGCCTCACCTTACCACACAGTAACTGGCTTGAGCGCGCTCACAAAATAAGTGCCCGCGCTAAATTAGTGCCCGCGCTCCAGCCAGTTACTTTGGGTTTACGAGAGGCAGAGCTCGTCCCTGCCTCACTCCTCATCGCTCCCATGTAGCCTAGTTGTAGCGGAGCACGGCAAATTTGCTGATTTTGACTATAAAAAGCGATTGGAATCATACAGAAATCACATTTACAACACAGATCAGTGGAGACATTTTATTATTATTATTATTTAGTTTTTTTTTAATTGTTTTGCCGTTACATTGGAGTATGACAGGTGAGGCTCTGCCTCCCCTGCCTCCCCTGACTGCACGTCGCTGCCTGAACATCAGCAGGAGAGGACTCTTTAAAGTAGAGACACTACATACTGATACACACCTGAACATGAGCAGGAGAGGACTCTTTAAAGTAGAGACACTACATACTGATACACCTGAACATCAGCAGGAGAGGACTCTTTAAAGTAGAGACACTACATACTGATAACACCTGAACATCAGCAGGAGAGGACTCTTTAAAGTAGAGACACTACATACTAATATGAACCACGTTGCAAAAAGATACACAAACTCAAATCTTTTTCAGCTACAAATCAATGTTTTGCTTGACATTTGCAAGACAGAAAGCTCAAATGTGTCCTACTCATTAGTGTATTAATATTAATATTCATATTTCACCACACTGCTGTGAGATTTGAGAGGACCTTGACAGATCAGTAGAGGTTTTGACAGTCTTGTCCTGGTGTCCCTGTCAGAGTTAAGCTGAGGCTCATGGGATGACACTGTGTGTGTAATAAATAACCCCGAACACTGGGGAGCGGCTCTGATGCTGCAGTCACGACTTCAGGACAAACAGAGGACAGAAGAAAACAGCTGACATCAGGATTTATAATTATCTGCCCCCTCCTCTGACATTGGGTTGTACACTTACAGAAAAAATACAATAAAGGCGCCTGTAGACCATCATGCGCTCTCTAAAGTATTTTTCAATATGTCGTCAGTCATAAGGATGTATCTATGAATTTTGATAAATGCTTGGCTAATAAGAGATTTCTGACCTCAATACCTAAAACTCCAACCTGAAATAACTCATCATCCATGATTATCTCAAAACACGATAGTTCTTTTTTAATGAAAAAGGTAGAAATTACAAATGAATAAAATAAACTTTGACTTTTATCACACATGAATATAGTTATAGGCCTACCCATCCAACACAGTCTCACGGCATTTCGTGTTATAGTCACGAAATTAATCTATTGATTCGTGTTCACCAACACGATTTCGCATTGTTTTCGTGTCACCCAGAACGATTTTAAAAGCAATGTAAATAATAACAAATTTGAAGGAAAAAGAGATAAAAATACAGATTTCAGTATTCTGACACAGAACGATTTTAGAAGCAATGTATTTCTATTGGTAGTATGTTTCGTGCCTGCACCAAATAATAACAAATTAGAAGGAACCTTTTTTTTTTTAAATACAGATGTCAGTATTCTGAGAATCTGAGCCATTTCTTTTCCTCGCAGACGGCAAAAAAACTCCGACATTATACAATTTAAAATAAAAGGGTTAGGCTTAGGCTTAGTGTAAGATATTGAGTAAGAAAATGTTTTAATGAACCACAGCTTCTGTATTCCAAGACCCGACCGGAAAAAAAGACGTGGTGCAGGCACGAAATATACTACCAATAGAAATACGTTGCTTTTAAAATCGTTCTGTGTGACACGAAAGAAATGCAAAAATCGTGTTGGTGAACACGAATCAATGGATTAAATTAATTTCGTGACTATAACACGAAATGCCGTGAGACTGGGTTGACCCATCTTACCCTAGTTAAGTATTTTGTGTTGGTACTTCTTGTAAAAGCGTAATTTGCTATTACTTTGCATAGAGTGGCCAGTTAATCAAACTTTACTTGCCAAAGAAATTGCAATTCTAACCATAAAATATTCAATAATTATTTTAGACACCAGTCAGGCCGTAGCAAGCCAGATAGCTAACGTTCGCTTGTTAGCTTGTTCGATAGGAAGCTAAGTAAGCTACACAACTTTTTGGATATATGGCGAATGTTAGCTGGGTTGCAAAGTAGAAAGCTAACGTTTGCTAGTTAGCTTTTTAACGATACAGTATAGGCCTAGGCCAGGGGTCGGCAACCCGCGGCCCTTGGGCCGCATGCGGCCCTTTAGCCCCTCTGCAGTGGCTCCCTGTAGCTTTGGGGAAATTTTTTTTTTTTTTTAAATTTTATTAATTTAATTTTTTTCTTTCAAAGGGAACACCTCTTATTTTGGAGATCGAGGTGATACTGTGACACTGAAATAAAAAAAAGTGTTTAATATTTAGTTAGTCCACTAAAATATACGTCACACCCCGGCGCCTCTCCATGCTGTCTGCAGGCGGCTAATCTTGAGTTTGCGATCGCCGGTAAACCAAACCATGGATAAATCCAAAAAAAGAAAAGTCTCAGATGAAAATAGAGAGTTTAATTCAGCGTGGACAGCTTCATTTGCTTTCACTTCAAACGATGCAGGCTTACCTGTATGCTTGATATGTGGCGAGAAATTAGCAACCAAAAAAAAATGTAATGTTGAAAGACATTTCCACAGCAACACGAAGCATTTGCTGAAAAGTACCCAGCAGGAGATGAGAGAAAAAGAGCGATTTCAGAACTGCTGCGGAAAGCTGAGCAGACCAAACATACTTTCAAGAAGTGGATCAAGTCTCCAAACTCAACTACTTCTGCTAGTTTTGTGGCTGCTCAGGAGATAGTAAGGCGCGGAAAGCCGTTCACAGATGGAGAATACATGAAAGAATCATTTATTAAAATATCAGAACATCTATTCTCGGACTTCAAAAACAAAGGTGAAATTGTTCAGAAAATTAGAGATATGCCTCTCTCTGCAAAGACCGTCAAGGACAGGACCATTAAGATGGCAGAAAACATCACCAGTCAACAAATTGAGGACATTAATTCAGCTCCAGCTTTTTCAATCGCCTGTGATGAGTCAAGTGATGTAAACGACATTGAACAGACAGCGCTGTTATGCAGGTATGTGAACTCTGATGGGCCGCAGGAAGAAATCATTGAGTTAATACCGCTAAAAGGCCAAACACGGGGGGAGGACATTTGTAAGGCTGTAATGACTTGTTTACAAGCCAAAGGAATAAACACCACCCACATGGTGTCAGTGGCTACTGATGGGGCACCTAGTATGAGAGGAACACAGAAGGGGTTTGTGACTTTACTTCAGAAGTCGCTGGATCGAGAGCTGCTGACGTTTCACTGCATCTTGCACCAAGAAGCACTGTGCGCTCAAACATTTCCCCCCGAATGCAAGGAGGTGATGGACCTTGTCATTCAGATAGTGAACAAAATAATGGCAAAAGGGTTAAACCACCGACAGTTTTGTTCATTATTAGATGAAGTCTCCTGCTGCACAACAAAGTCCGGTGGCTGTCCAGGGGAGAGGTTCTGAAGCGGTTTGCTGCTTGTCTAGACCACGTGAAAACTTTCCTGGAAAGCAAGGGCCTCACTTATCCGGAGCTGGAACATCCAGATTGGCTGGAAAAGTTGCACTTCATGGTGGATATGACAGGTCACCTCAACATGCTGAACAAAAGTCTCCAGGGAAAAGGAAGCACGGCCCTTCAGATGCTGGAGGATGTTTTGGCGTTTGAGCGCAAGATGACAGTGTTTGCCAGAGATGTGCAGAAAGGTACGTTCTCTCACTTCCCCTCCCTGAGAGAGTTCAAAGAAGCACACAACCACATCAATTGTGAATACTTACAGCGTGCGATCATCGAAATGCAGCGGCATTTGGACAAAGATTCAGTGAGTTCAGAAAGGAAAAAAACACATTATCCTTCCCCGTCACACCCCTGGACATCGACCCCTCCATGCTGAACATGTCACCATTCACAGGAGTAAGTCTACCCGATCTTGAAATTGAACTGGCCGACATAGCTGATAAAGAGTTATGGGTGTCCAAGTTCAAACGCCTGACAGCTGATCTCGAAGATGTCGCCCGTCAGAAGGCTATTCTCGCTCGGGAGCACAAATGGAGCGATATGGAAATCCTCCCCAAACCCGACAAACTTGTGTTTGAGACATGGAATGCCATTCCCGACACTTATATGAATATGAAGAAGTATGCATTTGGAGTCCTGTCCATCTTTGGATCCACATACTTTGCGAGCAGATTTTCTCCAGCATGAACTACATCAAATCCAAATACCGCTCGCGCCTCACAGATGACAGCCTGCGGTCCTGTGTGAAGATCAAAGTCACGTCTTACAGCCCCGATATAGAGAAGCTCAGCAGTGATGTTCAGAAACAGAAATCACATTAAACAGGTGAGAACACTATCATTTAATAGGCTATTATTTTGCAAAAAAAACGTTTTAAAACCTGAGCTGATAGTTGTGTTTTATGTTCAGACTCGATCGTTGATTGCTGTACGTGGCTGAGGAAAAAACAGAAGAGGATGACAACAAACTGAGATGGACTGAAGTCATAATTAAATACAAACTGGCCTATTTTTATGTTTACTCTTTTTAAAGCTATTAGGCTGCAGCTATATGTTTTATTTATTTCAAAGTGGGCTACTTATTTTTTGATTAATTTTCCACCAATAAGGGAAGGAATCAAATGGACCTGCATGGTCCTGTATTTTATTTCAAAGTAGGTCAACATGCCATTGTTTTTTCCCCTCTTCATAAGAGTTTGAGGTTTGAGGTTTTTTTGTTTGTTATAACAGGTAATAAAAGCACTAAAATGTCAACAATTTTCTTTGTGTTGTTTTATTATGTCATAAATGCATCAAACTATAGTTCTTATACAGTGGGGGACAAAAGAAATTGGAAATGAAAAAGAATAAAAACGAAAAATACATACAAATAAGCTTTTGAATGAATGTCAAACCCTCTGTATATATAGTATAACTATATATAAAACGTTATACACTGTGTTATCTTCATTTTAAGGGTAAAATAGGTTTTGCGGCCCCAGAGGAATTTTATTTCGTGGGTGAGGGTCCAAAATGGCCCTTCTGATAGTAAAGGTTGCTGACCCCTGGCCTAGGCCTAGCTAATGTTTGCTAGTTAGATATACAGTATAGCTAACGTTTGCTAGTTATCTTGTTAGATATACAGTATGGCTAATGTTTGCTAGTTAGCTTGAATATATACAGTATAGGCTAGCTAACGTTTGCTAGTTATCTTGTTAGATATACAGTATGGCTAATGTTTGCTAGTTAGCTTGTTGGATATACACTATGGCTAATGTTTGCTAGTTAGCTTGTTGGATATACACTATGGCTAATGTTTGCTAGTTAGCTTGAATATATACAGTATAGGCTAGCTAACATTTGCTAGTTATCTTGTTAGAGAAGTAACCTGTATAACCTGTTTCAATAATTATAACCTTGGCCCGACATATCTTAGGTGCCAATAGTCTGTGTAAAATGTATGCTTATGAAACTGCTTATGAAACTAGGGCAATATCCTTATTGTTGTATTATTTGCTTGCTGTGCTCATTGTGTGTGCCGTGACTTGGGAATGGATTGACCCAGTCGCCCCCCCGGGTTTTAATGGGGTGGAAAGGAGCGTGGGGAGGGGTTGCATGGGAAAGTGTTTAAACTTACAACATTGAAAGTAGCGAGGTCATGTGCAGAGACTGTGCGGAGACTTAGAGTATACAAAGAGAGTACTGCCAGGTGCGAAGATAAAGATTGTTATGATCACCCCATGTTGACCCTATGAATTGTTTACCCCATGGCTGCCATGAAGACGGCCTGGGACTTATCAGCGGGCGCAGTAGATCCAAATCTCCCACGCTCTGTACGGAGTGGAAGACGGTCTCCAGGGCAGCAATGGCTGACTCACTCTGATTCGCTGCCTAGGGCTCGCCCAGGAGTGAATCCACCAGTAGATAACACCTAGGGAGGAGCAACCGACACAACTCCTCCCACACAACTCCTCCCCGTTTGTGTGTATAAATATTGTAACTTCCTTATACTCGGGGCCCCTGTTCTGTCTGACTGTCTGATACGTATATCGCACGGTAGGAGAACCGGGGCCCGAAGTACTTCGTTATATTGTACTGTTGCTTTTACCATTAAATCAGCTTATTGTTAACCTCATATCTCGGTGTCTGAGTCCTTCCTCTTATAGCAGACCACTCATCAACGAACGGCGCGGAGCGGGCTCGAACTTTCAACCACTCCAAAGGGTCCAACAATTATACAGTACTAACGTTTGCTAGTTAGCTTGAAGATATACAGTATATGCTAGCTAACGTTTGCTAGTTAGCTTGTTAGATATACAGTAAAGCTAACGTTTGCTACTTAGCTTGTTAAATATAGCTAACGTTTGCTAGTTAGCTTGTTGGATATACAGTATAGCTAACGTTTGCTAGTTAGCTTGTTGGATATACAGTATAGCTAACGTTTGCAAGCTAGATAGATCTCTAACATCACTTTAAAAAGCACAATAACAGGTAATTCAATTCTAGGTTAAATTGTGTTTCGACAGAGTTATTAAAAATGTCCTCATATGAGATGTTGGGCCATTTCCATATGGCTGTAGCTGTGAATGATCTCCAAAAAAAAAAGACTTGTTGCGGCTAGTGCTAAACCGGAAGAACTTACACGTTACCATTTGTACGGACGTTGTTAAAGGGGTGGTGCTACCTACGGTGAATGTAATAGCCTGGTATTAAATCCTCCCTTCATCGATGTCACACATTTCATTTTTGTGTTTTGAAGTGTTGATTGAACCTAATGGTCATTTTGGATGCTGCAGTTTTTGGCGCTGTTGAATTGACTTATGTTGTCCTGAGAGGTGTTGCAGACACTAAGCATACCCTCGTTAGGAGAAAAGGAGTCCTGGAGATACTGCTCAGATACTGAGCTGCTCTGAGCCCTGTGAGTCATTTATAGCATCAAACAAGAGCTGTGCTGGTATTATCCAAGGTCAAATGTGTTTGTAGTTATCATTGTGCTCCAACGAGGCTGTTTGGGTTATTTATGAAGAGATTATCAGAGTCAAGGCACTGACAGGTGTAGGTTTTGGTCATTAGGGTTGAATATATGATGTAGTTCTGCTGGCTTCATTTTATTGAAATGAACATCAGCAGGAGAGGACTCTTTAAAGTAGAGACACTACATACTGATATACACCTGAACATCAGCAGGAGAGGACTCTTTAAAGTAGAGACACTACATACTGATATACATCTGAACATCAGCAGGAGAGGACTCTTTAAAGTAGAGACACTACATACTGATATACACCTGAACATCAGCAGGAGAGGACTCTTTAAAGTAGAGACACTACATACTGATATACCCTGAACATCAGCAGGAGAGGACTCTTTAAAGTAGAGACACTACATACTGATATACACCTGAACATCAGCAGGAGAGGACTCTTTAAAGTAGAGACACTACATACTGATATACACCTGAACATCAGCAGGAGAGGACTCTTTAAAGTAGAGACACTACATAATGATATACACCTGAACATCAGCAGGAGAGGACTCTTTAAAGTAGAGACACTACATACTGATTTACACCTGAACATCAGCAGGAGAGGACTCTTTAAAGTAGAGACACTACATACTGATATACACCTGAACATCAGCAGGAGAGGACTCTTTACAGTAGAGACACTACATACTGATATACACCTGAACATCAGCAGGAGAGGACTCTTTAAAGTAGAGACACTACATACTGATATACACCTGAACATCAGCAGGAGAGGACTCTTTAAAGTAGAGACACTACATACTGATATACACCTGAACATCAGCAGGAGAGGACTCTTTAAAGTAGAGACACTACATACTGATATACACCTCTTCAGAATTTGAGCCAAGGTGTAAACTCTGTCAGCCAAAATGTGAAGCAGTTTGAATAAGACACTCAAGTTTTCTATGAGGTCATGGTACGATGAATCGCCCGTTTAGATTAGGAGTTCCTGCCCAAAGTAAAAGTAATTTCTGTTCTCGGTCACAGCTGAGTTAGCGTCCCTAGCGTTAGGTCCCTTGAAAGGCGCTATAATCAATTGAATCTATTATTATTATTATTATTACATCCATTACCATTAAAACTCATGTTTACTCTTGTTTTATCGTGTCGTTCTGCCCTCTCAAAGATCGCGTGGCTTCATTCCAGGTTAAACAAATAGAAAATCTTCCCGTTACATTTATATTATCCTTTTCCTTCATGTTTTTTTGCGCTCAGTGAACACACAGTTGTTCCAGTGTCTGTGTGTGGGAGTGACAGCAGACCAGAGACAGAGCTGGTACACATGATGATGTTTCTGCACTGACATCATCAGACGCTGACATGTGAATCACTGTCCAGCCAGCCGGAAAATTGCCAGCGGCCTGGTAATAGGATGCTGTTTAACCAGGAAAGACTGGGAAGGGGGCGTGTGTGTGTGTGTGTGTGTGTGTGTGTGTGTGTGTGTGTGTGTGTGTGTGTGTGTGTGTGTGTTTGTGTGTGTGTGTGTGTGTGTGTGTGTGGCAGCAGAACATACTGCTCTATGAAGCTCAACCTCTCCACAGCATAGATAGACTGAGCACAGTAGCACAATACACAATACATGCAGTGTTGTGTATGCATGAGTAACGGTTTGTCTAAAGTCAAATAGCTAACTGTTCAGTGTGAGAGAGTTGATTTTGTTTGCAGCAGGAATTTCTAACAACATACAACAGAAAAACTCTATACATCCATCCTTTTATGGAAATATGAGTATTTTAAACTATGTGGGATTTGTTTTCTCTGCTGCATTTCAGACAAGGGCTATACAATAAAATAAAACAAGCGCCTGTAGACCATTGTGGGGGAAACTTCTGAAGCAATTTGAAACAGGACTCAGAGAGACACGAGGAGAGCTGGAGCTTTGATGGAGTCAGGACTCAGAGAGACACGAGGAGAGCTGGAGCTTTGATGGCAAACACTGACGGTTTATTTGGAGCTTCGGCCGGAGAATTCACAAGACATGTCACGGGCCACGGTCTGACCACACGGTAGAGATGCCAAATCAATTCTGAAGAACTCTTCTGTAGCTCCAGGTTTTAACTAGTTCAGAGTGTAATAATCAACATTCTTCATCAGCGAGACTAAACAAATATGGACCCTGAATCTAACTAGAGCTGTTGTCCATAGAAAAGAATGTGCGCCAGGGAACCTACGTTACCTCATGGCAGCTTGTGCTCGGTCATAAGCTGGCAACAACAATGCGCCCAAGCTGCCCCTCCTTAAGAGAGATAGCAGCAATACCCAAGGCTGTAGACCAGGGGTGCCCATTACGTCGATCGCGATCGACCGGTCGATCGCGAAGGTAGTGTGGGTAGATCGCATGGCATTGAAAAAAAAAAGGAAAGAAATTTTTTTTTTTTTTTTTTTTTTTAAATTTTTTTTTTTAAAGTTAGCCTATCATCCATCCTTACTATGGCATTTGCCACTTGATTGATGTACAGGTCAGCCAGTCTGAGTTGTATTGTGCCATACGGGTTCATGCAGTTATGAGGGGGCCTCACCTCTTCATCTGAAGCGCAAATGCGGCGCACTATTATGCACTTATGCGGCGCAATTAGTGTATGCGCGCCACAGTTTATCCGCCGTTTACTCCACTAGCACCCCCCCCCCCCCCCCCTCCTGCGCTCGCGACACAGATTGGGCAGGGGCGGCCCTGTAGGTAGATCTTTTGGGCTTGGTCATTTTAAAAGTAGCTCCCAAGCTGAAAAAGTGTGGGCACCCCTGCTGTAGACCTATGCCACGGGAAAGGAGACTGTGAAAGGAGAACATTATGAACTGTGTCAAAGGTTGAATACCTAAGCAAATGATTCCCTAACAACCATCATGTCCTCACTAAAGTAGTTCTTCAATATGTCTTAATAAGGATGTATCTATACATATCGTTTTGATAAATGCTTGGCTAATAAGAGATTTCTGAACTCAATATCTAAAACTCAGCCCTGAAATAGGTCATCACCCATGAATCTCAGGACTAATCTAAATCTTAAGAAAGGCAACAAACTAACCATTTAGATTACCAATATGTGATGATTTTATCCAAATAACGCTTATTTATGAATCTAGGTTGATGTAAAAGAAAAAAGAAAAAACACGTCAACATGTTTTAATAAGGACTCTCACTGTCTGAAAGTAGACACAGGTGCAACTGTTAGTCTAACCATAGGGGGTTAAATGACAAATCTGATTTAAATTACGAGAGCCACCAATGATAGCTAGCTAGAAATCTAACATTTGCTAGCTAGCTATCTAGCTAATGTTTGCAAGAGATCAGTGGCGAACCGTCAGGGCCTTCAAGGTATCAGAGAATACCCTGGAACACTCAGATAAAATAAACAAAAAATCGATTTAATTATATAAATAAAATGTAATAAAATGAATAAATGAGAATCGTATCTGTGTTGTTGATCTGTAATATTACAGTGTTACGTTGATTTGTCTTCTCGGTCCATGCACTACACATTTCAGTGGTTTTGTGTTAGAAAAGAAAGCAACCAATCAGATCTTGTTCTGGGTCTCTGGGTAGAATATCCTTCAACAAGGTATTCTATATCCTTGATAGAAGCCCTGGCCGTTGCACTGAATGAGAGCGTACGTTTGGACTGACAGTTTGATCAACCAATCATATATTGATTTGTAGCCAATGGGCGTATTCTTTCAGAGTTTCCCTCGGTGCCAGGGTACTCTCGAAGGCCCGCTAGTTAACTGGCTCGAGACAGAGGATCTAGATGAATGCCACGAAGCAATTCATTGCCGTTTTATTGTTTTTAACGTTGAAATGGCGAGTGCAACAGGTGAAGAGGAAGTTGTTGCGGAATTGTTGTGAGTACCTTTTCAAGACGACAATTCAGTGAAAAGACGGACATTATAACGGCGGGCGCGGCGGCGGCGGGGGTGTGTGTGTGTCTACAGAAGGTCCAGTTGTGATAGACACGGTTCGCCAATGCTAGAGATAGATAGATGAATCTCTTCTTCAAATTCTGACTTTTTCAAATTCAGAATCTTTCTAAAAATCTAAAAATTCTGACTTTTTCAAAAAATCCTAAATGTCAGACTTTTTTTTAATAAAAATCTCAAATTTCAGACTTTTTCCTCAAAATTCTGACTTTTTCCTCAAAATCTCAAAATCCTGACTTTATTCATTGAATAATAATATCCATTACACCCTGGTTGTTCTAGTAAAACAACATGTATTCTGTAATTTAAAAAGTGTGTAATCTTTCTTTCAATGTTCTGAAACTTAACACCCGTAACAGTGATTTTAAAAACATATTATAATGTGGTGTTTCAACATTCAAAAACACGTGATGCGCAGACAGAGTGCTGTTCATTAGGATTTTATTTTTTGGAGGCAAATCAATGAATATATGTACTTTATACAGTATATGAGGAGCACATCTCTACAGTTTCATAATGTAAACAATCTCTGAAGAGAAATGTATTCAGTTTAAAAGGAAGCCATAGTCTTCTGTTTTAAACTATTTACATGAATTAAAATATAATTTATAACATCAGATACTTCCGCTTCTATGAAACTAGATTTTAACAATTCAAAAATACTGAAATGCCTTTGTCTCCACATTCTCAAGACATATGAAATCACACAAAACAAAGAAAGAAAAAAAACACCATTTAAAGACATCCAAACTAAGTGGCGTATAAATAAAAAACACAAAATAAAACCAACATATGTAAAAATATAAAATCTCACTAACAGTATTTACCTTTTTTGTTTTTACCAAAAACTAAAGTTAAAAAAGAAAAATCATTTATGTGAATTTGATAGTCATTAGATGTAAATAGACAATAAAATCAAGAAAAACATCAAAAACAATGTATGCCCTTTATGTCAAAAATATTAACTTCCACCAGAGAACAGCCGCTCACATTTAGCAGAATTAGACAGTTTGCAGTCCCTACTAAGTGCCTGTTTGACATCAAGTTTGACAGGTTACCCATTAGTGTGTGTGTGTGTGTGTGTGTGTGTGTGTGTGTGTGTGTGTGTGTGTGTGTGTGTGTGTGTGTGTTGAACGACTGTAGGTGTTGACACAAGCGTTCAGATCAGACATGGAAGAGGAATCTGAGGCCGGCGTTGAAAGCACTCTTTGACGGTGTAGCTATAGCTGACAGATACATTGTTTTTTCCCAAAGTAAAACAGTAAGTGACGTGAGAACAAAGACGTGTTTTTAGTGGCCCATGGCATCGGAAACATCTATAAAACTGGATCTGAAATGGCCGTGGAAAACCCCAACAGCCGCCCCTTAGCCACGCTCGTTATTGTCGGTGTGTAAAGGTGTCTTTTTTTGGTCAAGTTTTACGGTTTTCTTGCCATTTTCCATTTTTTCCTGAAATGAAGAATGGGCAGAAAGGTATTGCATTCTGAGGGTGTTTCCCTTTGAAGGACGTTTTTTTTTCTTTTGGATTTGTTGTCCATCGACCTAGGACCTAGACCAAGTGGACAGCAGTATTATTATTCTGTTGAAATGTGTCAACGTGTTCTCAAAACACCGAGGAGAATGGTCAACATCAAAGTTTTCTATAAGAAAGTATATAATCATCTAGATATCTACACAAACACACAAATATATATTCATATATATGTATATACCTTTTTATAATATGGCTATTGAAAAAAAGTTGTAATTACGTCAGTAATCATTTAATAATAAACCACATTGGATTGGAAAGGAGTTGAAACAGCAATAATAAAAGCTAGTGGTAGCTTCGTCTTCCCCTCCCGATTGATTTTAAGGCTTGCCAGGATGAAAAATGGGTTCTCCAACGTCATTAACCTCTAGAAAATCGAGGCACCCTAACTGGCACGGCGGCAGACACTGTAGAAACCCAACCACTGACTCTCAGTTTCAAGAGATCCTCCACATACAAATGTTGGATTATATGTAGAAACTAAGATCTCCCAACAGGCCGAACAAGAGCTAGCTTTGTCACGTGGAAGGGTTAGCAAGATATGCTAACGAAAGCCTTTTAAGTTTTGCGCGTTAGTAAAAGGGAAGCACATTTCTTCTCCTATAAACACCCATGACTTCCACTCTATGTTTTATGTCTATGCAACATTCCCAAATGTGCCGAATCCGACTGCTTTTATGCTTTACTTAGCATCTAAACCACAACACGTCCCAGCTAGTTGGACCAAGCGTTCTGTAAGTTAGATTTCCTTTGTGGTATACAGTCGTGGTGTAATCATTTAAACTGGGATTTCTACAGTGTCTACCTTATCGGTATCAACTAATGTGAAACTAGAACCGGGTCAAACAGCGACGACTTGCTTTTGTCTCCTTTCCCATCCCCCCACATTCCTCCACCAGTCATACATGTTTAGTTATTGGCTGTTCCTGTAGTACAGGTGTTCAACACACCTGTGCACCATCGAAGGTGATAGCAGTTACAATGGCTTCCTTTCAACGAAAATAAAAACTGTGAAGATATTTCACCACTTGGGACGTTATTTGTGCAAGAGTATACGGTACGATTTGTTTTGTATATGTGTTCACAACTACCCTCTTTCTTCCTGTAGTTTTTATGTGTTTTTTGTGTTTAACAGCAGTCTACATACAGTACAGTAGTCTATTGGATCCGTCGCTCAACAACCAACCTATATATTATTATTATCTCAGTTTCTCGGAAAGGCTGTCTTAAAGATAAGATTATTATGTATTGCATTTCAAATTGCTCTCTAAGAAAACATTCAAAAAAAACATTAAAAAATATTGAGTCATTTCATAAACAGCAAAGAAACCTTTTAGTGTGATAGTCTAAAGGGATGTCTTTTACAACAGTGTGAACTTATCTCAATTCCCTCCATGTCCTCCCTGGACTGACTGTCTGATTAGCTATCAACTATAACCCGCCACTTCAAAATGAAAAAACACACAATACAATTTATGTTTACAACGAGGCATAGTGCTATATACACATTTTATATTCATATATATTCTTTTTTTTATATGTAAACCAGCACATTCTCTCACTTTTTTAGTAGTATACATACTAAGCACAAATACTTATTCAGTTGTTTGTGTTTTTAAATAATAGTTTTAATAACTTCTCAATCAGTATGTATAGCACTAAAGTGTTTTAGTTAGATTTGGACATCAGTGAGCCTGGAGAAGGTAACGCTTCACTTTGCTGTTAATTACTATTTTTTTAAACACTGAATAAGGCGCCTTTGTACTAAGTGTGCGTTCCTAATAAAGTCAAAGGAGAATCGAGTGATGTAAACATTCAATTTTTTGTGTGTGTTACCAAGGAGTTGATTAGATAGGACGGGTCAAAGAGGGATTATTTGTTATAAAGCGGGAGGTTACCGGGGTTTGGGGAAGACCCCGAGGCCTAGAACCCACGAGACGGAAAGCGATAGTTTAGAGGGAGTCGGGCTGCGATTTATTGAAATTCTTAGGCGAGGAGAGGAGGAACGTGTCCCTGAATAAAAACTGAAAACCAGGAGACTCTTCCCCCTTCGATCGAGGACCGAACAAACCTAAAGCCAGCGTTCACCCTCCTCACCGACCTGCAAGCGCCAGCAGTGTCCGACTCAAACACGAGACAAAGACGAAACACTCAGAAACACACGGACACACGGTCGAGACTCCAAGTAACGGACACGCTTAAAACCGTTATGAGGCAAGCGGAGGAAAGAGTTAGAGAAAGAGAGACAGAGATTATTCCCCTTTTGAGCCATAGTATCAAAAGTCAAACCCCGAAACGACCCATAAGTTAGGGACAGACAGAAGAACATTTCTGACAGAATAAACTCATAAAAGAAGGTGGTCGAGAGCCTCCAGAAGATGGAGAAAGGGACGGATGGATGTGAGGTAGAGATCAGCTGATACCTCCCGGATGAGAAACCAGATTTTCGGCCGCTTGTTTTTTTGTTCTTTACTTTCAAGCCCGTCCCTCGCTCGCCCTTTGGTGCCACCATATTGGCACTATAGGTGCGGAGGCTCTCTCCCTTTTCACTGCTACTGGCTGCGTCAGGAAAGCGGTTCTAACCGGACTGCATTTCAAACGGTAACTTCCTGCAGACCGGACAACTTACTTTAAAGCACCAAAAAAACTCCACAATCTTTGGGCAAGCAGAAATGGGGAAAACTCGATGATTACATTCAAATTCTTGAATACATTCCAACAGATTCGTCTACTTCTTGTGATGATGATGTGGATTATAGGGGGGGGGGAGCAAAGTGGTCTTGATCCCCTTTAAACTTAGAAACCCAATGCACTAATGTCACCAGGACATTAACAATAGTTGAATGACTGTAACGGAGATTGGACTGGGAGGATCTGGACAAAGTGCAGCTGTGATGGATTCATAACAAAGTATGATATAAAGTATTCTATGGCTACCATCTTCATTTCCCCATTATTGTCCTGCTTGCTGCAGTCCAAATGTAAACAGTAAGTGTTGCATTGGCTGTGGGTGTCATTAGGCTGCATCCTTCAGAGGACACATGTTCAGTGGGATCCTATAAAAGGTACATCAAGACCCCTCTAGATGTGGAAAAAACGTACCTGGAAGCAACCCATGAAACACCCGTCAAATTGTGTTTTCTAACTTGGGATTTGCTCAACAAACGCAGTAAATATTGCCTTTCCAATCCGTGTTTGCATGGGTTGGAGTACATATAAAGGTACATCTTGTTCCAGGTCATAGTGGGGGTCTTAATGTATGAAACGCCTACCAAACAGAGCCTGCAGCAGCCAGTAGCAAAAACCTAAAGCATGGCAGAGTTCGAGTCAAACAGGGAACGTGGAGGAGGCGTTTCCCTCCGTACAGTGCATAGATCAAATCAAGGAAGCACTACAATTACAAAAAAGAAAAAAAAACATGATTTTCTTCTTCTTCATTTTAGATTTGTAAACTTTTATCAGTCATCAAATGATTACGTTAAATGTTTTTTTATATATTCTTTGTCCATAACACACACACAATAGATTTTAGAATTTATAACATCCACAATTCTTCGCTAAAACAAAGCAGGGTTTTTTTGGTTCTGGTTAACAGCCGCAACAGCTTGCAGGTTGCAGCTTGCAGGTTGCAGCTTGCAGGTTGCAGGTTGCAGCTCGCAGGTTCACCACCCGTAACCGGAAAAGGGGAGGTTTTATCTTTTTTTTTTACAAAACGAACAGAACAAAGAACACGCACACGCAGAAACACACACACCACGACGACCAACGCAGGAATAGCAAGGTTTTGCTACAGAGGTCCTCTGAAGTCACCAACAGACGGTTATTGTCAGCAAACAGCTGTATCATCATCGTTCGTACTCGTTGTACTGTTGTAAGTCCTTTTGCTCTCCGGTGGATTCCTCGTTTTTAAGCAATATATCCTCCGGTGAAAGAAAAAAAACAAAAAAAAAAAACTACGAGGTCCTTATCACTACTTTATTCCAATGGTAAAAATGTAAACATTTTGCGAGGTTGCCTTGCATGGTGGTACTAATGGGCCTTTCTGAGGGCCCTGTAGTAGAGGGTGTAGTTCACTAAGGCTGCCAGGAGGGGGCGCTGTCAGCGGTGCAAGGACTTCTGGGCCTCCTTCAGCAGAGTGTCAAAGTCCAGTGCATCGTACTTGCTCTTCACGGGGCCCGGGCCTGCCTCGTCTGCAACACACAGAAACAAAGATATGGTCAAATACAAGGAGTCAAAAAGTCCAAGGAGTCAAAGTCTAAGGGACCAAGTCTAAAGAGTCAAAGTCTAAGGAGTCAAAGTCTAAGGAGTCAAAGTCTAAGGGACCAAGTCTAAAGAGTCAAAGTCTAAGGAGTCAAAGTCTAAGGAGTCAAAGTCTAAAGAGTCAAAGGGACCAAGTCTAAAGAGTCAAAGTCTAAGGAGTCGGAGTCAAAGTCTAAGGAGTCAAATTCCAAAGAGTCTAAGGGACCAAGTGTAAAGAGTCAAAGTCTAAGGAGTCAAAGTCTAAGGAGTCAAAGTCTAAAGAGTCTAAGGGACCAAGTCTAAGGAGTCAAAGTCTAAGGAGTCAAAGTCTAAAGAGTCTAAGGGACCAAGTCTGAGGAGTCAAAGTCTAAGGAGTCAAAGTCTAAGGAGTCAAAGTCTAAAGAGTCTAAGGGACAAGGTCTAAAGAGTCAAAGTCTAAGGAGTCGGAGTCAAAGTCTAAGGAGTCAAATTCCAAAGAGTCAAATTCCAAGGAGTCAAAGTCCAAAGAGTCAAAGTCTAAGGAGCCAAAGTCCAAGGAGTCAAAGTCCAAGTTGTGTTTTTGATATTTCTAACTTAAGGCCCAATCGTGGTATTTGCTTAACCAACATTGTAAATATCGCCTTTTAAATCCATGTTTGCATTGGCTGTCAAATTTCCAAGTTGATCAGTTCCAATCAATCTTTCTTGAGTAGAAATTTGAATTTCACACAGGTCCAGTAAACAGGCACGATCTTGTCTTATAGGTAAATAATCCAACAATATGTCCTGTTTTCTGAGAAATATAATGGAAGAAAACCCAGTTAAGCTCTAGTTGAAGGAACTCCTAGAACGTCACTAGTTTCCCTCTGAAATGTTGCTCACAAATCCAAATGCAAGTACAAAATCTATCATGTGACAAACAGACCTAGCAACGAATAACTTAGAACAAGACCATTTTACAGCGTGTATTCTTAATGATATATGTCTTATCTACTGTAGATACAGTATATAAAGTATCCATCTACCTATTGCAAACACATGCCGAGTCACAATACCATCAAGCTTTATTTCCACGCTGGTAGTTTGCAGTATAAGTGTCAGGGTGTGTTTATTACCAAGATCTATGTAGCGTTTCCTCGTCAGCCGCTTCAGACCTGCAGGAGCGTTCTGGAAAACTGGCTCCCGGTCCCTCCAGTGCTTCTGAACCCCCGCCTGACGGATCTTTATCACCCCACAGCGCTCCCTGCAACACACACACACACACACACATTAAGATAAAGACGGTTTGCTTTGGAGAGGATGAAAGCGTACGTCCTGGCATCAGTAAAGATGGAGGACGCTCAATGAATCATATGCATCCTTTCATTCAATGGGCATTCAACGCACACATTGAGAGGATAATTGGATTGAAATACAGAGGAATGACTCCAAATACGTCGCCTATTGGATCCAGTCTGTCCCTGGACTGATGCCTGATTTGTATTTACTACATCAAGTCTATTTCAGCATTTTAAAGGATGCATAAAAGAAGAATGTCTGCAACAAACAAGACACCATTTCTTTGTTTAAAAGTCATATTTAATGAATGTCTCTGGGGAAACTTGTCCTTTGTTATTGACCCTTTATCAGTGGGCAGAGACAGTACAAGTCCCAGGAGACGTGACTCGGTCAAGGGCAATATCCCTTTCTTTTAAAAGAAGAACGATTGCGACTGATCCTTAAACCAACAGGTTGCAGGATTACTTCTGGGGATTGAGACCGGCATTGCTGATGAGTTGCTTTTTTTACAGTTCATTTAAAAAGCTTAGTTTTTCAAGCACTCAGTATAGTAAGGCAGGGTATATCAGGAATCCTGAAGTCAGATGTAAGACCTTTTAAGACCTTTTTTAAGACCCTTTCCATACATTTTAAGACCTCATCGCCACTTGGAGTTTTAACCGGTTACCTTGGCGACACACTTTACCTCACATTGACTATATACAGTATTGATTGTCCTTCCTCCTTATCTTCCAACCATTTGGACGCAGACTTGCATTTCCCCATAACGATGTTGTTTAACAACCGGCGTAAACGGACCTTCGCGCGCTATCAAGCAGTGAGCGTGCGATGTCCTGTTCAGATGACGTCAAATCCAACGGGATGCCATAAATAAAGTACACAGAATCACGCTACACACCTACGCAATGATTACATTCAGGCAGACTGTAGAATACAACCTCTTTGGACCATTTATATACTTATTGAAAACAAGCTACAAAATGTAATACCTTGGGAAATGCCGTTTAATACTTTTTAATAGCCTTAATTTTCGCTAAATTGATTTATCAACTTTTAATACTTTTTAAGACCCCGCGGACACCCTGAATATGTATATAGCACCTTTCAACACAAGGCATTTAAAAGTGCTTTACATAAATGAAAGACATTAAGAGCATTAAGAGGAGACACATTATAAAATGGCATTTAAAAACAGTCATTACAAAGCAAAGATAATAAAATAAAAGTTACAGTGCAGTGTGAGATATGAATATTTATATAGCCTGGATTTAAAAGGACCTGCAGGTTTCTGGGAGTTTGTTCCAGATGTATGGAGCATAATAACTTAACTCCTCCATGTTTAGTCCTGGCTCTGGGGACAGAAAGCAGACCAGAAGACTTGAGAGTTCTAGATGGTTCATCATTTAGCGGGAGATCAGAATAAACCATTCAGTGCTTTATAAACCAGCTGTCTCTGACAGGAAGCCAGTGTAAAGACATCAGAACTGGACTGATCCACTTTCTGAGTGTTAGCAGCGGCGTTCTGAATAACCTGCAGCTTTCTAATATATGTTTTAGTGAGACCTGTAAAGACACCATTGCAGTAGTCCAGTCTGCTGAAGATAAAAGCATGGACACGTTTTTCCAAATGCTGCTGTGACATTAGTCTTTTAATCCTCAATATATTCTCAAGGTGATAGTAGGCTGACTTGTTTTGTTATTTTTCATCATCTGAGCCAGTGGTAGTATGTAGATGTGAAAGAGAGGAGGCCCCAGGAGGGCGCCTTGAGGAACCCCACATGTCATATTTGTCAACTTATATTAAAGTAGTCCAGTCTGCTGAAGATAAAAGCACTCAGTCTAGTATAAGTTAATAACAATGGGACTTTATCTGAGTACAACACCTCCCTCTGACTATAAAGGATGTATTTACAGAAGGAGGAATCAGGATCACACTCACTCGTTGCAGATGATGACTTTGCAGTCCTCTGGTTTTCCGAAAACCTGGAAGCGTTTCCGCAGCATGTTCTGGGTCACGCTGGTTGGCAGGTTGTGGATGTAGAACACCTGGCAGTTGTCCTGGAAACAGGGAAACCATGGCAACAGTCAGGGACATACATTAAAAAATAGGACAACGCAGAGCAGGAGGACAGACGTGGGAAATGATTGCAGGACGGACAACACTTTACTTCCCCTCCCTGCTGCAGCATGCATCTGAATATCAGTTTGCATAAGCATGACCTAAAATCATGTTTGCATGCTTTGGGTCGTTTTAAAGTCTTAAGGCTACTGAGGAGCAGAGGTGTACAAGATCTGAGTACTTCTACTTTTACTCAAGTACAAGATCTGAGTACTTCTCCCATTTGCTGAGGAGTTTGCCTTTATATTTAAGAGTGTGTGAAGGTGTGTGTGTTCTCTGTACCTCGTCAGACTTGGCTTTGTTCCTCTGCTTGTCGTCGGGACAGATCTCCGAGTTCTCACTAAGAAGTGAACGAGAGAGAAAGAGAAGCGTTAGTGAGAAAAGGACAGAAGGTGAAGCTGAAATGTCAGACAGGAGGGAACAGGTGAACTGCGGCAAAATCTGACACTTCCTCCCTCTGACTGCAACACTGCAACACCTATTACCGTTTCATCCCCTCCCTTTGTCTGCCAGGTACAGAAATAATACTGACCTGATTCTGTGTAAAGTCAACTCACACTGTATCTTACAAGGGCAGAATGAACACTGACCTGATTCACAGTACAGTCTTTGAAACATGTAAAAGATTTGGTTAAAGAACGATTTCGTACACACTGAATGCATCACCTTCACTTCACTCTACATGCAGAGATCTGGGCAAAAGAGCACAGCAAATCTCAGGTATAACTGAATATTGTTTAAAGTAAAAACCATCAAAGGCTATGGTTGGTCGTGTTGCTGCAATGCTATGTTTTCCTGATCAGCGTTTGATGCTTTGACTTGTGGCGCATTTACAACCAAAGATGTCTGCATGTAGAGTAAAGCCTTTGTTTACTCTTGTCTCTATGATTTGTTGCGTCGATATATAGTATAAGACGTAGAGTTTAATCCATTCTGCAAACACACTGTTCTTCTAACTGGCCTTTGTTCACAGCTACAGACAGATTGTAGACCCTGTGTTGTGAGCAGTTGGCTTCCCATATGTGCCACAATATGCCAAGACAATTACACAAGAGTGGTACTTGGATTAGAGTGTATAAAATGCCTGTCCCCTGGTCCGGAAGTCAATGGTTTTCTGAATGTGTTTTTGGTTGTTAGCCTGTAATAAGGTCGGTGGTTAACACAAGCTGAAGAGATTTTAATGTTTTGTTCTACGACATCAAATAGGTTAGTAAATACCCCACAGGTGAATTTACAAGTGTCTATGAGAGACCTGCCTCTCTCAGTTTGATATCTTCTTGACCCCTCCCTCCTCTTCCTCCATGGTACAAGTGGTAGTCCACAGCTTTAATCTCAAAACTGCTCAACCAGTTGGAAATCTGCTCAAATGTTGTAGGTCTGTGAGAGACTCTACGAATCAGCTGACCGTAACGACATATCAACATCATCTCTAACTCCGACCAGGTCCTGAACAGAGAATATGAAGGATTGACTGAAGTACTCCTTTGTGCACGAGTTAATCCTCAAATAAAATACAGAGTTGCAGCTGAAACTGAGCATGTTTTCTCCTCAGTGATCGTCATGTTATGGTAAATGTCTGTTCCTTGTATCTGTTCCTTAATATGTGTCCTTACTGATGTTGCAAATGGAGCTGTTGTGATGCAAGAAACATGTTGATCTGAAAATAAAGTATTTTATCGTGTTCTGTCTCACCTGGAGTCTGTCTTGCTGGCGGGTGAGTCGGGACAAAGGTGCATTGTGGGTGATGGCGAGCGAGACGCAGACGATCTCTCCGCCTCCTCCTCGGACACCGGCGGCGTAGCGGTCGCCGACTGGCAGTGAGAGGGCGGCGGCAACGAAGAAATCACCAACTTCCTCGTCGTTTTGGTCGTGGTGGTCGCGATCTGCTGCTCCAGCAATTCTGCTATCTGTGACGCCACCATCACTTCCTCTCTCTCCCTCTCTCTCTCCCTCGACCCCTGATCGTCTACATTTTTCGGTGCTTTGCTACCATCCATTCCCCCACTTTGCGCCTGTAAAATGGCGCCCAACATGTCGGCGCTGCGTTTCCTGCTCTCCCCGAGGCTCAGCACGCAGTAGTCGTGATCTCCGAAGGTCCGGTAGGATTCGTTGGCACCCGCCTGACCCATGCGCCGCAACTGGGCGTAAAGCTCCGTTTGTTCCGGAAGCTTCCGTGGAGGGTGAGCGCGAGAAAGCCAGGACGAGGAAGCCTTCGTGGAAACGCCGACAACATCGCTGGGTTTTCCTGCCTCTGAAGGTTTGAAGAGCTCATCCTCCACTGGTTTGTGAGGCGGGGTGGTGGGAGGGGTGAGACCTGAGGAGGGAGGAGGAGGTACAACATGAGGTTACAGATTTAGTGAGCGAAAATACGCAGAGAGCCGGTCATTATGAACAACTGATTGGTTGATTTTGGCTGCAGCTGACGTTAAATTGTCCAGACTTCTTTCTGCGGATTGATATGACGCACATTATTAGCAACAATATGCTATTGCTAGCAGTGGATTGGATAAAGCGCTCTATAAATACAGTCCATTTACCCTCTAGGAAGGAAGACCGCGTAGAGCGTAGCTAGTTTCCCCCTTATTATGCTAAGCTAGGCTAACAGTCTGCTGTTACTCCATATTTATAGATTTACTGCACATATGAAAGTTGTATCAACCTTCGCTTCTAACTCCTAAATGTGTATGAGTTTTCATGCCCTTCATCCCTCCCTTCTCTTATCTCTTCATCCCTTCATTCCTACATCCCTTCATCCCTTACATCCTTTCCTCCCTCCTTTCTCTTATCTCTTCATCCCTTCATCTTCATTCCTACATCCCTTCATCCCTTGGGAGTTTATCGACTTTCGCTTCCAACTCTAAACCCTAAATGTCTATGAGTGTTCATACCCGGCATCTTGTTACGTCTAATCCCAAACTAAAACAGATGTAATCCCACTCTCCCCTGGCTCTTATGAGGACATTTCTAGAGCTGTAACCTGTTGCCATCATCCAAACAAACCCTTATTAAACATGATCTGTGTTTACGATATGATACGATATACTTTATGGTCCCCTTAAGGACATTTGTTTACCTGCCGTCCCGCACAGATCCACTCCCAGCGTCTGCTCGAAAGGCTTGCTGCTGTACTGGGACTCTCTGGTGGAAACACAGAAAGAAAAGTTAAATTAATGAGTGCTTTGTCATGTTGGAGTCTGTTGTGTTTTCCAATCATCCGAGTCAAAAGGAATCCAATAACAGAGAGCTTTTCTTCCCCATGACACAAAAATAGCTCCAGCTGATGTCTGCTGAATTTGAATGATGTTTCTCTCGGTAAAAGCTACCGCGCTCCTCGTTTCTTATCACAACAGCCACATGTCCTCCCCTATTCTTCTTCTGCTTTCTATTCCTGGCTGTCTGCTTCTGTTTCTCCAGTCGCCATGAAAGGCAGCATGGAGTGGATTGGCTTCAGGCGGGTTATTACTGAAACTCCTCAGAGAACAGGAGAGTCAAATATATAAAAAAACAAACACACACAACTCTTTCTTCTTTTGGTGTACGCTTCAGAAGACAGGCTCATTTAGAAGATGGACGGACGCCAGGGGTTTGTGGAGGAAAACATTCAGCCTGGTTGGAGAAGATCCAGGCTGATTTTTAAAAGTAAGAGCAGTCTGTCTGGCACAGATTAAAATCAGAGCCAGGCAGAGGTCCCCGTTCATTAGGGATCTTAAAAATGAAATTTGGGCCCATTTTATCTGGTTTTATGAGATTAAACACGACATGAATGCAAACCATGATTTATGAAGGTTCACTACTATTTTGTTCATGTTTTAGCCCCTCACATCTTTGCAGGTGACTTTTCATTCCTACATCCCTTTATCCCCTTTTCCCTACATCTCTTCCTCCACAATCCCCTCATCTCTACATCCCTTCATCCCTACATTCCTTAATTCAACAATATTTACATCCCTTCTTCCCTTCATCCTTCCCTTCTCTTATCCCTTCATCCACAATCCCTTCATTCCTACACCCCTTCATCCCTTCATCCCTACATTCCTTAATCCAACAATATTTACATCCCTTCATCCTTCCCTTCTCTCATCCCTTCATCCACAATCCCTTTATTCCTACATCCATTCATCTTCATCCCTCTCTTCTCTTATCTCTTCATCCCTACATCCTTTCCTCCCTTCATCCCCTTCATCCTTTCCTCCCTTCCTCCCTTCCTTCTCTTATCCTTCATCCCTTCATCTCTACATCCTTTCATCCCTTCCTCCTATCTACTTGTCTCCTCATCCATTTGTATCCAACCTGTGCATACATATTCAAAGTGTGACTCTAAGAACTATCTGTGGTGCTGCAATCAGCCAAAGTGGAAAAGTGCCAGAATCTGCTTTGAAGAAGATGCTCTGTGAAGAGACTGAAGGTGTCAAATTCCTATTTCCTGAAACTCTGATGCTGCATCGATGCTTTCGTCATGCAGAAGAAGGGATGGTTAGAACTAAACTGCGTTGGAAAAACAATAAACCTGACCCGTCTGACACACAGAGATTTTAAGATCCACAACCGATCCGTCAAACTTTGCTAAATGTGTTCATCAGCGTCGTGTTATCTGTCTTAGTTTCAAAGGTTTTTTCCTCCCTGCCAACAACAAATCCTCCCGGACAAAACAACTCAATACTTGGAAGTGTATGAGTTATGGAGCGCTGCCACATCGTGAAGCACTAGATCATATCATTGATACAACAAAACAAGTGGGATCGAACCAATTAGAGGGGGATTTTTTGGAGATGACAGCAGAGGAAATGAACGCCGTGGTTTGCACAGCAGAAACTATCGTCCGCGGCTTAATGGAAGCTGCCTCTCAATCAGCAATCATCAATAAACCATTTGCATGAAGTCCAATGCATTTTCTCAGCAATGTGGATCAGTAGCTTCCAGTGAATCCATTTGGAGCTTACATCAGACTCTTTATCAGAAATCTACCTGGAAAAAGGTATCTCATCTCATCTCATCTCCTTTCCTCTCCTCTCCTCTCCTCTCCTCCCTCCTCTCCTCTCCTCTCCTCTCCTCTCCTCTCCTCTCATCTCCTCTCATCTCATCTCCTCTCCTCTCCTCTCCTCTCCTCTCCTCTCCTCTCCTCTCATCTCCTCTCCTCTCCTCTCCTCTCCTCTCCTCTCCTCCTCTCATCTCCTCCTCTCCTCTCCTCTCCTCTCCTCTCCTCTCATCTCCTCTCCTCTCCTCTCCTCTCCTCTCCTCTCCTCTCCTCTCATCTCATCTTCACATAGAGAGACTCACCCTGTGTTCTTGGAGTTGAGAGGCAGACAGAGGCAGGCTCGTTTCTCTGCAAACACATGAAAAACACAGTTATAAACATCACTTTACAACATGCACCCCAGCATATGTGTGTGGTGTGTGTGTGTGTGTGTGTGTGTGTGTGTGTGTGTCTGCAGTGTATCATTCTTAACAATTAGTATGAACATCTGGTATTTTAAATTATTTTTTGATGTACTTTATTCATCCCAAATTGGGAAAATGTGTAGTCATCTGTGTACTTCTTCTACTGTGTGTGTTTGTGTGTGTGTCTCTGTGTGTGTGTGTGTGTGTGTGTGTATGTGTGTGTGTGTGTGTTGTGTGTGTGTGTGTATGAGTTATCAAACCCTTCAATAGGTTATTAAATGGGTAGTTACCAAACCTTCCAAAATGTAGTTAAACAGGAAGTTATCAACCCATCCAACAGGAAGTGTGTGTGTGTGTGTGTGTGTGTGTGTGTGTGTGTGTGTGTGTGTGTGTATTAAACCTCACCGTTGTGGCAGCAGTGTTTGTTCTCTAGTTCTCCGGCCGTCAGCTTTTCCGTCGTCGTCGTCGCTCCTCCCGTTTGTGTCGGCAGCACTTTGACTCCCGCTCTCGCCTCCTCCCTTTCTTCCCTTTCCTTCCTCCCCATGACTCCTTCCCTCTCCTTTCCTGGCCGAAGCCTCTTGCCGAAGCGACTCGGGAACGAGGCGAGTCGACGGGAGCGACGAACCGAAAAAGAGCCACCGTCCTCCGCAAAATCCGCAAAATCCACAAAATCCTCCGGGCTCTGAGGCCGCCTCTGCTGGGAGTCTTTACGGAGCTCCAGTTTATTTATAGTGGAGGAGGTGGAGGGGGGGGAGGAAGATTTATTTGGGTGTGAGACTCTGCTGGGGGAGTGAACGTAGGGGGGGGTTTGCAGTCCGTAAGGCTTGCTCACGTCGTACGAGCTGCTCTGCTGCAGGAGGTCTCGGAGGAGAGAGTTGGCCTTCATCTCCCGCCGCCTGAAGGACAAGAAACAGAAACAGAATCAGAAACAGAATTATTATTATTCATCGTTTATTTGGCAGGGACAATGCACAGTAATGAACACTTAAAACATTCAAATGTGTCAAGCGTAACAGTGCCAGATTTAGCTTTGAGCTCATTTCCATCCGCAGTCCCTCGAATAAGTTGTTACAGTAAGATATTGAGACAATGTTGGTGTGGTTTTTGAGGTATATTGAGGAAGTGGTATCAAATTCTGACATTATTAGGGTCCAAAATCGCAGTTTTGAGTCCTCTAAAACTTTAAAACGAGCGTAAATGCAGCAAAATCAGCCCACCAGGAGTACAAATATGGCAACTTTCAGGAGCAGAATAAGAAACAGAATCCGGATCAGAATTCCTTCATTCGTCCCACAGAGCGGACATTACTTTGCTACGGTAAAAATATCGAGAACGAACAATGTTGGTGTGGTTGTTGAGGTATATTGAGGATGTGCTGACATTTTTAGGGTCCACAATTGCAGTTTTGAGTCAAAAACGACCCAAGATTCAGCCAAATCAGCCCAACAGGAGTACAAATATGGCCAACTCCTGGTTAAAACGGTCATATTTGATCCTGAAAATGTCAGAAATTGACTCAGCATCCTCAATAACCTCCAAAACCTATTAACTATTGTCTGCAAATGCAATTTATGCTAATTGTGCAGTTTCTTTGTGCTGGAAACCGGCACTCTACATTTCTAACATAACACTTCTTCTCAACATCTCCGGGTTCGCAACTCAATAACAGATTTTTGTTTGATTTGACTAACCTTGCAAAGGGTATCCTGCGGGGGGCGCTGTTGCTCCCAGTGACCGGCGCGGACACCAGTACCACCCTGCTGTGGGTGTTAGTGGGGGGGCGGGGGGCCTCGTTTCGGGCCCTCGGCCTCGGCGCCTCCTTCCTTTGATCCCAGCCCTGCTGCTTGCGGATGGGCAGGCAGTAGGTGTGCATGTAGGTGATCAGATCCACCACCGAGCGCAGCTCCTTCTCTGAGCTGAACTGAGACTTTGGAGGAGGAACAGCGACGACTCCTCCCTCCACTTCGCTGCTGGAAGATTCCTCCTCTTCATCTTCATCCTCCTCCTCTGACTCACTGTCTTCTTCCTCTTCGTCCTCCTCCTCCTCTTCCTCCTTGTCCTCCTCAGTGTCTCGAGCGGTGGTCAGGTGTTTGTGCAGCTCGGTGCAGAGACGACCGGACGGACGGACGGCGCGCGGCTTCCTGTTCGGACGGAGGTCACACTGAAGAGTGGAGACACAGCGTGAGACGTTACATTCAAACTGTTTGATCCTCAGAGGTACAGCTCTTTCATTCTCATGCACCCAAAACCCTCGATAAATATATCCCTCAAGTGCTTCATCAGTAGGGTCCAGGCTGAAGGAACACTAAAAGACTTGAAAGAAGCTCAACCACAAAGGTTGGGGCTTGTTTCTGCTAAAATCTTACGAGGAGTTGATAAAAAAATGTTTAAAGGGAACAGCAGAAGAAGACGGAGAGGAAGTAAACACTAAAGGGAACAACAGAAGAAGACAGAGAGGAAGTAAACACTAAAGGGAACAGCAGAAGAAGACAGAGAGGAAGTAAACACTAAAGGGAAAAGCAGAAGAAGACAGAGAGGAAGTAAACACTAAAGGGAACAGCAGAAGAAGACAGAGAGGAAGTAAACACTAAAGGGAACAGCAGAAGAAGACAGAGAGGAAGTAAACACTAAAGGGAACAGCAGAAGACGACAGAGAGGAAGTAAACACTAAAGGGAAGGGCGGAAGAAGACAGAGAGGAAGTAAACACTAAAGGGAACAGCAGAAGAAGACGGAGAGGAAGTAAACACTAAATGGAACAGCAGAAGAAGACAGGGAGTAAACACTAAAGGGAACAACAGTAGAAGAAGACAGGGAGTAAACACTAAAGAGAACAACAGAAGACGACAGACAGGAAGTAATTATCAAAACCTTTTTTTGAACCTGGTTTAATTTTGTTTTACTAAATGAGCAGTTAGAGCCCACACGTGTTGGTTATCCTGAGACATTTTATGATGAAGAAATATGTGCACATTTCCCACAAGAACAAACGTATTAAAAAATGTGTTGACTGATTGCTGCTAATGACATTTACTAAAATCATTAAATCTGATGAGATGTTGAAGGGTTGAGGAATCACTTCTAAACTAAGCAAAGTCGTTTTAATTGTTGAGGGATGCTTACGCTCTCTTATCACTTCCATTGGTAGAAAGAGGAAGTAAGTAAAAGTGTTCTTGTCTCACCTTGACCAGAGGTTTGACCGTCCTCAGGCTGCGGCTGCTGTATCGACTGCCGTTGACTTTCTGTGAATCGATTCCTGCGGGAACGTTGGGAGGCGTCAGCAGCAGCTTCTTCAACTAGTGAGGAAGAGGAGGGACAAATAAACACATCCTTTACTCAAGTAGAAGTACAGATACTCGTGTTTAAAAATACTCTGGTAAAAGTAGAAGTACTGACTAAACTTCTTTACTCAAGTCAAAGTAAAGAGGGCTTTGAAATGTACTTAAGTAAAAAGTACCCATAACTAGCAGCTGTTTTAAAGAGTACCTGACCTCCCTTTATATTAATAGAACAATAATGTCATTGTTAGCTAATGAATGTTTCCATGCTGAACAACGGCAACATGACAACGTTTTCATTGGTCCCTCTTCTTTAGAGAAGACCAGGAAATGATGGATACACGGATCGTGTTCAAATCAATAGGCACGCAATGACTCTAAATAATAATGATCACGCCACCAAACACACATTCAGACTAAAGGAACCAGCCTGTTTGGAACATGGAAGAAGTAGAGAGTTCAGGTATTTGGGTTCAACATGTAAGAAGTAGAAAGTTCAGGTATTTGTGTTCAACATGTAGGAAGTAGAAAGTTCAGGTATTTGTGTTCAACATGTAAGAAGTAGAAAGTACAGGTATTTGGGTTCAACATGTAAGAAGTCAAAGTAAAAAGTCGTCAGGAAAATAAGTAGTGGAGTAAAGTACTGATACCAGAGAAATGGCTCAAATGCAACCTTTTTCTTAAGGTTTTTTTTAAAGATATGACCAAAAAATTCACTTAAATGAATCCCTGTTTTGTGGTAAAGACTAACAAGGTTTTTTTTAATGTTTCCACGTGGGATAAAAAGTTGGATCTCGTCCAAACTCCATTCTCTAATCTCCGAGCTGTCGGACTCTATGTTTTTTCGGGGAATAATGTGAGCAGAGGTCTCGGGGTTACAGCTCTGTACATTCATCACTTCAGTGAAGCCGGCAGCTTCACGGCCCGTCCACGAGTCCTTTAAAGAGCCATTTCTATCGCTGTAATAACACAATCTGACTTCTGCTCCTCCATGTTTCCATCAATCCCTCCTGGTGTCTTTTCATCAACTCTTTCCCATCTCTGATTACCTCCATCTTCTCCTCTACGGCTCATTTTTCCTTCCATTTCCCATCTTTTTGCTCCATCTATGATCTTTTACAACCACCACCAAAAACACAAGTTGATTTAAAATAGGATGAGAAATTAAAGTTATCTGTTTGGATTTCTAATATTTACCCTTTTTTTTACTTTAATTTCCTCTTTTTCTTAGTTTTTTCCTTCATTTTTCATTTCGCTTTTCATTGATTTGGTAATGTATGTTATTTTTGCCTTGGAAATGTGTGTATATATACATTATGTGTACATTTAAATGCGTGTGTACTTATGTATGTATTGTATGTGTATGTATATATAGAATTGTGTTTATGTATGTGTGTATTTTATATACATACACACATGGAAACCTACCTACGTTTGCAGTTGAAATCCCGTAATATGTCAAAGAAATTCCAAACCGAATGACTATTTTCGAGATAATCCTTCCCTCTTCCCTGGTTTTTGATTGTCTGATTCATTAACTGTCTGTTTTAATATTGAATTGTATAAAAAAATCCGCTTTATCTACACCTGTGATCCTTTCCTTCCCTCCATTCATCCACTTCTTCTTCTCAGATCAAACAGGAAGCAGGAATCAGAACAAACCTCCTCCTCATAATTACTTCCAAAGGGTTTTTCAAATGAACATAACGCTCCTGATTGTCCCACTATCCTTTCATTGATATTCATCCATTCAGTCCCAGCGTCATGACGGGGATATCAGCTGATAGAAGATCAGCTTAGGGAGAAAATCCCCCGCTAATCTGTGCAGCTCGCAGAGAAAACGCTGGTGTGGGAATCGTACAGATGTGAGAGGAATGAGGAGCGGGAGGATATTCCCAAAAGACTCCCAGAAAAACACACAAAGAGTCCAAAAATTCATCCAGGAATGAAAGAGTCCTCTCTCTATATCAGTATGTGGTGTCTCTACTTTAAAGAGTCCTCTCCTGCTGATGTTCAGGTGTATATCAGTATGTGGTGTCTCTACTTTAAAGAGTCCTCTCCTGCTGATGTTCAGGTGTATATCAGTATGTAGTGTCTCTACTTTAAAGAGTCCTCTCCTGCTGATGTTCAGGTGTATATCAGTATGTGGTGTCTCTACTTTAAAGAGTCCTCTCCTGCTGATGTTCAGGTGTATATCAGTATGTGTGTCTCTACTTTAAAGAGTCCTCTCCTGCTGATGTTCAGGTGTATATCAGTATGTAGTGTCTCTACTTTAAAGAGTCCTCTCCTGCTGATGTTCAGGTGTATATCAGTATGTAGTGTATCTACTTTAAAGAGTCCTCTCCTGCTGATGTTCAGGTGTATATCAGTATGTAGTGTCTCTACTTTAAAGAGTCCTCTCCTGCTGATGTTCAGGTGTATATCAGTATGTGTGTCTCTACTTTAAAGAGTCCTCTCTGCTGATGTTCAGGTGTATATCAGTATGTAGTGTCTCTACTTTAAAGAGTGCTCTCCTGCTGATGTTCAGGTGTATATCAGTATGTGGTGTCTCTACTTTAAAGAGTCCTCTCCTGCTGATGTTCAGGTGTATATCAGTATGTGGTGTCTCTACTTTAAAGAGTCCTCTCCTGCTGATGTTCAGGTGTATATCAGTATGTGGTGTCTCTACTTTAAAGAGTCCTCTCCTGCTGATGTTCAGGTGTATATCAGTATGTAGTGTCTCTACTTTAAAGAGTCCTCTCCTGCTGATGTTCAGGTGTATATCAGTATGTAGTGTCTCTACTTTAAAGAGTCCTCTCCTGCTGATGTTCAGGTGTATATCAGTATGTAGTGTCTCTACTTTAAAGAGTCCTCTCCTGCTGATGTTCAGGTGTATATCAGTATGTAGTCTCTACTTTAAAGAGTCCTCTCCTGCTGATGTTCAGGTGTATATCAGTATGTGGTGTCTCTACTTTAAAGAGTCCTCTCCTGCTGATGTTCAGGTGTATATCAGTATGTAGTGTCTCTACTTTAAAGAGTCCCCTCCTATAGCTTACACAGAGGACTACATATAACTGAGACAGACTTTAATACCTGTTATAGGCTGGCTGTGACTTTATGTGACAGTAATGTAAAACATTATGGAGGTAAATCAAACTGATGGGACATTAAGAAGTTCTCTGAAACAACCAGAGTGTTTATGATGCTGGTTGTTTGCCATAACGTTTATTTACAACACTTTGATTATATACTATTACTGTATTGTGTGTATTACTGTAATGTGTGTATTACTGTAATGTGTGTATTACTGTAATGTGTGTATTACTGTAATACTTTAATGAGTACTACATCACCATATTTGGCAGACATACTATCTGGGTCAAATGACTGACATCTCTGCTGGTCAGGCCAACTTGGCACAGTGTGTGTGTGTGTGTGTGTGTGTGTGTGTGTGTGTGTGTGTGTGTGTGTGTGTGTGTGTGTGTGTGTGATGCTCTCAGAGAAGTGAAGAGGAGACTGAAGGTGTGTGTCTGTGTGAAACATTGAAAGCCCTCACACACACTCTACTCCACTCTGGAGGCCTGCCAGAGCATCAATGCGGGCCTTGTTCTCAGAGGAACACACACACCCTAACACACACACACAGAAACACACACACACAAAATAGGGGTGCAGTGAAGTTTTTCCTTTAATTTGTCAGCCGTGTTTTTTCTAAATAAATAATTAAATTGTCGTAAATGACGTATTTAATCAGATATAACATTTTATCCCTTATTTATTCTATTAATGGAGACACACATTGTAACTTCTCCAGGGGATAATTTACATTTGGACGAGTATTTATTTATTTTTGAACCAAACCAAGAGTAGACCGTGAACTCCTGAACGCGTGTTTGCTCTCGTGTAAAAGACGAAGTGTTATGCAATCAAAACAAACGACAAAACTCATGTTTTTTGTCTCTTAATTGCTGTAAATCTAGCAATTAAGGTATCAATTATCAACTCTTTAATGCAATATGTCTGTTTTTGCATTCTCATTAGCAGGACTGATGGGTTTTTTTTCTCCAAATGTGCTTTTATCCGCATCTTCATATCAATAAGAGAGTGTTAATATATGAATAAAGTGATATATGAAAGCAGTTACAATAAACGCAATGGATGTCATCAGTTGGGATAAGTTCACGCGTTCAATTAAACGTTTTGGCAGCTCTTAAATACGTGTTTTAATCTAATCAATACAACTAATAATATTTTAAACTGATTGATGTGTGTATTGTAAACACACACACACCCACACACACACACTGCCTGCAGTACCACTTCTCACCAGTAGAGGGCAGAGACACGCAAACATGAGTGACAGCAGTCATGTGACAGAAAACCACTCAACTGAAGAGAATAGAGGATGAAACACTCTCACACACACACACACACACACTCACACACACACTGCCTGCAGTACCACTTCTCACCAGTAGAGGGCAGAGACACGCAAACATGAGTGACAGCAGTCATGTGACAGAAAACCACTCAACTGAAGAGAATAGAGGATGAAACACACACACACACACACACACACACACACACACACACACAGCATAATGTTATTGCAGCAGCTTTTTGTGTGTGAGTGGATGTTTTGTTGCTATCTTTGACACTGATAGTGAACACAATGGAATTATATATTGGGGTCCTGGAGTATTTACACAATGCACTTCACTCCCTAGTGAGTCTAAAGTCCTTCCAAGGAAAGGGAATACCACTAAAAAAGACATTTAAATGAGTATTTCTGCAGTGGTGTGTGTATTGTGTTGCTTTAACCAGACGCCGGGTCACGGAGACGCTCTGATGTAAATACAGGGACATGTTGTGGGGTAAACAGTGATTGAACCTGTGAGGTGTGTGTGTTTCTACAGCTAAGTGGCTGCTGCAGGTGGACATAATGATAGCAGCAGTGTAGTTATTATATTATATTTAGCAGAGACAGAAAACACAGAGTTTACAGGAAGGACATCTGAAAAATGGCACTAATTGGACGATTCATGGAGAAGTGTTACTGCGGTTATGAGGCAAAAAAGTACAATGAATTAAAAAGGCCCTGTTGTGTTTTTGGTGGCGTTCCCTCTCCTGTAGTGTGCTCTATATGTTTCTGTGCATGTAAATGGTCGGCAAAGGCTGAAATCCCTGTGTTCCTTACAACAAGTCAATAGTTTATGAACTGAAATGTGCAGATTTGGTAACAGACATATCCTTTCTTAGTAAAACCGAAACGGCATTAAGCTGGAATCTGAACCACTGATGAAGTCAAAGGTCAAATAAAACGATTATTCTACAATTTAACGGTAAAGAAACCAATATTTAACTCGTGGCTTTGGTTTAGTTTGTCATCAGGGTTGCAGAAAAAACCAGACCCAACGTTTGTGAAACTTAAGATTCAAAAGACTCAAAGGTTGTATTGTCAGAAGCACAAAGCTACAGTGTGGA